>JAHLJS010000009.1:4755035-5261299 GCA_038502445.1 Eremochloa ophiuroides | reverse complement strand
TAACTGTGTCAGCAGGTCAGTAACTTCCAAACCACAGTGACCACTATTGGTAACTAGTGAGCTATTAAAACCTAACAATAACATAAAACATAGCCATGGAATTTGATTGGAAAATACATAAGTACACTAGTACAGTATCTTAAACTCATCAAGATGTGTGTTGAGAAGGAAGTTCAGAAACATATGTCGACTGTTAGTTGTTAATGAGCTATTGAAGCCTCTTAATAAAAAATTTCATGTGGAAGAATTGTTTCTCAATTACATCAACAAGTGTCCTGACTCCTGAGAGGACGGTTCAAACTTCACAGTTGACAAGCTTATGTCAGCAAAGCACTTATGTGACAAAATATCAAACCAAGAGAACTTTCAACATAAATGATGGGCTAGTGGAATGGATTCAACACAATAAGAATGTACGCATTCAGCACAACAATAAATATGTTTCGGTAATAATAAAACGAATAGCACAAAAGAATCATATCCATCAATTAACTACTTACAGCTTCACTGCAGCTCAAAAGAAGACTGACTAGTGCTTTCCACTGCATAAAAGCCTCCAGTGACTGACCCATCTACACAACTCAAATACATCAGAGAATAGTCTAGTAGCACCCTAACTCATTAACAATTAAAATATTTAGTTTTGTCTGTAGTACCATAAAAGCTATGAAAGCGAACTGAAGCTCCCCCAAGAATAGATCTTCTTGACCTTCATAACTTTTGGCCAAAACAATCTCCAGCAAACTTGTCTGAGAAGTAGAATTGCCTCATCAATAGATAATTAATAAGTTGCCAACTCGGCGATCAGAGTTTTTACTAACAAGTGACATCTGTTGTATGTCTTACTTAACCAACCAATAACAGCAGAAATTTACCATGGTTATCTGTATATTGTACTATAATTCAGAAGATTTTAGATGGTAGCATTATAAGCATATGAAAGTCCAAAGGAGCAGCAAATCAGTGTTGTGCCATGCCGATTGACCCCAGTGTTATCAAACTATGATTGCACTCTCTTGTACTATTTAATTTCAATCGTTCCAAATCATAGTTCATTTCAGTTTTGTCCTAAGTCAAACTTTGTCTAACCTTGACCAAGTTTTTAGAAAAAAAAAATGGAAAAAGTCTACTTAACCCGCCAACCTATCAAGGGCGGTCTATTTCACACCCCAACTATAAAACGGTTTGCTTTACCCTTTCCAAAACCGGTCAAATCACCCCAAGCGGTTTTTGGACAGTGGTTTTACTACAGTAACGACGGTTTGCTACAGTGACAGTGGTTTTGTCTTTTTCTTTTTTATTTATTTTCCATTGAAACTTTAAAAAATCATAGTAAATCACAGAAAATTCATAAAATGGAAGATCCAATTTTGTTGGACTCCACATGAGTAGATCTACACAGTGAAAATATAATATGGTATGCTTTAGTATAAAGTTTTTGCTGTAACTTTAGATTAATTGGAAAAATCCAATTTTGTCTATAATTAATTAGTATAATTCATAGCTGCAACTTCTATGGTCCAATTATTGTGAAATTTTAAAGGTGGACTAATTATTGTATGTTTGAACTATAGTAAAAATTTCGTACTCATTGGAACATGTATAACTTAGTTATAGATAAAGCATAGATTTAATAAGCATGAAATTGGATTTTTCTATGTTAAATCTATGTTTTATCTAAATCTAATTTATACGTAGTCCAATAAGTATGAAATTTTCACTATAATTCAAGTATAGAATAATTATCCCACCATAAAAATTTCACCATAATTGGACCATAGAAGTTGCAGCTATGAATTATTCTAATTAATTATAGACAAAATTGGATTTTCCAATTAATCTAAAGCTACAGCAAAAACTTTATACTAAAGCATACCATATTATATATTCACTGTGTAGATCTACTCATGTGGAGTTCAACAAAATTAGATTTTCTATTTTATGATTTTTTTGTGATTTACTATGATTTTTCAAAGATTCAGCGCAAAATAAATAAAAAGGAAAAAGACAAATCACCGTCGCTATGGCAAAACCACCGTTAGTGTAGCAAAACCACCGGCCAAAAACTGCCTGGGGGGTAATTTGACCGGTTTTGGAAAGTTCGGGGGGTAAAGTAGACCGTTTCATAGTTTGGGGGCTGAAGTAGACTACCCTTAATAAGTTGGGGGTTAAGTAGACTTTTTCTATAAAAAAAAAAAGTTTATGAGTTCAAGTATGCGCTATCAAGACATATTTCATGGAAATTTAAATAAAGTAAATATATTTTGGTGCATATTTCTATGAACTTGATCAAAGAGAGTTTTGACTTAGGACAAACCTAAAGCGAACTATAATTTGGAATGCAGTGAGTATATGGGTGGACTACAAATGGTAAGAACATTACTTTGTCCAAGTTCAGGGCCGTCAAGTCACCCCCAGAGATGTCCTTATGCTTAACTGAAGCAGGGATACTTGTGTAGTAGCATCCTCTCCGCTCAGACTGCACAGGAGCATTCTTTGCAAACTTTCCTTCTCTTAGTTGTTCAACCAAACGTCTCTCCATGTCACTTTGGGGGGCTTTATCCAACCATGATGACTCACACGCAATTGTGATTTCTCCTCCAATTGGTTCTGGACAAACACCAAACATGGTTATTTTCTACTTCCCTAATTGATCCCAACAAACATGCGATGTTGTGAATAATTCCCATTCAATCAAAACAAAGCAAGGAACACATCTCATACCAAGACGCTCAATGACATTCGGTGACAAGTAGTTTGAAAGTTGTTTCCAATCTCCATAGAAATCCAAATTGTATGGTCCAAGCTGATCATCAAATTCAAAACGTCTTACAGCTTCTGAGTATCTGATATCCTACCAGAAAACAAAATTTACTATAAGTATAAAAAGCATCTGTGGAGCTTCAATGGGACAAACACATAATCCTCCTTTCTACATCATGTTTCACATATCATTTATCAATGGCAACAGACAAAAGCAAACAAGTTCAGCATAAAATAAAATTCTACAAATTAATCACATTTCATGTACTGTGCCTTATTGGCAACATGAGTCAGCATTATATGGTTGAATTTGTAGGGGCAAAATGGTTACAGTGCATGAAGCCATAGCCCATGAAGGAAAGACAAACTATCAGAATTGGAAGCTGCCACACTAACATACAGCAAAACGTATATGTAGTATGCAAAAAAAAAAGCTGAGAAGTAAAACAAGAATAATTGAGTAGAACATGAATAATTTTTCATGCGAGAATCACTACAATGCAATACAGCTCACACTGCCACTACAATTGTTTTGTTTAATAATCCATTGTCATAATCTCACATTTGCTACTAGCAATAACAGGACAGCATAAAGCAGAAGGTTCAGCAATGACAAAAGATTCAAATAGCATTCAATATAATACCTCTTCTTCTGACAATTTGACTAACCGTTCCTCTTGCACATCCCACTTTTGAACAATCACCTAGAAAAAATACAAAATAGAAGATGAGTATATATGTAAAAATATAGTTAAGTGGCCTTAGTTGAAACCTTTTCTGGCCAAAAAAAAAAAAAAAAAAAAAAAACATTTATCCACTTGAATCTTCAACATGGAATGCATTTTGTTACTTTTCTTTGATTCTTTTTTCCCTTCTAGTTTCTATTATTACACCACACTTCCAAGTGCATTTCTATATTTACATTTATGATTTATTGTTGTTACTATTTTTGTATTCATCCTATAGAAGAAAAATTTGTACTCCCAGGAATATAGGTTAAGAATTTGCAAATTGACAGATCCAGAAGAGAAAATGGCATGAATTCCCTCCTATTCAACTAATTTGGCTGGAAAGCTCAGAGTTGATAGTATGTTTGGGTGTTATGCACAAACGCTTAGGACACAAAAAAAATAAACAAGGTTAAAAGAGAGTAAAAAGCATCTAATATGCACAAGCCTTATACTTTAGGAAGCTGATATAGTTCGGAAATTGGCAGGACAGAATAATTTAATTATATACCTAGACACAAGAATGCGCTATGCATTATTCCAAATGGATTAACTAGATACAAAATACTATGGGCATGTTTGGTTCCTAGCCACAAGTAGCCACACCTAAAGTTAGGTACAAGACACACTTGTGGGCTTGTGGCTAGCCACATTCTGAGGTGTTAGAGTAAATAGGAATAGCACCACATTGTCTACCCACGTGGGGTGTTAGTCCTATATACTCTATATAATTAGCCCATGAGGCCCAATGCAATACAAGGCGAATTACACATTATACGCATTCTACCAATTCTATTCTCCTACATGGTATCTAGAGGGTTACGATCCTGTGACCTAACCTAGGCTTCCGTTGCCGCCGCCGCCGCGCGCCCCCGGGGAGAGATCGATCTCCGGGGGGAGGGGGGGCAGCGCCCTAGTAGCAAGCAGGGACCACCCGCCGCGGGCGCCTTCATCCTCGTCGCCCCTCCCCGCCCCCACCTACTCCTCCAGCGCCAATGCTGCTGCTGCGCGCGCACGGCTGCGGAGGAGGCCCGTGCGGCACCGGTCTGTTTGCGGCACCGGATGGCCGCGCACCGTCTCATCCTCGACGCCCTCTCCTCCACGCTGTCGCCGGGCCTGCTCCACTTCCTCCCCCGAGCGCCGATGCTGCTCGCGCATGGCTGCGGAGGAGGCTGTTGGGGACGTCCGCCCGTCATGCCGCTGGAGAGGTGTCGCCGCTCGGGCAGCACGCCGGCCTGAGATTGTACCCGCAGGTTCATCTGCTACTGCTGTGCTGTTTTTTTTTCCTTTTTCCCGATCAGAGATCGGGATTGCGTCGCCCTGCCGCTCCGTCGTCACTCCATCGTTGACCACCCCCGAGGACGAGGTTAGCGATGCGCCTTCCCAGGCTGCAACGCTGACGCTCGTGGTCGTGCCATCACCGCAGGTGCCGCCGCCAGCACCGCCCATGTTGCTGGTTCTCTTCGTCACGCTGGCTCCCGATCCGAATCTGCGCCTACTGCCACTACCTCGCGGACACCACCACTGGTGTTGCTGAAGGAAGATGCATGCGCGTTTGTTGACACGTCCAATCTGCACCGTCTACCTTCGCCGTCCAGTTTGCTCATCGTCCTGCTGTGGTTTTCGGCAAAGGAACTGCTGATTCTATGTACTTGTCTGCTTTCGTTGACTTCGGACCTGCGCCCTCCTCCCTGGCTTCAACCACGTCCACCTCGACCTCGGCTACCTCGGTCAAAAGGGATACTGTCTTGCATGAGGACTAATCGGCTTCTTCTCCAGACAGCATATGCGCCGCATCGACTGTTATGACTGCGGGGGGATGTTACTAGTCAGCTTCTTCTCCAGTCTCACCGTCTGCAGCGCTTCTGCTGTGACTGCGGGGGGATGTTAGAGTAAATAGGAATAGTACCACATTGTCTACCCACGTGGGGTGTTAGTCCTATGTACTCTATATAATTAGCCCATGAGGCCCAATGCAATACAAGGCGAATTACACATCATACGCATTCTACCAATTCTATTCTCCTACATAAGGCAAATTTAGAGTGCTTGGTTGACAACTAAGATGTGGCAAAAACAATGTGGTTGCTGTTTGGTTTATTGTTACAAATGTTAGGCAAAAGTTGTGGTAACCATTTGGATTGCAGCCACATGTTGGTCAAAATGCCCTAGTTCCATTCATTAGGATGTCTGCCACAAATATTTGACATGTGACAAATCAAACTTCGTATGTACTACCTCTGTCCAAGAAAACTATATGATTTTGTTGGAATGGATGTTTGGATTAGTGTGTGAAAAGTATAGCAAACAAAGGTAAAGCTAATTAATCATCGTGTTAAGCATGTGCTTAGCTCTCAAGAAATTATAGAAGGGCCCGCTGCTTTACTAGCTAATCAGTTTTTCTGGGCTTTGCCTGGGGAAGCAGCTCTATTGATGGAAATTATAAAGCACATTACGTTATGATTCACTATCTTATTTGATACCTCCTGCCAAAATCTAATAAAATAAACACGAGTCATAATCTACTAGATTTGTTGATCAAGTCAACAGTTCATCCCAAATATATAAAAAAGACAAATTCCCTTAGCATACAGGTGATGAACTGTCAATAAGAATATCATGCATTTTAATCCTATAAAGAATACTCGGTGCAATAACCTCTCTGCAGTCAATACACATGCTTCAGGCCAATAGGAAGAAGTACCTCAGATGGGTGTGTAGTAAGAAAGAATCCGACAGTAGGTGCAAACTCATTCCCATGCCTAAAAGTGTTCAGATTTTGGACAAATGGTCAGTGCACTATATCATTCTCGATTAAATAAAGCCATGGCATTACAGATAGGACCATCACTCCATCAGAACACATTGCAAACGGAGCATGCATACCAAACAGAGCATGCATACAAAAACACAACTGTTTCACACAGCGCCAAACAATTTTAAGAACATTACAAGGCTGGATGAAAGCAATCAAGAGAAGAGGAAAGCAGCAGCAAACTGCTGCTTATCTACCACTGCTCTATACACATGTTTTTGGGCCCATAATAGCAGGAAACGTGTGCGATTAGCATTCTAGCATTTTGTGTCATATACGGCGAAATCCCTTCCAAAGTACAAGAATGTGAGCAACTGAGCACTCCATTGTAAAAGTAGCATCATAGTCACTTGTTCATGCCAATTAAAAAAGAACTCAAACTCTAAGGAAGCTGTTGGGTTAATTCTGTACGACACATCCAACTGACAAACTAGAACAATGGATATGTATGTAGCACAACTGACGGTAACTGACTCAAAAAAGGAAACCGATTCATGTACTGAAAAATTAGTTGGCATTCTCAACACAAATGATAGACATTATTTCCGAATAATTAGTAGTTGAAATGTTGTAAGAACTGGGAGCTGTAGCTAGCTGATAGCCTGATACTGATACTGATACCTGTTTGGGGAGCAGTAGTAGACGAAATGGGCACCCGGGGGCACCATCTTCATCCCTTTGAACTTGGGCCCAACAGAGAACATCTGCAGAAGAATAAGAAGCAGGCAGAGGTGAGAACTCGTCACATTGTTTGACGCACGCACCAAACAGCCCGCTACGAGACGAGGACCGTTGGCGGCCGAATCCCACCGACCTGGGTGTCGATTCCGAAGAGCGTGCGCTGGGGTACGTCGAGGAGGAGGAGGGTCGCACCCTTCCGCACCAGCTCCGTTGCCGCCTCCGGGTCCATCCGCGCCGCAGCGCCGCCGCCGCTCGCCATGGCACTATGGCAGTAGCACGCTCGTTCTGGAAGGAACGGGACGAGACGAGACGAGACGGCTGCAACAACGTGCTAGAAGCCCATAGACTTCTTCTGCCTATCTAGCCCGTGGGCTGAATACGAAGTTTGAAATGGGCTCGGCCCATTTGTCTATACAGTTGGGGCCCATAACACGTCTCCTCTCTGTCCTCCCCATCCTGCCCGCAGCTCGCTTTCCACCCACTCCGTTCATCGGCGGCGGCGAAGGAAGAACGGAGCCGACGACCACGTGGGCAAGCAGCGAGCAGGAGGAACCCAGTGAGTACCTCTCGTCCCGATCCTTCCCGTACCAATAGGATCGCGTTCTTTAATTGATTTTGATTTACCTATTTCCAGTGTTCTATGAACCTGTGACAACGCGATCCATCCTAGTCGCGGCCCGATTTGGTTAGGTTGGGTGCGTATGTAAGCTGACCTAGATTCATCCGATGGATGGATTTATGAATCTGATCTTATTAGGTGGCGATGGATGCTGTGTTGGTAGAGTTGTGACTTGTGATGTATATAGAGGAAAAAAAAAAAATTGCTGGCGCAAAGACGCCAGGCCTCGCCCCCTGGATCTCGAATCACACATCTGTGTTTCAATCATGATATCCAGAAGTTCACTGCTGTAAATATGTAGTTATAAGTTGCCTAGTGCTTGTCAAAATTTAATGGACACTGACAACTCTGATAGGCATGCCATTACCATTATCTAAGTAATTGTGATCCTACAAAGTATAATGAGCTCACACAGTGAATTTTGCGGCAATCATAGCAATAAAAATCTGCCCCCAATACATTTGTGTAAGTTGTATCTAAATGAAGGCAAAATTTGCTACTGGATACTATTGAAAGCTGTCTTTTGCCACAAGTGACTAAAAAAGAGTGTCTTTGCTAGAAACCATTATAATTCCATGTATATTTGTTGAACAACACTATAGTTCATATAATATCATTTTAACTCGAACAATCACAAAACACATAAATCTAGACAAAAAATACCCCTGCCCTTCAGTTTTGTGGGACCCAAGCCAAGTCTCACCGGTGCCATGAAGCCAAAGCCTCGCCGCGCTGCCCACTGGCCATACTCAGTGAGCGCCCGTAGCAGCTGCAGGGTGACGGGCCCACATGCGAGTTGCAACGGTTGCTCTGCCCGTGCGTGCGCCCTTGCTTGTCGTGCTGCCACGGCACTCGGATATGCGTCCAGAGTCTCTGGTCACAGCGCTTCCATGCCACGCTGAGCCATGGCCTCTCTCCACAATAGTACACCCGTTCGTGACAACGGCATGCACGCGGCGAAGGTCACGTCTGTCCTTGCTGCCAGGGCGTACACCTGTGATCGTCATGCCTCCACCCCCGTCCGCCGCCGTGTCTACATACTCGCGGCACAGCAGCATCGTTTGCGCCGCCCAGCCAAGTGCTCGCCATGCAGCCTGAGCCCATACTCGCTGCTACACCGAGTATGCCACCTAACCACACTCTTGTGCTTGCTGCCGCGCCATCCCTCGATCAAGGTGCTGACGCACGAATCTGCTGCGCCGGCCCTGCTGCCCGCTGCAGATGCGCGTGCGATGCTGTCACGTTGGCCACTCACATGTCCTGCTGAACTGGAGCGGACCCTGCTGCCCGCTGCAGATGCACTATGAATATGGGGGGGTGGAAAAGGTGATTAGCGCCATCGAGAGAGCACCGTTCCTGCTGTCCCGCTGGAGACGACGAACGAGTCATGCTGGGCATGGTGACATTGATTCAGGAATAGGCTAGGAAGGGCAAGGATGCATTTGTCAATTCTAGTAGCTTTGTATTAAAATCAAATAGAATATGGATTTAGTGTCCTACAGCATAATTGCACTTATTTATAATGTTTTCCGCAATGTAGCATCGCTTCTTTTGTCAGGAAGGAAGCACTACCTTGCTTCACTGGATAGCTTGAGTTGTTGTTCAGAAGCTTATCTTTGTTGTGAGCGCTGTAATGTCAGGTCCTAATGTTCCTTCCTAGGGTGAATACTCTGATCCACCTGGAGTTGCTGTGGGTCATCTTGGGGTGATTTTCTCCCTGAATTTTTTTTTTTTTTCAAATGAATCTCTCATTCCCCATATTCCTCTGATGATACAACTTATGTGTTAGGATTGAAATTTCACTGCTTCAATCATGGTATTCGAAAGTACACTGCTGTAATTGTAGTTATAAGTTGCATCTCTACATTTTATTTCTATTAGAAAATCTCAGGGCTCTAATTTAGCAGTTTCCCCCTCTTCATGCATGAGTCCACAGGACTTACGGTAGACCAATGTAGTTTGTTCATTAGCTATAATGATGATTTAGTGGAAAATATAAAGTGGCTACAATAGTTCCATTTTATGACAAATGATCGTTATGCTTAAGAACGTATATGTATCTGGAATTTTGGACAGCCTCGGCTCTCTTTAAATATGAGTGTGCTTAGAAATTTCAATGGTCAAATTAATGTTCTCTATGCTATCAAACTGCATACATAGTCACAGTGCACATAATGAGAAAGCTAAGATATTATGCTGGATTGTCAATTGTGAACTGCAATATCTTTTACCTTGATGTTTTAATATTTCAGGTTGTTGTTAATATAGAGTTTGGCTAGGGTCTCTGAACTGCTGAAATATCTTACTTGGTTTGTTCTGAACAATCAAGTTCTTTAGGATCAATTAATTTTAATATTCTCAAATTTAATTGAACATTACTTAATCTTTTGACGTTGCTCAAACTGTGATTTTGTGTTGATGCTAATGCATGATTATTGGTTGCTGCGCAGCAATGGAGAAGTCTAAGAGCAACACTCGATTTGCACCCTTGAGTGATACTCCATTTGCTCTCCATGGTAAAAACTTCTGTCCTTCTGTTGTAGTTTCAAGACAACAGTCAATATTACAGTGAAGATAGCTGTGGCACACTGTCATCCTTCCAACTACATTATGTCATTCAGGATGGGAGCTAGGCGCTTATAGATTGAGATGCTGACCAGTATATTCTGTTCAGTCCATCATAGCACAAGGGATAAGGGAAGGCCAATAGTTAGAGAGTGGTTCTTCCTTACCTGGAAGCTACACTTCATGCATGCCTCATAGCATTAATAATTTGTTATGTATTTCATTTTCGTATGGATGCATAGTTTGTTGTACATATCTGAATGCAATTGCAGTTATATGTCGCTCCTTTTGTTATTGCAGAGTATTCTCTATTTTCCCCAGTTATGCCACTATGAAGTTTGCAGTTCATTACATATAATTAGCCCTTACAAATTTGTGGTGTTCATCTTTTTCAGGCGCTCTTGGTAGATCGAGCTCGAATCTTGATCAAACTAGGAGCTACACATCTTCCCCTCTAGCAGCTCTGCGGCCAAAGATGTCTGCACCTGGAAGGCGACCCCTGCACACAAGTCGCCCCCTGTCATCTCCTGTTGCAAACCGCCCACTGTCACCCCACCTTCCTCTGAAGAAGCCGCAGTTCAGCGCTACATTCTCTATCTCACACCGTATTTTCGGTGCCGCATTGGGAGCTGCCATCATATCCGTCCCTCTCGCCACCAAGTTCAGCCTGATGTTTGGTGTTTGAGAGCGATTTTCTCTGCATCTTATGCAAAAACGGCATTACCCATTTCCGTGACTGTTTCATCGTCTGGAGTACCTTGCAATGCAAGGTGCAGTTGGATTAATAATATCTTTGTCATGCGTGCAAAACTTCTGTAATAATTAGTACTACTGTTACAATTTTTTTATTTAAACTACTGCTACATTTTTGAGAATATCAGATCAGTGTAGGAGTACCAAATATCAGCGTGTGAGATTTGCCCCCATTATGAATGTACTCACTCCATCTTAAAATGTCTGTCGCTTACGTTTTTCCGAGAAACAATTTTGATTAAATATATATTAAAAATATTAATAATTATAGTATATAATGAGTATCATTGGAAAGATCAATCTAATTTTTTAATAAATTTATTTAGAGATATGTTGCACGTATTTTTTATAAATCAAGTCAAACTTGTGGCACTCATACCAACGACGACCAACTTTTTGAGGCGGAGGGAGTACATGGTTAGAGGTCTGCAGATTAGGTTGGGAAATGCATTAGTCAATTGTCATCGTAATAATAAACTATAACAGCATGGTCGTCGTTTGGAACACATGTAGCCACTAAGATTTCATTTGCCGTCGTTATCATCATGAAGTGTAATCTCCTATGGTAAATCAGAGGAGTTGAACCAACTATCCATATTCTTGCCTAAATAATATGATATTTTATGACTGTGTAGGGCGTTTGGTATAATTTTCGAGAAAGGACTCTCGCTACTGGAGGCTACGTCATCGGTTTTTTTTAGAGTTTCTCCGTCAACTTAATCAAAAGTTTGTTTTTACTAAACATAAATACACAGAAACAACATATAAAACCCAAACCAAGGCTCTCTTAACTTCTTGAGCGGCCTATAGTGGGACATACACGAGAACAACTTGTGAAACCAGAATGAAGGGCCTATTTAGCACGTTTTAGTGAGGCTTCTTTACCGGCTTAACTAAAAGCCCTACTTGACACGAAACACAGTTTCTAAAACCAAAAGAAAGCCGAAAAAAAGTAAAGCAAAAGCCATTAAAATGTGGGTTTCCCCTAACTTCTTTGTTTCTAGAGAAGCCTTAGCACTCCAAATAGGTTCTAAGTCAGCGCAAATAAAGTTGAAGCTATTTTCATCTACAAATCGAAATCATAGAAATATGGCTTTCCCCTTTGAGCCATACTAAACAAGACCTTAAAGGGCCTTTGGAAGGGCTTAGGCTCTAGCTTCTTCCCCTATATCAAGCTAAAGCCTTCCCAAATGTCTAAAACAAAATTACCCTCAATACAGGAACACATTTTGAATCGTAGAAAAAAATTGGACTAGGATCCTAAAGGAAAAAAAGTTACTTTTAACGACTTCTGACCTCTACCTAACTATTGTAAGAAGAAAAGATATCTTACCAAATAAACTTGTTGGTTAAGTTTATTATAAAACTAGGTAGCGTGCCCGTACGTTGTTACGAGACAGGTAAACTTGTGTAATAAAAACACAAAGATCGCACGATAAGATATGAATACTATATAATTAAATACCGACCCTAAAATGGCAAAGTTCATAAAATTACCACACTAACGCAAAATAAAGCATAAAACTAAACAAAATAAAAAGAAATACAAATTCACTATCTCGCAGAGATGGGTCATTTCTTCACTCGGAAAAAGAGTGCAAACCCATGACCATGAGACGCTACTAAGAAGGATCTTTAAGTTGGTGGCCCGCTTCGAATCCATAACCTGCACAACTATACAATTGCAACAGCCTATCCCAGTCCTAGAACTCTTCCTCATTGCACATTACTACAATAAGCATAATCGTCTTTCTCATTGCATAATATATATTATAAGTATAAAGAATGAAAACCAGTAACTCAGTAAGCATAATAATCTTCCTCATCGCAGCTATGAACTAAAATTCAACAAAATAGGAGTGACTACAAAACTTCATCAGGTATAGTGATCACGCTCCGTTGAATCTGGACCCTCATTATTGTCAAAGCATCAAGATTGTAGTTTTTGAAAAAAAACGGAGGCTTCACTGCTATCATATCATGTATTACAATAATGTGACTACATGAAGAAAGAAAATGGATTATCTTACAAGAAAAAAATAAACAATGGAAGTAGAAAATAATATAATATTCTGAACAAGGTGAAGCTCGTGATTTTAATAACACCTCATCGCTACAACTGAAAGAAATGTAACCTAAAAAATGCTGCATTGCACCTTCAAATTCCATACGGTAGATCGTGCAAAGAATGCTACAACTTAAAACCTAGGCCGATTTGGTTTTGGTTGAATTCAGTGAGACTTCCTATTGGTCGAGCCTAACTGGAGTCCAGTTAGGCCGTCGTGGAATGCCACCACAGTGGTTGGAGGTTATCATGGCGGAGACTCCGCCATCGAGGCAGCACCTAGTCTTTTCTGTTGTGCTTGCTTGCACTTAAAGAATTTGCCCAAAAATCTTCAAAATATATAGAAATACAGGTTAATTATATTGAAGAAGACCAAACAATTTATACCTCTAACAAAATCATGCACAAGCACTAGCTTGTGGCACCCAGTCTGGCCTGACAAGTGACAACAGCACTTCCGACAGGATGGCTTTACCATTAATTATCATTAAAGGCTATGCAAAGTCATATAATCCAGACTGTAAAAGACAGTCACATACAGTGCCTTCCCATTCTTCAGTTAGCACATACCTACAAAACTCTCCTAGTCAGCTCCAACTGATGTTTAGCATCTCAAAAGAAAGTGGATGCCTTATAACAAAAATCAAAGTAGAAACCATATTGCGCATAGTTGAAAATATATTATCCAGCTCCTGCACAGGATAAAAAGTGAACACAGAACAAAATATCAATGCACCCGAGGAGATAACTAAATACCAAGATAGGTCAGAATGGGATTTTTTTTGACAGAAAAGATGGAAGTTCTAAGAATCATGCTGGTGTTTCACCTGTTGGTGAATGCAGATGGCAAATGAATATTACATAAAAGAACCATTCATCGTCCATAACTGGTAAACATTGTGTTAAGACACACATTGGTATATTCAAAGTTTCATCATTCAGGTTTCAGACAGCAAATTGAAGTGATTATTGAATAAACATTTGAACTGAATGGTACTTTATTCAGATATCGCTTGTTTGTTGATATCAGAATTCATCATTTGTTAACCAAAAATTCTAAGGCCGCTATTAATAAGCGGTATGGCAGGTGCAGTCATATAGGGAATTTATAAAATAAAGAATAGAAGCAAGACAGTAAGGTTGGTACGAAGATGAGAAGGAGATTACTGCATACCTGATGGCGTGTGCAGAGATTGCTGCAGAGATGCAGGGCTTCGGTTCATATAACCAATCTAAATGTAGACAATTAGCATCCAGTTGCTACTTCGTGCCTTCCTGTAATCAAGATCAAGAGATGATATTAAACTTGGGAAATATGTATTGACTACCAAATGGACCAACTGACCAACAGAAATGTTGAGTTTACTGACGAGCATTCAGACAACTCCAACAAGAAATCCAAGCCTAATTCATCATGCCTAGCCTCAATGGGATATCCAGAAAAGCACAAACTAATCAAGGAAATAGACTATGGAAAAAGGGTGTTGTATTTCAGGGCTTTTCACCTCAGTCGTCAAGATGTTGTCTCCCCCAGCGAGAGAAGAGAGAAAAATCAAGGAAACCTGGTGCGTCGCTGCCGTCCAGACTTCCAGAGTAATGGGTACTCGCTTCCCCTGTGTGCCACAGCCACAGGCAGATGGCACACCCCACCTCCGCCAAAACGTCGGTGGCCCTAGCGGGGACCCCGGGAGTGCTGCTGCCGACAGACAGCATGTGGACGCCCTCGCTGCCGATGTGGATCCCAATTCTCATAATTTTGTACACAGCTTACAGTTTTAGCTTTGAATCAAGCAATACACTCCAACAGTTCAATATAACAGTTTGTTCTACCAGGATGGTCAGTGTAAACGATGTCTTTTTGGTGCCAAGAAGAAACCTGAGTACTGGGTACTATGTGAAGGATCCCATCAACTACATATATCAGCTTCTTAGTGTAGCATTAGTACCTCGCGTCCCACCGGTTCTCCTGGATATGCATCAAGAAAATCCTGGGATAAATTATGTGAAAGGATCTACAATGGCCTAGAGGGGGGTGAATAGGCCTAATTAAAAATCTGCACACACTCTAGTTCAATTTGATCAGAGACTGCCGGAAGTTCCGGCAGTTTGTGTGTCGGAAGTTCCGGCCCAAACTGTCGGAGGTTCCGACCCCTACGTTGAAACTAGCCCTAGTGGCCAAATGAACTTTTGAGCGTGCGATAACTTACAACCCTTTTACCCAGTGATGAAGTGAGGTAGCAGTCGAGGTTGTTCAGCTCCGGAGATGCTCCAAGCCACATGTGGAGTTCAAACCCTAGAAAGTAGAAGGAGGTAGGGAGAGACAAGTAAAGAGTAATACAAAACAAGTATTGTAACAAAAACAACGAGCACAAGAGACACAAGGATTTATCCCGAGGTTCGGCCACCCCACAAAGGAGCACCTACGTCCTCGTTGTTGAGGTGACCACAAAGGTCGGAGTCTATTTCATCTCCTTAGCCTCTCTCAAAGAAACCACAAAGGTAACTCGAGGTTTCCACTAGGAATCACGGGTAATACAAACTTCCCAAGGCGAATCCACAAATTTGGATGCTCTTGGGCAACGCCTAGCTGGCTAGGAGCAAAGCTCCAAGAGTAACAAATGCAAAACCAACCGGCAAGACGAGGAGAATCAAATGCTCAAGCTCAAGAGATGATTTCCTCACTCGATCCACTCACTCTTCACTCAAATCCTTGGGGGAATCGAAGTTGGGAGCAAAGGGGAGAGGAGAGGGGAGCCTTCAATGCTTGGGAGCTGTTTTTGGACGGAGTTAGGTCGCTGAGAGTCAATCGTAACGGTTAGAAGTGAGAGAGGAGCTTTTATAGACGAGTCTAAATTCAACCGTTCAGATCTGCGTCGGAACTTCCTACAGCGGTGTCGGAACTTCCGACCCTGCTATTCAAAATAGGTCTCGGTGCGGGACAGTCGGAACTTCTGGCTCCAGCCAGAACTTCCGACCTCTCAGCACTTAGCCACGCCACCAGAAGGCTGAACGTCGGAACTTCCGGCTCCGGCCGGAACTTCTGACTGGTTAAGTTCCAGCAGCTCTCGATCGTGTTCGTGCGGTGCTTTGAGTGTCTCTTTTTTTTATTTTAAATTAAAGTTGAGCACTCTATCTTCATCAGACCACTTAGTTTTGCATCCCTCTTAATAGTACGGCATTTCTAACTCAAGAAAATAATAAAAGTAATTCTAACCATCGCTTGAGTCGAAGCGCCGAAGTTCAAGTCGAATTAAGGGGCACCGTTTAATCCCAATTAGATTTTCAATATGCTCTCACGGGATTAAACCTGCACATAGTCTTAGTAGAGTTCATTAGTCCCTAATTTAGGTGTCATCAACTAACCAAAACCCACGATGGGGCAAATGCACTTTCAATCTCCCCCTTTTTGGTAATTGATGACAACCAAGTTAGGCTTACATAGGATAGAAATAATTGAAACTTTGAGTTGCAAGTTTTGTGAAGAACTCCCCCCTAGTGTATGCTATGGACTTGAATTCCAAATAGATTCTTAACTCATTCATACATTAAGAATGGGAGACTCCCCCTAAAACTTGCAATCCGTGGGGTGCAAAACAAGGTGAGAATTAATATATAAAAACAGTGATGCAACATGACAAGTCATTATTCACAAAAAAAACTTGATGGCTAGTAAAGATAGAGTGAAGTTCATCAACGCATAGCCATCAAAAATAAATCAACACAAATGAGGAACAAGTTACTAAATAGATAGAAGATAAGCATTAAACTTGTTCCACAACCATTTAGCACAACACTAGTTGTCCATCATATAGTGCCACCACACATAGATTTTAATACAAGCCACAAAGTTTTCAAACTAGATATTACAATAGGATAATTAGCCTAACACTCCCCTTTGGCATCAAGTGCCAAAAAGGGTAGGCCACGATGAAAGCTCACGGTCACTCATCGTCTTCATCGTAGTCGTCGTCGCCATCATCCTCATCATCGTCGTCGTTGTCGTTGTCGGAGCGGATCTCGGCGCTACTAATGTCCTCCTCCACATCCTCCTCATCGGAGGAGTCCTCGTCCTCATCATCATCGTCACGAGCTGGACTCTTGCCATGGGGGCGCGAAGAGGAGCCATACTCCTCATCATAAAGAGTAAAGGGGTCACGGAACTCACGAAGAGGAGAGGCGGGAGGAAGATTAAGCTTATCCTCCATGCGGCGAAGACGGCGATCATCCTTCTCCATCTTGTAGCACATGGTCTCAAAGATCTTCTTGAGCACAAACTTAACCTTGGAAGGCTTCTTTGGAGGGTGAGAAGGAGGAGCATGGCGCCGCCGAGCGGGAGCGGAGGGGCGCGAGCCGAACTTGGTGCGAGATATGTGAGTTTGGCCTTTCTCCTTCAAGAGATCTGCTGCATGCTTGGAGATCTTGTT
This sequence comes from Eremochloa ophiuroides, assembly GCA_038502445.1. Classification (NCBI taxonomy): domain Eukaryota; kingdom Viridiplantae; phylum Streptophyta; class Magnoliopsida; order Poales; family Poaceae; genus Eremochloa; species Eremochloa ophiuroides. The sequence goes on along the minus strand of JAHLJS010000009.1, from coordinate 5,243,886 downwards.
GGTGATCTTGAGGAGGCCATGAGATGCATCATTGGGAAATACAATGCCGGTGACTTGCTCAATGATATGCATGATAATAGGAAGCATAGAACTGGCAGATGATCTCATTGTTCCAATCATTCCGAAAACTCATGAGGTGACTAAGGCGACGAGTGTCAAGGTCACGAACCAGCTTCTTCATTTCAGGCTCTTGAAAGCAACCCAAGTGATATACATCAATTGCCTTCATAGGAATAACAGGAGGCTCCTGCTTGCGAAGGAACTTGGTGTAGTAGAGCGAGTTGTACACATGAGAGTGAAACGCCGCCCAAAAACGATACTCCAACGTCAAGTCCTTCTCATCCTCCTGGAAGAAGTTCCTCTACCGATTTTGACGGAGAAGAGTGGTCTGGTGATGGTAATCCACATCCAGAGGAGGGGCCCAGCCGCCATAGTTGGGTGCAAGCTCCGGCTCCCGCATCACAGGCGTGGGGAGGTTGGGATTGAAGTGGGTGAGCTGTACGGAAATATGGGACCAGCGGCAGGGGAGCGCGTGACCGGATTGGAGATGGTCCGCCCGGCACGGTCAAGAGCCTCCTCTTCAGGGTCCACCACAGGATCCATGCCCAAAACACGAGCAGCAGGTGGCGGGGCAGCACCAGAGGAGCTGCCAGCACCGCCACTACGGCGAGGACGACTGCTGCGATCCTGATTCGACTTGGAGCGGTGCTCGCGAGTCGGCGCAGGCTGCGAAGACGGCGGAGGCTGCCTCGAACGCTGTGGACGGCGAGAGCCACCAGCATCGGCCATGCTGCAGAGAGACAAAGAGAAGAGTAAGAGAGGGAAAAGCAGCAGGGACGAATAGACGACATAGAGCAGGAACAGGGCTGATCACAGTTACTGGGGGTTGGAAGTTCCGGCTTCAGGTGTCGAAACTTCCGGCACGTCGGAAGTTCCGGCACGAGTCGGAAGTTCCGACCGGCCCAGTAACGGTGTGAACAAACGTGTTCCAAATCGACGCAATCCATCACATACCATGCACAACAGAGAGAGGAGAGGTAGAGGAAGAAGAACCACAAGGTGCATTGCACGGGAAAGAGAAAGAACCATGGTATACCTTGAGATAGGGGGAAGAGAAGAAGAGGAGAGAAATCCGCAGCAATGCCGAGTTCTCCGATCGGGTCCACGTCCTTCAAGCCACCAAGAACCAAAAAGGATGAGCCCTAGAGTTCACCACGAACCGAGCACCAAAAGGCACCAAGAACAATGGAGAGAATGGCTCACCTCGGAAGTTCCAGGAGGGAGGGAGGGTGGGAAACGCCGGAGGGCCTCCGGAACTTCCGGAGAGGCCACACCACCACCAACTGAGCCTTGGAAGGCAAGGGCGACGGCAATGGTGACTTGGGTCGCGAGCAGAGCTAGGGCACGGTAACGGGCGAAAGTGAAGGGGTAAGTTTAGAAATCCAACCGGTATTGGGATTTAACCCCGCGGTCAGATCTGCGTCGGAAGTTCCGGCGGCACAAGCCGGAACTTCCGACACTACCACATACAGCCGCTACGGCTAAAAAATAGTGGGGCACATTTATGATGAACAATAGCACTTTCAGGTGTGATTAGAAGTCAAATCATCAGTACAGGGCTATAATCACACTTGAAAGACTTAGAAAGTAGTTTTGAAGACAAATAGACAATTTTCAAAATCGTTTTCACATTCAACAATGTGCAAGATATCAATCAAAGTTCCGAAAATCAATGATATTTAGCTCACTCCTCAAAGCACAAAATCTTGACTCATCTAGGGGCTTTGTGAAGATATCGGCTAGTTGAAATTCGGTGCTCACATGACGTAGAGCGATATCTCCTTTGGCTTCGTGGTCTCTCAAAAAGTGATGCCGGATGTCTATGTGCTTTGTACGAGAATGGTTTACAGGGTTGTTTGCCAACTTAATGGCACTCTCGTTGTCACACAAAAGGGGAATTTTGGTTACCTCACAACCAAAGCCTTTTAGAGTTTGCTTCATCCAAAGTAGTTGGGCACAGCAGGCGCCGGCCGCAACATACTCGGCTTCAGCGGTAGACAAGGCAACGGTGTTTTGCTTCTTAGAACTCCAAGACACCAAGGATCTACCAATGAATTGGCAAGTCCCGGTAGTACTCTTTCGATCTATTCGGCAGCCTCCATAATCCAAATCGGAGTAGCCAACTAAATCAAAAGTGGAGCCCTTAGGATACCACAGGCCAAGATTAGGGGTGAAAACCAAATATCGAAAGATTTTCTTGATTGCCATTAAATGACATTCTTTTGGATTTGCTTGATATCTAGCACACATGCACACACTAAGCATTATATCGGGCCTAGATGCACAAAGGTAGAGTAGGGATCCAATCATGGAGCGATATACCTTTTGATCGATGGCCTTACCATCCTCATCAAGGTCCAAGTGCCCGGTGGCCGCCATGGGTGTCTTCATTGGCTTGGCTTTGTCCATGTTAAACTTTTTCAACATGTCAAGTGTGTACTTAGTTTGACCTATAAAAGTCCCTTTCTTGAGTTGCTTGATTTGAAATCCTAAAACGAATTTCAGCTCTCCCATCATGGACATTTCAAATCTCTTGGTCATGATCCTACTAAACTCCTCACAAAAAGCCACATTAGTACTACCAAATATTATGTCATCGACATATATTTGGCAAACAAAAATATATTTATGAACTTTGCGAGTAAAGAGAGTAGGATCGGCCTTGCCTATCTCAAACCCTTGTTTGAGTAGGAAGTCCTTAAGACAATCATACCAAGCTCTAGGGGCTTGTTTGAGCCCATAGAGCGTCTTGGACAGCTTGTAGACATGGTTGGGGTACTTCGGATCCTCAAAACCCGGTGGTTGTTCCACATACACCACCTTGGAGATGGGGCCGTTGAGAATTGCACTTTTCACGTCCATTTGATATAGCTTGAAGTCATGGTGAGTAGCAAAGGCAAGTAATATACGAATTGACTCAAGCCTAGCTACTGGTGCATAAGTTTCACTGAAATCTAAACCTTCTATTTGGGTGAATCCTTTGGCCACCAATCTTGCCTTGTTTCTTGTGACTATACCATGTTCATCTTGTTTGTTGCGGAAGACCCATTTGGTTCCAATCACGTTTTGATTGGGTCTTTCCACTAAGGACCAGACTTCATTCCGGGTGAAGTTGTTCAACTCTTCTTGCATTGCCATCATCCAATCCGCACTCTTGAGTGCGTCTTCAATCGTCGTGGGTTCCTTGGAAGAAACAAACGAGTAATGTTGGCAAAAAGTAGCTAAACGTGAACGAGTAGTTACCCCTCGTTGTATGCTTCCCAAGATGTTGTCAACGGGGTGGCCCCGTTGAACACTTTGATGCACCCTTGGATGTGGCACAAGTGATCTTCTTTGCATGGGACCATCATCATCTTCATCATCATCATCATCATGTTGTTCTTGATCATTGATTGGATTGGCTTCATTTGATTCTTGATCATTTTGATGAGTTTCTACTTGATCATTTTGATGTTGATCTTGTGGTTGACTTGTGTTCTCATCATTCGGAGCAATTGATGCGGAAGCTTGATCATGTACATTGTTGTGCACATGATTAGATATTGTATCTTGTGGAGAGAACACAATTTATTCTTCATCATCATCTTGAGTCTCCTTGGGCTTCACATCACCAATCGCAAGCTTTTTGATTGCTTGACTAGGAGACATATCATTACCTACAAAGTCAATGTCGACTTGCTCCTTTTGAGAGCCGTCGGTTTCATCAAAGGACACGTCTACCATTAGTTCAATATTGCCGGTGACATTATTGAACACACAATAGCCATATTCATTAGTACCATAGCCAAGTAGAAAACCTTCATGTACCTTAGGTGCAAACTTTGAGCTTTTGGTTTTCTTATTAAGTATGAAACACTTACAACCAAAGACTCTAAAGTAGTGCACCTTTGGTTTGTTACCGGTTAGAAGCTCATATGGGGTTTTGTTTCTAATTTTGTGAAGATATAGGCGGCTGATAGCATGACATGCGGTGTTGACCGCCTCCGCCCAAAAATGATGTGGAGTCTTGTATTCATCCAACATTGATCTTGCGGCTTCAATGAGAGCTCGATTCTTCCTCTCCACAACACTATTTTGTTGTGAAGTATAAGGAACCGAAAACTCATGCTTGATGCCTTCTTCATCAAGGTATGCTTCAATGTTGGTGTTCCTAAACTCCGTCCCATTGTCACTTCTAACTCTCTTGATCTTCAATTCAAACTCATTTTGAGCTCTTCTTGCAAACTTCTTGAAGATGCTTTACGTTTCACTTTTATCTACCAAAAAGAACACCCAAGTGAAACGAGAATAGTCATCAACAATTACAAATCCGTATTTGTTACCGCCAATGCTTTGATAGGCGACGGGTCCAAATAAATCCATGTGAAGAAGCTCCAATGGTCTTGATGTTTACACAACATTTTTGATAGGATGCTTTGCTCTCACTTGCTTTCCGGCTTGGCATGCACTACAAATTCTATCTTTCTCAAAAGAAACATTTGTTAGTCCAAGGATGTGCTCGCCTCTTTGAAGTTGGGCCAAGTTCCTCATCCCAACATGTGCTAGTCGGCGATGCCATAGCCAACCCATGTTGGATTTTGCCATTAAACAAGTCTCGGACTTCACTTTATTAGTTGTAAAATCAACTAGATAAAGCTTGCCCTTCAAACGACCCGTAAATGCAATAGAGGAATCCCTTCTTTTATAGACGGTCACACCCTTATCCGTAAAAAGACAATCGTAGCCCATCTCACAAAGTTGAGAAACGGACAACAAATTGTAACTCAACGAATTCACAAGTAAAACATTAGAAATTGAGTTGTCGGTTGAGATAGCAATTTTACCAAAACCAAGTACTTCTCCTTTGCCATTGTCACCAAACACAATGTTTTCACATGAATCATTATTTGGTTGAAATGAAGTGAACATGTCCTTTGTCCCGGTCATATGATTGGTGCATCCGCTATCCAACACCCAACTCGTTCCACCGGAGGCATATTCCTACAAAACAAGTTAAGTTCTTGTTTTAGGTACCCAAGTAGATTTGGGTTCTAGGGGGTTAGTCACATAAGCTTTGGGCACCCAAACACTTCTCATGATCTCTCTCTTCTTGAGTGCACCAATATACTTCACCACAATCTTTCCATCTTTACCCCAACAACACATGTAATCACTAGCATAGCTACGTGATATGGGCATTTGTTGCTTGTGTTGTTCCACTTGCTTCTTCTTGTTGGTCTTGTCATTTGCAAGTGTTGATGTAGGTGTCGCAACCTTGTTAGCCTTGTTGATGAGATCAAGGAGAGGAACTCCCTTGTTGAACTTCACACAAGGTACCCCATTGATCATGTTTCTTCCATTGGCTTTACCATCATACTTGCTATAGCCAACTCCTTCCTTGATGAATGGTTGCCTTGCGGACTTGAGTGTGAGTCTAGGTTGTTGGTCTTTGCACTTACAACCATTTCTTAAGATCATGTTCAGTCTTTGAATCTCCTTATCCTTCTTTTCTAGCTCAACAAGGTTAGTTGCACAAGCATTTATATCAACATTATGACATCTTTTGCAACTTTTACATGTGGAGGTGGTAGGGTCATCGGATGCCTTAGAAGAGGTTAAAGCGCTAGTCTTAAGAGCATGGTAACTTAGCTCAAGCTTTTGATATTCTTCTTGTAAGCTTGGAGGCTTTCTTGAGCTATGCTATACTTGTTCTTAACACTAGCAATTGAGTCATTGGCCGTGGAGCACTCCTTAGTCAATCTCTTGATAGAGTCATTGGCTAAAGATAGATCCACGGTCAACTTCCCAACTTTCAACTTTTCTTCGGTTAGAGAGGCTTCAAGTGCAAGATTTCTTTCTCTCTCTTGTGAAATTAAGTCACCTTGCATTTCAAGACTCTCATTCCGACTTTTTAGTTTCATTAGCAATTTAATTATTTTGTTCCCACCTTTCTTTCCAAATTTTATAATCAAGTTTCTCTTATATTCATCCATTTCATCATTTTCATTGTCACTATGTTCATCACTAGAGCATGTAGGAGAGTTAGGCGGTACCTTCTCCCCTTTTGCCATAAGGCAAGTTGGAGTGACGCCTTCATCATCGGAGAGGTCCTCAAATAGGCGCGGTGTAGAGAAGAGGTTGGTGAAGAGCTTGGATGACGATGAGTTGTTGGCGAAGAGGCTTGGAGAGGATGTCTTGTGGATAGCAATGTTAGTGACACCCTTCTCCTTGTCTTTCCCTTTGGTCTTCTCATCATCACTTGAGTACCATTCTTGCCCAATGTGTGCTTCACCTCTTCTCTTCCTTCTACCTTTCTTGTCATCATCTTTGTTGTTCTTGTCTTTGTTTTGAGGACATTCGGCAATGAAGTGATCATTGGCACCACACTTGTAGTACACTCTTTTCTTATTTCTCTTACTTCCATCACCATAACTCTTCTTGAACATTTTCCTTCTCATGATTTTCTTAAAGTTCTTAACAAGAAGTGCGGTTTCTTCATCGGTGTCTTCATCTTCTTCACTTGAGCTATTATGAACGTACTTCTTTCTTCTATCTTGACTTGATGCATGTTCTTGACTTGTTTTGAGAGCAATGCATTTCTTGTTGTTTATATCTTGAGATTGATCTTCGATGGCTTCATCATCTAGGACTTCATGATGCTTTATTTTTGCAAGCATCTCATGGGGTGTCATCTTCTCATAGTTTGGTCTTTCCATGATGATTGATGCAAGTGTCTTGTTCTTGACTCTATATGCTCTAAGCAACTTTCTTGCCGCTGAATTGTCATCCTACCTTTCATCACTTAGAGCTCTTATCTTGTTGATCAAAGTCATGTACCTATCAAACATTTGTTGGGTAGTTTCTCCACTCTTGATAGAGAAATTTTCAATCCTTCCTTGGAGTAACTCTATGTTGCTTTTTCTCACACTTTCATCACCTTCATATGATATCCTAAGAGTGTCCCAAATTAACTTGGCATTTTCAATTTCATGCACCTTGTTACTTTCTTCGGGCTTGAGGCATGATAGGATCAAAGACGCGGCTTCTGCATTGAGATGGAAATCATGGACATCTTGAGGAGTGATTTCATAATCTACATCCGGAGGATGAATGCCAACACTTACAATCTCCCAACATCTTGCCGCAATGAGATGCATCTTCATCTTGTGTGCTCAATCATTGTAGTTGACTCCATCAAATGGGGGTGGCTTGCCAAGGTTGATATGTGGCATTTAGTTGAGGTTGTTTTTGTTCAATAGGTTGTAGTCGAAGGGTGTATTGCTGAATTCTCTTGGTGTTTTGTTCCCATCTTGTTCTTTCTCTTTTTCATTGCCACCATTCTTTGAGCTTGATGCACTAGGTTGGTTTTTATTCTTGTTGCTCAAAACATCTTTCAAGTTATCAATCTCTTCCTTCATCTTGCTCATTTGCTCTTCAAACTGCTTGGCTTGTCTTTCTAGCAATTGATTTGCAATTCTCTCGGCTAGAGCTTTCACATCATATTCACTAAATGTTGCCATTGTAATCCCTCACGCGGTGAAGCGCTAACAGGAGGGTTAGGCTCCGATACCAATTGAAAGGATCTACAATGGCCTAGAGGGGGTGAATAGGCCTAATTAAAAATCTGCACACACTCTAGTTCAATTTGATCAGAGACTGCCGGAAGTTCCGGCAGCGGCCCAAACTGTCGGAGGTTCCGACCCCTACGTTGAAACTAGCTCTAGTGGCCAAATGAACTTTTGAGCGTGCGATAACTTACAACCCTTTTACCCAGTGATAAAGTGAGGTAGCAGTCGAGGTTGTTCAGCTCCGGAGATGCTCCAAGCCACGTGTGGAGTTCAAACCCTAGAAAGTAGAAGGAGGTAGGGAGAGACAAGTAAAGAGTAATACAAAACAAGTATTGCAACAAAAACAACGAGCACAAGAGACACAAGGATTTATCTCGAGGTTCGGCCACCCCACAAAGGAGCACCTACGTCCTCGTTGTTGATGCTAAAGAGAGTGATTCATTAGATTCTAGGCTAACCCTAGAAGGGTAGCTATATAGTAGTATATACATGGGCCTCATGGGCTTAGCCTCATGGGCCTAATACACACACTCTAACACCCCCCCGCAGTCTGGACTACCGGCGCAGCGGAGTACAAGACTGGACACGAAAGAAACAAGCACAATACCCCTCCACAGCCACAACTAGCCACTAGCAATGTTGAGGCTGGAGCGAAACTCGGAGAAGGTCGAGGATGGGAGGCCCTTGGTGAAGATATCCGCAAACTGGGAGGTGGTCGGGACGTGGAGGATCCGGACGTCGCCGATGGCCACACGGTCGCGGACAAAGTGCAGGTCGATCTCCACATGCTTGGTCCGCTGGTGCTGCACAGGGTTGGTGGAGAGGTAGACCGCACTGACGTTGTCGTAGTAGACGAGCATGCTCCTGGCGAGAGGGCGGTGAAGCTCAGCCAGGAGCTGGCGGAGCCAAGCGGCCTCGGCCACGCCGTTGGCAACGGCGCGGTACTCCGCCTCGGCACTGAAGCGCGAGACCACCGGCTGGCGCTTGGACGACCAGGAGATAAGGTTGCCGCCCAAGAAGACAGCGTAGCCGGAGGTGGACCTACGGGTGTCTGGGCAGCCCGCCCAGTCAGCGTCGGTGTAGACCACGAGCTCAGCAGAGGAGGACCAGCCGAGAAGTAGCCCGTAGCCGATGGTGCCGTGGAGGTACCGAAGGAGCCGCTTCATAGCAGCAAGGTGGGGCTCCCGCGGAGCATGCATGTAGAGGCACAGCTGCTGCACGGCGTAGGCAATGTCGGACCGGCTGAAGGTGAGGTACTGGAGCGCACCCGCAAGGCTCCGGTAGGAGGTGGAGTCCTCGGGTCCAAGCAACAGACCTGCGGCCTCTCACAGCTTGCCCTGAGTGTCGACGTGGGTAGAGCAGGGCTTGCAGTCAGTCATCCCTACACGCTCGAGAATGTCACAAGTGAACTGCCGCTGGTGGAGAAACAAGCCTGAAGGTCGGGGCTCAATAGTGACACCGAGGAAGTGATGGAGCACACCCAGATCCTTCATGGCAAACTCCGCTTGGAGAGAGGTAATGATGCGCTGGAGCAGTGACTGGCTGGAGGCGATGATAACAATGTCATCCACATAGAGGAGCAGGTAGGCAGTCTCACCCCCCACGGTGGTAGATGAACAGCGAGGTGTCAGACTTGGCCTCTGTGAACCCAAGAGTCAGCAGGAAGGTAGCAAACCGAGAGTACCAAGCCCGAGGCGCCTGCTTGAGACCGTAGAGGGACTTGTTGAGCCGGCAGATCAAGTCAGGGCGAGAGGTGTCCACGAAACCGGCCGGCTGGCTGCAGTAGACGGTCTCAGTCAGAGTGCCATGGAGAAAGGCATTCTTGACATCTAGCTGATGCACCGGCCAGGAGCGCTCGAGAGCCAGTGAGAGAACCATGCGGACGGTAGCGGGCTTCACCACTGAACTGAAGGTCTCATCATAGTCAACACCGGGCCGTTGGGTGAAGCCCCGGAGAACCCAACGAGCCTTGTACCGCTCCAGAGAGCCATCGGTGCGACGCTTGTGGGTCCAGATCCACTTGCCGGTGACCACATTGGCACCAGGCGGGCGCGGCACCAGGTCCCACGTCTGGTTGGCCAGAAGGGCCGCGTACTCCTCTTCCATCGCACGACGCCAGTGAGGATCCGCCAGGGCGTCGCGGACAGAAGAGGGTACAGGAGAGACCTGCGAGTCCCCGGGCGTCGTCGCAAGAGCCCGGGGCCGCAGGACACCAGCCGCGTGCCGCGTCACCATGGGGTGAACGTGACGCGGGTGTTGGTGAAGAATCGGCAGGTGGTACACCGGCAGCTCTGCATGGGCAGCCGTTAGTGGTGGAGGCAGCGGTGTGGGCGTCGACGGAGGAGAGTCCACCGGAGGGGACTATGGCGGCGAGGAAGGCGGTGGTGGCACCGGCACCACGTCGAGCGGCGCCGGCCGCACGCGGCGCTGGTAGACGCGCACCGGGTGGGCGAACCGTGCCGGAGTCTCCGAGGTCGGCGCCCCCGTCCCCGTGCCAGGCGCAGAGGCAGGTGGAGCACCAGGGGACGGGGCACCCGGATCGTGGTCGGGCACGACCGGACCCACGGAGGAGGTATGGTCAGACGACGCACCGGAAGGCGCCGATCCGGCGTATGGGGCCGGCGACATGGGTGGCGGAGTAGGACCTGCAGGAGGAAACGAAAATGGCGGCTGAACCACCGCGTCAGTGGGAGAGAGGAAGGAAAGGTCGAGGTCGGGGGTCGGAGGAGGGGTGGTGGTGGAGAAAGGGAAGACAGACTCGTCAAACACCACATGACGAGAGATGAGGACCCGGCGAGAGGTGAGGTCATAGCAGCAGTACCCCTTATGATCCAGGGAGTACCCAAGGAAGACACACAGAGTCGAACGGGGAGCCAGCTTGTGAGGGGCAGTGGCAGTGGTTTTAGGGTAACACGCACACCCGAAAACCCGGAGGTGGTCGTAGCGAGGAGGGGTACCGAAGAGAGCGTGGTGTGGTGTGGGAGCGGGACAGGCAGTGGAAGGTAGGCGGTTAAGGAGGTAGGTGGAGGTGTGCAGGCTCTCGGCCCAGAAGCGGGCAGGAAGGGAAGCCTGTAGGAGAAGAGTGCGCACGGTGTCATTCGTGGTGTGAATCATGCGCTCAGCCTTGCCATTCTGGGGGGAAGTGTAGGGGTAAGACATGCGCAACTGGACACCGTGAGAGAGAAAGAAGGCCCGAGAAGTGGAGTTATCGAACTCACGCCCGTTGTCACACTGGACGGCCTTGACGGTAAGGCCGAACTGAGTAGACACCCAGGCGAAGAAGTGACGAAGAGTAGGAAACGCCTTAGACTTAGCACGTAAGGGAAACGTCCAGGAATAATGAGAAAAATCATCAACTATGACAAGATAATATTGATAACCAGAAATGCTCATCACAGGAGATGTCCACAGATCACACTGTACAAGATCAAAAATGTGGGTCGCATGTGAGGAAGAGGTGGGAAACGGAAGACGAACATGACGACCCAATTGGCACGCATGACACAAGTGCCCATCGTTAGCCCGAGTACATGGTATGTCGGAACTACGACTAAGCTGCATCAAGACATCACGGCCTGGATGTCCGAGTCGGCGGTGCCAAGTAGTAGCAGAAGAAGAAGTGGCGAAAGCAGCGGATGTAGTGGAAGCCGAAGCCGAAGTGGCAGGAGTAGAAGAAGGAAGCCGAAGTGTGTAAAGGGGTCCCGCGCTGTCACATCGGAGAAGAGGACGTCGGGAAGCCAAATCCTTCACAGTAAGACCAGAGGAGTCAAACTCAACAGAACAAGAATTGTCAGCGGTAAAATGACGAATGGAGAGAAGGTTGTGAACCATCGAAGGAGCAACTAGAACATCAGGAAGACGAAAAGAACCAGGTATGGTGGCGGAACCCACGGATGTGACAGGAATACAGGAACCATTGGCGACCATGATAGAGGAAGGAAGAGAGGAAGAAGGAGGATGGACCGCCGTGAGTATACCAGGGTGGGATGTCGTGTGGTAAGTGGCCCCGGAGTCGGCAACCCAGTCAAGTCCGGTGGGAGGCGTCAGGCCCATGGTGCTGAAGGAGCGGGCCAGAGCTGTCGCATCCTAACCGGCAGGTCCGGGCGGCGACATGAGAGACGGAGCGCCCCCAGGTGGTGGAGCCCACGGAGTGGCCGGGATAGCACCGGCGAGCATGGCCGCGGGGGTGCGAGGGTCACCACCGGCACCCTGGAACGGCCACATGGAGATGCGCCCTGACCATGGGTTGCTGAAGGATGGCCAGGGTGCACCCTCCCGTGGTGGTGCGTGTGCTGCCCCACGTCCAGAGCCAGCACCACGCCCTCCTCTGCGTCGACGACGGCCTCCACGACCCCCCACCCCCGCTCGGCCCGGGGGGAGGAGGACCCAGAAGAGACGACGGTGCCGGTGTGGACGTACGCGGCGGAGGAGTGGCTGCAAGTGCGGTCGAGGACGAGGAGTCCGGCGCGGAGGTGGGAGCAGGCTGGACGCCCTGAGTGAGCTCCTCCATGACAAGATCGTCACGGACCTGCAGGAAGGTGGGGAAGGGCCGTTGCCGTGTGATCCAGGTCCGGAGGTGGCCGTAGCGGTCGCTGAGGCCGCGGAGGACGTTGAGGACCAAGATCCGGTCCTCCACGGGCCAGCCCAGGTCACCGAGGGAGTCCGCCATGCCCTTCATCCGGCGGCAGTACTCCCCGACGGAGAGGTCGCCCTGGACGAAGGTGCGGAAGCTGGCGTCAAGGCGCGGAGCCCGGGCCTCGGCGTTGCCCAGAAACTGGCCTTCGAGTGCCAGCCAGGCACGCCGAGCGTCGGGCGTGTTGCGGACGAGGTCGTGGAGGTCGGTGGTGATGGTCCCGAGAATCCAGGACAGGACGATGCTGTCGAGACGAAACCACCCGGGGGTCTGAGCCGCCAGCGGGGCGTCGAGGAGGACGTGATCGTCAAGGGCATAGTGGCGGAGGGTGAGGACGATCATGTCCCGCCAGCGGGCGTAGGAGGACGACTCCGGGTCGAGGACGACCGTAACCAGGTTCCGGATGTTCTGAACACCCCCGGCCTAGTAGTGGAGCTGCGTCACGAGCGGATCCGCCGGATCGGGGATCTGGAGAGGCGACCCTCGGATGGACAACCGTAACCAGGTTCCGGATGTTCTGAACACCCCCGGCCTGGTAGTGGAGCTGCGCCACGAGCGGATCCGTCGGATCGGGGATATGGAGAGGCGACCCTCGGATGGCGTGCGAGTCGGAGGAGACAGCGGTGGAGTCGTAGTAGGCCGGGTGGCCGAGGAGCTGCTCCGCCTCGGTGAGCTGACGTGCCAAGGCAGCGGCCGCCTCGCGTTCCCGCTCCAAGGTGAGGGCAGCCGCGCTCACACGTGTCGCGCCTTCCGCGGCGGCAGCCCGGGCAGAGAAGAGGGCAGCGGCGTGGTGGGGATCGAGGAGAAGTGCGCCCGGGGCCCCTGCCGTGTCAACCATGGCCGGGTGCTGCGTGGCTGGCGGCTGCTGTGCAGGTAGGCCACCAGCCCCGAGCGCGGTGAGGAGGGCGGCCCTGGATGGCGCCGGCTCGAGCAGGGTGGAGGCGTCCGCTGGCGGCTCAGTCCCGGGCGGCGGCGGCGCGGTCCGCTGAGTGCTGACCATCGTCGGGTCGGGCCCGGGCGGTGTTGGCGCGGTCAGGGCCGGCGCGGCCAGCCGCGACCCGCCGGGATGCAGCTGCGGCGGCGGCTGTGGCGAGGCCGAGGCCGGGGCGGCCGGCGGCGTCCCGCCTGGATGCAGCTACGGCGACGGCCCGCCAGGACGGATCTGGGGCGACGGTGGCGGCCCGCCGGGCAGGGACGTGTTGGCTGCGTCTGCCCCGCCACCGGCGGCCATGAAAACCGCAGCAGAGGGCCCGCCGGCGACCCGCTGGGCCCAGGAGGAGGAGTAGGGGAGGGGTGGGAAGGAGGAGAAGTAGGAGGAGGAAGGAGAAAGAGGGGGCCGGCCACCGGCCATGGCCGGAGAAGGGGCGGCGGCGGCGCCTGTAGGGAGGGAGGGGAGGGAAAGAGAGAGAGAAGCTAACCCTAGCTCCGATACCATGCTAAAGAGAGTGATTCATTAGATTTTAGGCTAACCCTAGAAGTGTAGCTATATAGTAGTATATACATGGGCCTCATGAGCTTAGCCTCATGGGCCTAATATACACACTCTAACAATTGAGGTGACCACAAAGGTCAGAGTCTATTTCACCTCCTTAGCCTCTCTCAAAGAAACCACAAAGGTAACTCGGGGTTTCCACTAGGAATCACGGGTAATACAAACTTTCCAAGGCGAATCCATAAATTTGGATGTTCTTGGGCAACGCCTAGCCGGCTAGGAGCAAAGCTCCAAGAGTAACAAACGCAAAACCAACCGGCAAGACGAGGAGAATCAAGTGCTCAAGCTCAAGAGATGATTTTCTCACTCGATCCACTCACTCTTCACTCAAATCCTTGGGGGAATCGAAGTTGGGAGCAAAGGGGAGAAGAGAGGGGAGCCTTCAATGCTTGGGAGCTGTTTTTGGACGGAGTTAGGTCGCTGAGAGTCAATCGTAACGGTTAGAAGTGAGAGAGGAGCTTTTATAGACGAGTCCAAATTCAACTGTTCAGATCTGCGTCGGAACTTCCGACAGCGGTGTCGGAACTTCCAACCCTGCTATTCAAAATAGGTCTCAGTGCGGGACAGTCGGAACTTCCGGCTCCGGCCGGAACTTCCGACTGGTCAAGTTCCAGCAGCTCTCGATCGTGTTCGTGCGGTGTTTTGAGTGTCTCTTTTTTTATTTTAAATTAAAGCTTGAGCACTCTATCTTCATCAGACCACTTAGTTTTGCATCCCTCTTAATAGTACGGCATTTCTAACTCAAGAAAATAATAAAAATAATTATAACCATCGCTTGAGTCGAAGCGCCGAAGTTCAAGTCGAATTGAGGAGCACCGTTTAATCCTAATTAGATTTTCAATATGCTCTCACGGGATTAAACCTGCACATAGTCTTAGTAGAGTTCGTTAGTCCCTAATTTAGGTGTCATCAACTAACCAAAACCCACGATGGGGTAAATGCACTTTCGTTATGACTGGAAAAATGATACTTTAGGTCAACTGAGGCAAGAATGATTAATTCAGCGGTAAGGCTTTTGCCGTGGTTTCTAAAAAGAATATTAGTGCTCTACTTAAAAAGAAAGACAAAACCAAGGAAAAGAGGAGTAAGCCATAACTTACAGTGGGATTGCTGTTCGGAGTGAAAGCTGCGATTAGCAGGACATGGAATCGATGGATCCAACACGAGCATCCTATACATGACCAGAAACGTATCACAAACAAAGCATCTTGTGCTGCAATAGCGCTTGCTTGCTCCAATTCCACCAAAAAATGAGCTAGAAGAAACCCAAACTATCAATCTATAACTTATGTTGCCGCTAGCCCACCAAAAAAAAAATACAGTAAATTGAGAGGTGAGCATCTGGGGGGACGACCTGGATCATGGCCGCCGCTGCAGCAAACAATCAGACAGTAGAAGCAAATCAACAAAAAGGTAATGCCCCTTATAAGTTACTGAAAGCTAACTTCTGAACGACTCGGAAAACTTAGTTTTTTTTGGCAGAGATAAATCTTGTATTTTATAGAAAGCACCATGAAAGAAAAACAGAAAAAACAAAGAAACTGAAAAAGGCTGGGCATAACAAAAGCATCTCAGCTTCTAAAACTAAGCAAGAAACTAAATGAGCTTCGAAGATCTGCAGACGCCGCTAACAGAAATGAAACAAGACAGAGGGTAAACAACCTTTCTGCAGGCACTGAAGGACACCAAGTGACTACTACAGCTTCAACCAAGAAACAAAGCCTGAGATGCTAAACTTCCAAAACTTAGGTTCCTTGCTTAAGGCGTTTTAATGAACTACCAAGTACCCTGCCCGAAGCAATCCTAGAAAAAAACTTCAGCTTGACTACCAGACATCCAGTGGTGAGGATGAACAGTTGAGGGGAAAAACATAAGATAAATTACGTACAAGGGCATAGCAGAGGAGCTCCAAGAGTATCCCTGTGATCAGCAAGTCCTTGCAAACACATTATAGATCATACTCACAATGATGAAGACACAATAAGTAATCTCGTCGTGTCTAATCATCAATAAGGAATTACAAAATTCCTATATATACTTATCATCAAGAAAAGATGATGGTTGCTCTGAGAAAACCAGAGTTCGAGCTGTGTTACTACTCTCTAGACTGAAAAGTAACCCACATGCAGATTTGTACAACTGCATCAGGTAGATCGAGTCAATTTTTATGTCTACTTTGAGCTAGCTAATGCTTCATCCCAAAACCAGGTATCCAAGCAATATGTACATGAAAACTAATGGAAGATAGATGAAAACTAACGCATACAAATAGGAACAAGTTAGGGACCATACCAGGGTCATGTCGTTGACTGTAGATTCTCCATGGAAGATAGGCTAAGAAAGCTGCAACTTCACAATACATCCAAACCGATACAGAGACCGCCACTACTCCATAATCAACCACCACGAGATCCCACGCACGCACCGAGGTATGACGGGAGATTCGTAAGTGAGAGGTGAGGAGATGAGATAAAATTGGAGTCTCGAAATCTGGCGGCAGCAGGGAGGCAGGCGGGCGCGGGCTCACCAGATCGGCCATCTTGATGAGGCCCTCGAGCATGAACTCGTTCTTGATGTTGAGGCGGTGGAAGGAGATGCGGCGGGCGAGGTGCGGCGGCGCGGGGTCGACGAGGTGGCGGATCTTGTCGCAGTAGACGTCGACGGTGAGTACGACGTGGCGCGTCTCGGCCATGAGCTTCTTGCAGAGGTGGGAGCCGATGAAGCCACCGGCGTCGAGGTGGGAGCAGATGGCGAGGGGCGCGATGGGGTTGCCGTCCAGATTCATGTGCGTGGCCGCCGCCGCTGGAGAGGGAGACGACGACGACATATCCTCCTTCCCCGTGGTACGCTGGCGTGCGGCGGGGCGGTGGGGATAGGGAATGCGCGCGGTGGGCACCAATCTAGGGTGAGGGAACAGGAAAAGCGGAGCGGCATTATTTAAAAAAGATAAACAATTTCATAGGGAGGGAGCAGGGAATAGGAATCAAACCTGCGTTGCAGGTGGCGGAACGGGCGCGGATGCTGTAGAAAGATCGCACGGGCGGTGGGCAGACGAAAAACGAAAACAAATGTCGTACTAAAGTTTTGTCTCCTCTTTAGTTTTATTAGTTATAGAATTGCTCCATCAAATAAGCGTTTATAAGCTGAAACGAACATAGCCAAAATCTATAGTATAAAATGAGTATAATATAAAAAATATATTTTACCATCTATCTAATGATACTAATTTGATGCCATAAATTTTAATATGTTTTATTTTTAATTTTGGTCATCAGCAAGACCGTCAGCCACCTGCGGACCAGCCAGTCCACAGCTCTCCGGGCAAGGCGAGAACGCAGCGGTGCCACCGCCGTGGCCACTGCTCCCGCTTCCTGCTCTGCCACACAAGCACATTGAGAATCGCCGCCGGGGAAGCCGAAAATATACGGCCGTTACGCGTTACTGTACCAGTTTGTTCATAAAAACAAAAACGGGAAACTTTTATTATATATAAAATACTTCTTATTTCAAATTGTAAGTCATTACAAGAATCTTAAAGAATCACATCATCTTATATTTGATCAATAAATATAAAGATTTATGTCATCAAATAAGTACACTATAAAAATATATTTAGTGAAAAATCTAATAATATTTAGTTAATATTATAAATATTATTATCTTATTAAATAAATTTAGTCAAAGTTAATATAATTTGACTCTCTGAGATTTAGATAGAGCTTATAATTTGTGACGGAAGGGGTATAAAATAAAATAAAAAGGAAAAAGAAAATCACAGCGAAGCGGCAGAGAACAGCGCGACGCCCCCCAGCGCCAGCGAGGCATCGCATCGCCCGCTTGCTTCGCTTTGCTCCTCTCTCTCCTCGCTTTCCGCCGCGGCGCGGTGCGGTGCATGGCCAGCGAATTCCAACTCCTTCCCCGTCTACCCCCTTCCAAAAGCGAGGAGAGCCCGCCGCCGGAGGAGCGAGCAAGCAAAAGCCAAGCAAGCATAATCACGGAGGCGTGGATCCGGAGGCTCCCCCGCAGCAGCGGTTCTCCTTCTCCAGAAGCAGCCGACGCGGCGTGCCCCGTCCGTGGGCCTACTACTACTACGGTCGGGCGGGCGGCCGCCGCCTCCTGTGCATAAATGGCGGACGAGGAGAGCGGCATCGGCGCTGCGGGAGGGAGAGGAGGAGGAGAAGCGCCGGCGGGCTCTGCTCCCAACGGGGACCGCTCAGGGAGTAGCCCCGTCGCCGTGCCCTCGTCCTCCGCAGGTGATCTCCCGCATCCTCCGCTCTGGTTTGGGTTTCGCTGCTGCTGCCTACTTGTGTCGGCTGGGGTCGGGGGGTTTTTTGTCTCCGTGGAACCACGGACCGGCAACTGCCTGCTTAGATCCCTGCTCGCTTTTGGGCAGCTCTGATGATCTGATTGGGGTTCTCTGGTGTAACGGTTGGTCCTCGTCTATGGTGTGTTCTCGAGCACAGCGCAACGCGTCGTCCAGCCCCTGAATCATGAATTCGTGATTAAGTAGTAGAAAACGAGCAGGAACTGCCCTATGCCGTGGGGACAGGTTTTGTTGTGCGCATGGCATGTTTCAGGATGGAGTGAACTCGGTGCTCAGGAGCTGAGGTTTGCCTTGTTTTGATGCTAGCCGTGTCACTGATTCGATGAAGTTGTGTGCTAGGCAGGCATTACTATTTCTAAGGGGTGTCAATTGTGTGTCCACTCTTCTATTGGATGCTAATTTTAGGTATTTGTGCTGCTGGATTTTCTTTGTTTCGGAACCGTTGTTTCTTGGACCTACCTAACTGCTCGGGTGTATAGACTGTGTGCTCCAACTCCTATTTCTCTGACATCAAGGTAATCTGTTAGCTGGACTGGATTTTTCTATTCAAATATGATATACATTGGCTGACAGGTTTGCACTTCATGCTACTAACGCCTTTGATTGTGTCTGTGTTAATCGCACAATCTAGGATCATATCGTTTTGCTTGGACTTGCTTACAGTTCAATTGCTTGCTGAAACATGCCCGACACACAAATGAGCTGTTTACCATGCTAGTCTTTTTAGGGTTGTCGGATAAGCTCATAGCTTGTCGAAATGAAATCGGTTGCAGTCGGATAAGCTCATAGCTTGTCGAAATGAAATCGGTTGCCTGGACATTATGTCTATGTGTGCCATGTTGTTAGACGCAATATTTAAGTTATAGCATTTTCTGTATTTTAATAATGTCGAATTTTCATCGTTTGTGTTCTCTAGCCATTTCTAGTCTAAATACATATGTTTATGTCGGCTACTATTAACCTAATTGCTTATTCCAAGTTGGCTCTGTTTGGCACACCTTATTTCTTAGCTTCTCCACAGATTAACAGAACTGTGCTAAACAACAGCATCTCCAGCCGCTTATTATTAAGCAAAATCTTGGGATGAACTAACTAAGCAGAACAATTGGAGTGCGTTTTTTCACCAGCTTCTCCAGTAGGCAGATTCTGCACAATCATATGGTGAAACACAGCCTACATTTCCTTCTCTATATTTCGTTTAGAGTTGGGACTGAAGTGGTAACAGATCAGTGAGAGAGGACCTTGAAAATTAAGTGCTGTCACATCCTTGCACAATGTTTGCTATCACATTGTTGTCTTGTCCTGCTATGCTTCAGAGGTCATGTCCCTTGAGGTCTGAACTCTGAAGTGATCAAACGTTCATGGGTAGTAATGATTTTTTTGATATTTTGGTATGACAAATGAAATAACTGCCCCAGAACTGGTTATATTGAACAGTACCTTGCACTCAGCTTCACTGAATCAAGTGTAAGTATGGTTTAATTGACATCAATAATAAAGGATGCCTTGCTGCAGAAAACTTTAATCGAAGGCCAAACTTATTTTTGAGGGTTGACATCTAACTAACTTGTGCTATTGTAGGTTTTGTTGGTACAGTTTAGTCTTGATTTCACTTTTAGTTAGTGATGAAAGTTGCTATCCACTTTTTCTTTCTGCTGACATGACCCACCATCTTTTCTTTTCTTTTCTATGTAGATGACAGAGGCCTCCATAGATCAAGCACCATGCCGGGGGTGATTAAGAATGATGAAATTACCAATGAAACTGCTGGACCATCAAATTTGGAAAGGTCCAGAACTGAGCGTCGTCGGCAAAATAATCCAGCTCATGATCCTGCTAAGCAGTTATTTGATGAAAGGATTCCAATAAAAAAGAAGGTGCGTATATCTTACACATTTTTTTATCTATTTCTTTTCAGAAGCTTAGTTCCTTTTGTTTTGCCATGCAGGCATCTGAAGCACATATTTGTTTAGGGACTGCAAATTGAATTATTGATAGTTGCACTAACTAATGTGTAATAGTGTCAAACCTCTGTCTTCCTTTGAATTACCAGTGTATTTTAAAATTCATGCATTGCCGATTTGGAACTGATGATTAAATGTTACAATATATTGCAATATGCTCTGGAAAAGGTTTCAAGGTTTCCTAGTTGGAAAGATTATTAATTAGGACCAGTATGATAGCTTGCATATTTGTTCTTGATCTGTTTTCTACTTTACCTTTGTTCCACCTTATTGCAGCTCAAAATGTTAAAACCGGATAGCTACAGTAAAAGATGATGGAACTGTGGTTGTTGATGTGCCAAGTGGTCTGGAACCCACTGTAGTTGGTGGACCTGAGGATATTTATACTGAAGCAGCTGTTGAAGAAGCATTAGATGGAACAGAGATACCATACAGGCCTCCTATGCAAATAGTAATACTTATTGTGGGTACACGAGGTGATGTGCAGCCATTTGTTGCTATAGGGAAACGATTACAGGTTAGTCCTAGCCTAAGCGTATAATCTATCCAGTTCTTGTAAATTCATGTTATGTTTGTGCTTCTTGTAACTTAAATTGCAGCATATTTGTCATTTCTAATCCTTGGTGCAGGACTATGGACACCGTGTGAGATTGGCCACTCATGCCAACTTTAAGGAGTTTGTACTAACAGCTGGCCTGGAGTTTTTCCCGCTTGGTGGAGATCCCAAAATTCTTGCTGAATGTATGCTTTTTTTTTTAAAAAAAACAATAGTTTTCAACATTTCTTTTTACATTATTTGATTTGAAGATAAATGTATTTAATATGTTCATAATTTGAGCAGACATGGTGAAGAATAAAGGGTTCCTACCTTCAGGACCATCAGAAATTCCTATTCAAAGAAAACAGATGAAAGACATTATTTTTTCTTTGCTGCCTGCATGCAAGGATCCTGATCCTGACACTGGCATTCCTTTTAAAGTTGATGCAATTATTGCAAACCCACCTGCGTATGGTCAGTATATCTTGTTCATTTTGAAAAAAAAAGTTCTTTGCAGCTTGCTTTGTTTCTTTCCCAAATAGCCTCCACTGTAGATTTTTATATAGCTTTTATTGGAGGATGTCACTAAATGCCATAGCCCCGCTATTTACAACATTGATCCCTAATCAAAGGAAGAAAATTGTTGCTGTAAAATTTTTATGTGGCAGTCAGTTTTACATTTTTTGACTTAATATGATTCAACAATAGATTGATTATTTTCTTTCTTCATATTTGTCATACTGATGACTGATTTTTCCTCTAGGCACGATTTAGCGACAAACTATATCTGTGAAGTCATATTTTCTTCTTTTCATATTTTTCTAGAGCTACATCCATTTCATGCTATGACTTGTTATGGAGATGAAAATCACAAACTGACTGTTCATATAGAAAATCACATAAGCATTGTAAGATGAAAAACTTCTTACCTGTTTCACTTCCATCAATCAAGATTAATTTTGCTGAAACCTGAAGGAGGCAGTGCTTTTTCCAGGCTGGCAAAAGCACAATTCAGGTTGGGCAAAAAGGCACTGCTAGCCCTAGCTTGTAGCAGGCCTCAGGCCATTGTATCTCTTTATGAGCAGACCTTCTTTGTCCAGTTTTTTCAGTTGCTTAGCTGTTCAGTCCATGCCTGAGTGTCTTCAATGCAATAAGTTGCTCTTGCTCCAAAGTACTTCAAGCAAAATCTTTTGAACTTGGATAGTCCAAACAGATTCCAATATAATCAATGTTGCATTTGCCACAAGCTGCCACATCTCTGTCCTGCATATTTTTCTTGTGATGAAGATCTGTTATAGCTCACTAGTTTGAATTATAAGCATGTTTATCCTTCTGACCTCAAATGTTCTTCAGGACATACACATGTGGCAGAAGCGCTAAAAGTACCAATTCATATATTCTTTACCATGCCATGGACGTGAGTCTCTATCGTCGTTTAAAGATCACAGGTTGCTATGA
Organism: Eremochloa ophiuroides; assembly: GCA_038502445.1. Classification (NCBI taxonomy): domain Eukaryota; kingdom Viridiplantae; phylum Streptophyta; class Magnoliopsida; order Poales; family Poaceae; genus Eremochloa; species Eremochloa ophiuroides. The sequence continues at coordinate 5,221,870 of JAHLJS010000009.1, read as the reverse complement.
AATACTATCATCTGGGAGTCTAACTTTGTACTATTTATTCAGGCCAACTAGTGAATTTCCTCATCCTCTTTCTCGTGTGAAGCAGTCTGCTGGATATCGAGTAAGTCTGCAATCTGCATTGTTTTACTTGTACGCTTTATGATAAGAAGAGAATTATTACTTGACGTTCTCTCAGCGCCCAAATGTTCTGGCTTTTCCTATATTATTGGAGAGTTTGTGGGGAGAATAAACATAACAATCACCTCAATGGTTTATCATTATGTGAAATCCACTAAAATTGATCGCTTCAGGAAATGGTAAGGAATGAATGAATAACTGAAATATCTTGGCATGTAATATCTGTAGATTGATTATGGGTGTAGGTTACTGACACATATGGGCTAGGATTAACCTAGGGAGGTTTATAGAAGTATGACCACTGTCATATATCCTTGCGTAACAAGAGACAACCGAGCTACAAAGAGATGCATGGTCCGTGAGTCTAAAAGGGCACAGACAAAGCATGTTTAACAGTGATACCCAGAATGAGTTATTTGCTTTATTCATGATCTTGTTACAGTAACATTGCAGTTCTCTCCATGTGCTGTTTTGATTTTCATGCATAAGTACATTGTGTTGGAGATAGATACAGGTAATTGGGGCTAGATCTGATTTTTATTAGCCTTACCACATTTATGGCAGGATTAGAATACATATAGGTAGCAGCCTTGCAGCTTAAGAAAGCCACAGCATATTCCAGTACAAAAGTAGATGCTAAAGTAGATGATAATTAGGATAAGATAGGTGACATAAGCAATTAAGCACTACCAACTACTCTAGATAGGATCCTAGATAGATAAGCACAGGGATTAATAGCTGTCAATCTCCCACTAAGTCTTGTGCGGCGCCTTGTGGGGAATTTGAGCCATCCCAATCCTTGCGCAAAGTTCCTGGAACTTCACTCTCCCAAGCAACTTGGTGAGGAAGTGAGCGAGCTGGTCCTGGTTGTTGACGTAGTTGGCCCGGACACTCCCCTCATCCAAGCAGCTCCTGATGAAGTGGTACCAGACCCAGATGTGCTTGCTGCGTTCATGGAAGACGGGGTTCTTCGCCAAGGCCAAGGTGGACTTGCTGTCCACCATGAACTCCATTGCTGCCGAGGGGATCGCTCAGCAGCCGAGCCAGCCAGATGGCTTGTGTGGAGGCAGAAGTGGCGGCGATGTACTCTATCTCGCAGCTGGACAAAGAAGTGAAACTAATTTGGAATGCTCACTACCCACATGGTCAGATACCCCATGCGTCAAATCATAGGGGCTCCTTTTGGTGGAAAGATGTACTAAAATTGTGTGATATGTTTAGAGGAATTGCTAAGTGCATTATTGGGGATAGTTCCACAGTGCTCTTTTGGTCTGATCTTTGGAATGATAACATCCTGGAAACCAAATTTCCAAGGCTCTACTCGTTTGCCAGAAACAAGAACATCTCTGTTGCCAAGTTTCTGTCAAATAACACACTTGAGACACAATTTCATTTGCCCTTATCAGAGCAGGCCTTTCAAGAATTCCAAAGTCTCCAAGACCTTATTCAAGCTTTACAGGTTGATCAAAATTCAAAGGATTCTTGGGAATACATTTGGGGAAGCAAGAATTATTCCTCCTCAAAGTGCTATAACTTTCCTTACAAGAATATAGAACCTCCAGCCCCCTTTCTTTGGATTTGGAACTCCAAATGTTGTAACAAATTACGAGTCTTCTCGTGGCTTCTATTGATGGATAGACTGAACACAAGGAACATCCTCAGAAGGAAAAAGCAAAAACTTCAGGGAAATAACTACAATTGTGTCCTCTGCAGCAGCAACATTGAGGAATCTGCATTCCATTTGTTCTTCAGCTGCACGTTTAGCCAAACCTGTTGGCAACACCTTGGAATAAGTTGGAACCTTAGAATGGATCTCTTCCAAATGATGCAGCAAGCCAAGATTCAACATCAGAACCCCTTTTTCATGGAGACCTTCATCATCGCTGCTTGGCAAATCTGGAAGCAAAGAAATAACTATATTTTCGATAGAGGCCGCCCGTCCTTTGGATCTTGGAAAAGCTCCTTCTATGAAGAAGCTACACTACAGGCTCATAGACTAAGTGATGATAAGCGCACTGTCTTTCTTTCCTATATAGCTGCCCTAGATTAGCTCTTTTCCCATCTCGGGCTTCCTTCTTTTTGGAACTTCTTGTGTACAGTGTTGTCCTTTTTTTTTAAAAAAATAATAATAAAGCAAACAGTGGGGGCCTCCCCTGCTGTATTTTCTCAAAAAAAAAAAGCCACCACCTGCTGCTTGACCGACTGCCTGCTGATCAAGCACTTCCCAAGGAAGAACAACGTCCCGTTGGTGCTCTTTCTGGTGTCAATGTTGCCGACGTGGGCGCTGCCGCTGTACCCGATGCGCACTGGGACACCTCGGGTAGTGCAAGCCATAGTCGGAAGTGACCGCAACGTAGCAGAGGATCCTCTTCACAGCCTGCTGGTGCTCCGTCGTTGGTCACTGCATGAACCGACTGACGTAGGCAATGGCGAACGCCAAGTCTGGCCGTGTGTGGACGAGGTAACGAAGACTGCCCCACAATGTGCCGGTACTGCGTCGCGTCCACCTCCTCCGCCATATTCTCATGGCTCAGCTTCAGCCTCTCCTCCATGATAGTGTGGGCTGGGCTGCAGCCGGTGAGGCCGCCTACCTCGACGATGCGATTGGTGTAGGCAGTTTGACGATGAGAGATGCTGGTGCTGTCTCAGTGAACCTCGATCTCCAGGTAGAAGGAGAGGAGCCCGAGGTCAATCATCTGGAAGACGGTCTTCATCTCTGCCTTGAATGCCTCAATCTCCTCCTCCTTGGTGCCGGTGGTCATGAGGTCGTTGACGTAGACTCCTACCAGCAAGGTGTTGCCTCCCTAGTCCCCGCCTGTAGACAGCAACCTCGTGAGGGCTTTGCTGGAACCCCATTTGCTTGAGGGTGGAGTCCAGCTGGGCGTTCCAAGCTTGTGGCACCTGCTGCAAGCCGTAGAGGGCCTTGCGCAGGCAAAGGACCTTGCTCTCCTTGCCGGGGATGACGAATCCCGGTGGCTGGCAGACGTAGACCTCCTCCTTCAAGTTGCCGTTGAGGAAGGCGGACTTGACGTCTATATGATGGACACACCAGCCCTCTTGGGCAGCCAGCGCGAGGAGGACCCGAACGGACTCCATCTGTGCGATGGGTGTGAAGGAGTCATCGAAGTCGACTCCCTCCTGTTGGACGAAGCAGCGCGCCACCAGACATGCCTTGTGCTTGATCACCGCCCCGGCCTTGTTTTTCTTCAGCTTGAAGACCCACTTGAGAGAGATGGCGCAATGACTGGCGGGAAGATCAGCCAGCTCCCATGTCTGGTTCCTCTCGACGGTGTCCATCTCCTGCTGCATCGCGGCGTGCCATGCCACGTCTCCCTCCGCCTCAGCGAAGGAGCGAGGCTCGCTGTCCTCGTGCACCATGTGCAGCTCCTCCTCCAGGTCGTGCTCACATGCAGCCAGCCGCCGACGCTGCCCGCTGGAAGTAGTTGACTTGTCGGAGGAGATGGACACGGTGCGGACGGACATGGCGCCTCACAGGTACGGGAAATTGGGATGGGGTAGAGGTAGGGGTAGAAACCAGATATGAACTAAGGCTCTAGATCATTGTTTTGAGGCGCCGTGCCTCGACCCCCTTCACAACGCCTAGGCGACGCCATACATACATTGTAAGGCGTTGTAAGCTAGAATTTTATATACTAGTGGAGCACATAAGTGAACACAAGTAAACTGATCAGAGAAAAATCCTTTTGCTTTGCGTTGTAGCAGGGTGTCTGAGAGCCCAAGCTGCTCTGAATATTTTATATACTAATCAGAGAAAGATCCTTACTTCTCTAAATATTTTATGTACTAATCAAAGGAGGGTGTTGTAGGCTGTAGCAGGCATTTGTATATGTAACAGTCTGTGACTGAGAACCCATCTAATATATAAAATAAAAAAGCAGGCATTAGCACTCAGCAGTTCCTCATACGACTTCAGAGCGGAGTACACACAGGCACACACCTTGTGAGCAAAAGCAGAGCAGCGTGCAGACCAAAAAAACAAAGCACGGGAGGAGGCAGGGACAGAGCAGAATGCATGTAATATCCTAGGTTATTTGGCCTTTGTGAGACTAGAGGAGACAGGGAGCATAATAAGCGGATGGCAGATGGTCTCGACAGAGGCAGGCAAGCAGGTGCGGACGGCTGACAGATGGACGAGCAGGAGCGGATGCACAGCCACACAGGAGCTGTAGGTGCGGACGGGCAGGAGAAGGAGCAGGGGTGCACCGGCGGGAGAAGCGGGCGGCCGCTGGACCCGAGCAGAGGAGCGGCAAGCGGAGATGCAGGGACGCTGCCGCCGCCGCCGCCGCCGCCAAAGGTTCCCGCCTCCACGTTCTCTTTTCCTCTCCCTCTCTCCGTGAAGCAGCTCTCCTCTTTTCCTCTCCCCCTTTCTCCGTGAAGCAGCCCGCACCCGCGGTAAATGCCTCCGAGCGGTGATTTCCCGCGCGGGCGAGCATATGTGCGGTCAATTCGCTCCGTTTTCCTTCTGGCGCGAGCGCACAGTCGATTTCCGCCCAGACGCCCCCACCCATGGTCGATTTCCCACACTTTTCCCCACAACTTGCATCTGGTGTCCGCTGGAGGGCTGTAGGCCTCTGCCCGATGTCTAATCCTATAAGGCAGACGCCATACCAGCAGAGGTCGTGGCGACCCTAACGGCCAGGACCTCCAGCACGCCTTGTCGCCTAGGCGATGCCTAGGTGATGCCCCCCCCCCCCCCCCCCCCCCCCCCCCCCCCCAACACACACACACACACAAAAATGCTCTAGATACCATTTGTTGGAGATATGTACAGGTAATTGGAGCTAGATCTGATTTCTATTAGCCTTACCACAACCATGGCAGGATTAGAATACATATAGGTAGCAGCCTTGCAGCTTAAGAAAGCCACAACATATTCCAGTACAAAAGTAGATGCTAAAGTAGATGATAATTAGGATAAGATAGGTGACATAAGCACTACCAACTACTCTAGATAGGATCCTAGATAGATATAAGCACAAGGTTTAATAGCTGTCACATTGTACATATGGTAAACTTGTTTATTTGAATTTTGTTGTGGATATTTGGAGACTGCCAGGGCCAACTGCCTGAATTTGATGTTGTCATGTCAAGATGCTTTGTGCATCATGTGAGTTGCTGAAGTGCATAAAGTTATTAGCTTCACTCTTCATCTTCTGCAACCAGAAGAAAGCCCAACCTCACTAGTCAAAGGCATTTTCTTGAACATATATACAACATCAGGTTGAAAATAGTTGACATTTTTGACCTGGTGGTTTGCACTAACGTCAAGTCATTTTGGGCTGTCGGAACATCAACTTTTATCAGCTGGTGTGAATGCTTGATTGGATGTTCTTGATGACAATATCTGATTCAATATGTTTCCTGTATGATTATTTCTACATTTGCAGCTTTCATATCAAATTGTGGACTCCATGATTTGGCTTGGAATAAGGGATATGATAAATGAGTTCAGAAAGAAAAAGCTGAAGCTGCGTCCAGTAACGTATCTAAGTGGTTCTCAGGGTTCTGGCAATGACATTCCTCATGGATACATTTGGAGTCCTCATCTCGTCCCGAAACCAAAAGGTTTGGCATATCTATTGGCTAGGGCCGAAAGCTGTGCAATTTACCTTCTCATCCTTTTCCCATATTAGTTCCAAAGCATATGGGTCTGAATCTCGATCTTTGATTTGTTTTTGTTCATTTATCTGGTGGAAGTTATTAATCTATTAGATCAGCACCCACCTTGGCTGCTCTACTTACATAAAGCACACTAGGAACTAAAAGACAACGACCAATGAACACCTCGATGTCACATGCCCACCTCCTTGGCTTAGGCTGTCATCTTTCCTGATGCTGGTGTGCTCATTCTGCCACTCTTTAGGCCTATATTCCCCCTGAATGACCATATCAGCAATGAATCAATAACATTGCAACAGGAGAGTCAGGGTTTCTGGAAACAGTAAAAACACGTGCTAGATTGCTAGTGGGTTGAAAGGAAAACGAACTTGCATTGAAAAATTGTGCAAATAAGTGAAAAAAGCTAACTGTACATAGTGCTAGGGCGGGAATGTACCTGAGCTTTTAAGTAAACTTAGCTATTAAAGCATTCTGACTTATTATATGAAAGTTGGCATCAGTTATGACTTCCTAACTAGTAGGTTAGTAACATTGTAATTGCCTTTAGTGAGTCTAAAATTTCTTGGAATTGTCATTTGAAGAACATGAAAACTACTTGTTTATTTGTACTTGTGAGGAGCTTCCATACATAGTTAAATTTGATGGATAAATGATGCACCAGTGTAATATAGTGACTTACTGTCAAAGCACCCTAGACGTGCAGATTTCTCCTCCTCTCAACTAAAGTATTGTTTTTTAGTCTTCAATGGGCCAGTGAATCAATATAATGTTCATGTATTGGGTGCAGATTGGGGTCCAAAGATCGATGTTGTTGGATTTTGCTTCCTTGATCTTGCTTCCAATTATGTACCTCCTGAACCACTTGTGAAATGGCTTGAAGCTGGTGACAAGCCCATATATGTTGGTTTTGGTAGCCTTGTAAGATCAGTTTGACCTTGCTTTATGTTTTCATATAAGTTTTTTGCCATTTGATCTAATTGAATGTATAGTTTAATCTGCTGTATTAAAGTATTCTAGGTATGCTGGCAATTTTGTTGGCTCACTTGTGTATGTAGTTTGTACTTCAAACTTCCTGACTAAATAGGCTTACTTCCATATGATATCTTTTATAAATCATTATCCTAATGTCACTTGCAGTCATTGTACCAGATAAGCACTCTTAGCTGTTTTTACTGCATAAAACAGCTTCTTAAATGCTATGTTCACTAATTATGATTAGCGAAAACAGTATAGTTTGTCATTTAGAGTATTGTAATCTTGTAGAATTTGTGTGCATATTCGTATGTGAATTAGCGATATTATTTTGTTACAAAGATCATTGGATCCTTTTGCAAAAGAAGTATTCGCTTCAAATTTTAAGCTCAATTCTCTTGTGTATTCGAGAAAAAAAAAGCTCAATTATCAAGAAGAATTGTCCCAAAATTGCTGAGTTCAAACACAGCCAATTTTGATAGCTACTCCCTCCATCCCAAATTGTAGGTCATTCCAAGAATCTTGAAGAGTCAAATCATCTCAACTTTGACCAAATTTTATTGAGAGAAATATAAAGATACATGACATCAAATAAGTGTACTATAAAAATATATTTGGTGAAGAATCTAATGATACTTAGTTGATATTGTAAATATTATTGTCTTATCATATAAACTTGGTCAAAGTTGAGATGGTTTGGCTCTCCAAGATTTTTGGAATGACTTACAATTTGGGATGGAGGGAGTAATAGACTAGTATGGAGTCTGAGGCAGTTTCATGTTGACCCAATAGGCCAATTTTTGCAATTGCTTTAGTTTGTCTTCATGCCACACCATCAATAACCTTTGCCAGCTAGTATGCCATGATTGTGTAATTTGTTCCTCATCAAATACTTGCAAGTTGCACGAAACCTTCAGATTGTAGTACTTTGTTCTTTCCAAACTGTGTTCTGATCCCATCACTATGGAAAATTTGATTGCATGTTAACTGCCACTGCATATGAATGTTTTTATATGCAATTATGTGTTGCCTGATCATGTCTTCTATAAGCAGTGCATATGGTGTATGCTACAAAGTTAATTATACATTTGGATGATTCAAAATAGTGATAGGGTTATGTGCCCACTGTCAATATCTTCTGAGATTGTAGAGTACTATGAGGCCAAAGCCATCACAGCTTTTGCATCACACCTTTTGGGATTATGACTTGTTTTTTTCTTCTTCTGATCTACTAGCCTGTTCAAGACCCACAAAATATGACTGAAATTATTGTCAAAGCACTGGAAATTACTGGGCAGAGAGGTATCATTAACAAAGGCTGGGGTGGCCTTGGAACCTGTAAGTTCCTCTACTTAGTTTGTTCTGCTTTTTGTTTCCTGAGCATATATTCTGATTCTGTACTGACGACTCCAGAAATTTTTGGCAGTGGCAGAACCAAAAGATTATGTATATCTACTAGACAACTGCCCTCATGACTGGCTTTTTCTGCACTGCAAAGCAGTGGTAAGCCACCTGAAACTTTTGGAACATCTCTCTTTTAGCATGTTATCTTTGTGGGTAAATTTATGCTACTTATTAAGACCGGAGTTAAGGTTTTATACTTCACTCTTTCACTTTCCTGCCTCCATAGGTGCATCATGGTGGTGCTGGAACGACAGCCGCAGGTCTTAAAGCAGCGGTAAGTGCTCTCTCCACGCCTTATTTCAATGTAAAATAGTTTTTCTTTTCTCAAACGCGCTGGAGAGTAGCCCATCATTATATTAAGAAGAGGAAAAGGAGTCCATACAAACCACAAGCCCAATAGGGTGATATTAATTGCTGATACCTGCCAAAAAACAGCTAGGCTATGAACCTACGACCAGCAACGAAAACAAGAATCATGGCCATAGCTACTAGGTCTTTGGCCCCTGCCATACGCCACATCATGGCTCATCTCTAATGTCCTGCATGATGATGATGAAATTAGGTGAAACACCCTCATATATGCAGCCGCTCCTATGCTTCTACCATCCAATGCCCTCCATTGCTACCAAATAATTAAATGCACTTTGACATGTTTGCATTTTTGTGGAATCAAACTTATGTCTAAAATACCATTCTTGCTGTTGCTGCACACTAGTATTCTCGGAGGTTTCTTGTACAGTTGTACTTAATTTAGTTGTTCACATTAGTCTATGATTTGCAGTGTCCTACGACTATTGTACCTTTCTTTGGTGACCAACCTTTCTGGGGCGACCGGGTGCATGCAAGAGGGCTAGGGCCTCCCCCTATTCCAGTTGATCAGTTTGGTTTGCAGAAGTTGGTTGATGCTATAAAGTTCATGATGAAACCAGAGGTAAAGTCATGCAATTTGTGGCCAGAGAGCATAAATTATTTTCTTGATGTTAATGTGTTTTCCCTTCCACACTGAGATAGACAACAAGCAGAAAATAGATGTCCGACGCAATTAGATATTATGAATAATGTGTGGTATATAAGTCTTGTCGTCAGTTTGCATAGTTAGCATAGTTTTCATGCTGACTGGACTCATACTCCTGTTATATATGCCAAAAGATTAGTAGTGACTATTCGATTTCAGGATGGAAAATAATTTCTTCAATTCAGAATGTATGGCTAAATTTTGAATTTTTTATGCGCTAAAAATCTGTATCTCTTGGCATGGGGTCTGGTTACTGTATTCTCTTGTATTTATGTCACTGCAAAACTTTACACTCGTGCATATTACAATTTGTGTTCCTGTGCTACATCAAAAGTTGTGTTTTATGTGTTATTGTATCAGTACCCTAGTGCTGATTTGCGTCTCCCCACTCCCCTTCCCCCCTACAAATAAGTAATTTCTTATGTAATTTCAGGTGAAAGACAAGGCTGTGGAGCTAGCAAAAGCCATGGAATCTGAAGACGGGGTGACAGGTGCTGTCAGGGCGTTCCTTAAACACCTGCCTTCAAAAACTGATGAACAGATTCTGCCTCAACAATCGGGCTTCCTGGAATTCTTTGGCCCACTAAGTAAATGTTTGGGATGCTCTTAGTGCACAACGCATCGATCACGGATTGACAGTACCATTCTTAGAAGCTGCCAAGATTTGTCAACTCATTACTCGCGGAAAGCAGCTCTGGCCAGGAGTGCGTTTCTGCTCTTTTCGTTGTTTCTGTTGCCTTTCCTGCTGTTTTTATGTGTAAAGAGTGCGTCTGCCTCTGGTGTGGATGGTCTGCAGCGGATGGCCTGCGCCCTGCGGTGCGTGTAATTTTGATGTGCATGTTTTGCCGTGCAGCAGAGTACAGTTTCACGTCTGCATGGCCAACCCGTTTGTGTATATGAAAGAAGCTGAGGCTAGGTTTTCTTCATTTTCCTTAATTGCAATATGATCGATCACTTAACCATCTACACAGCAAATAACAGTCCAGTAACAACAATAGAGGGTCTCATTAAGTTTCAACAAACTATCTAGCGGTGGAGAACCACTTATTGCGGGTGCTACTAATGTTATTTAATATTCTCTCCTTTCTTTTTAATGTCATTCTTACATATTAATATATCAAGCTACTTAATATATATGAGAGATTATTGATACTTATGGTATATAATAAGTATTATTAGATTAATCATGGAATATATTTTTATAGTACATTTATTCGGAGATACAAATGTTATTAATATTTTTATAAATCTGTTAAATATAAAAGAAATTGATATGCACCAAAAGGTAGAGCACACTTTAAAAAGGATCGGTATCCTATCGCCCCTGACACAAAAAATGCTACAATTTATATGCACGGTTATGCATATAGTGCATGCCAAAAATAAGAGCAATAATTAATTTAATTAATCTATTCATGTGACAAAATAAGAGCAATAATTAATTAATCCAGTCATGTTTGGTTCTTGACCTGGCAAGAGCTGCCTGGCCAGGGAGTGGCCAGGGAGGGTTCCCAGGCCATCAATTTCCTAACGGTGACGCCAACATGGCCAGGCTCCAGGCCAAACAGGCCTGCATAGAAGCTTGTTATACTCCCTCCGTATTGGAAAAAGATGACCACTCTGTTCGCTTGAACTTACCAGCCAGTATCAGCCAGCTATTCAGCAGTATTTTTCTCTCAGAACAATCAACCAGCCAGCCGTACAATCCAGCCAGCCGAATAGAGTCGATGTTTTAGAAAAGGTTTTGATCAAACATTAGCAATATAAATCATGCATAACTTCTAAATTATTGAGTTTAGAAATATAGAAAATATATAAATTTATATAGATTTGTCTTCGAACATACTTTCATAAAAGTAGGCATATATCACTTTTCAATAAGTATTTTTATAGAAATATGAAGTTACTTTGATACCGTGTCATTGTCCTAAACGTCATTTAATTCCGATGTGGAGGAAGTATAGCACAATATAAGGACCCGTTTGGCAACAACCCAACTACAGGATAGAGCTAGCTCCAAACTAACTAAATACTCTAATTCTGGAATAGCCTAACTCCATGAAGTTCTTGAAGCTCTAATTCATTTTTCTGGAGTACCTTTTTTCTAACTCCAGGAAACTCCAAAATAGACCTAGACAACGAGTTTTGAAGAAATTAACTACAATTGCTATTGGTTACACACTCTAAAAAAAAAGTTTCAGTCAGCTCTACCTCAAGTTCTGGGGTAGAGCTGCTCCACCTGAAGTTGGATCCCAAACAGGCCCTAAACACACAAATTATACTCACTTTATCCTAGAGAGTCAAACTATCTCAAGTTTAACTAAAATTATAAAGAAACATAAAAATTTATGGTATCAAATAGATATGCTATGAAAATATGACTAATGAAAAATCTAAATATCTAATACAGTAATACTTAGTATTATAAATGTTATTATTCTATTATATAGATTTAGTCAATCTTGATAAACTTTGACTCTCCAAGGCTCTTATAGTGATTTATAATTTATGATGGAGGGAGTAATACTTAATCGAAGGGAGATGAGACGGCATTTCAACCCAATAATTCATGTCCTTTAGTCGAGCAACCATCACACATACACCTTTTAAAGTAAGAATTATTCCTTAATTTACATGGATCATTTATCTAATATTACTATTAATCGTTCGTCCCTAACATGCCAGGTTTTCTTGGAAATAACTTGCATTATATGGATTTAATCCTAAATTTCATGGGAAGACCACTAGTAGAAAAGAGGCCATTGCTGGCGCCCCTTTTTATACCACAGGCGGTTTTAGTTACCACGCGCCTGTGGTATAAAAAGGGCGATGTGAGAGCCACCAACCGCCAGTGGAAAACGGTATCACAGGCGGTTTCTTTAAGCGAACCACCTGTGTAAATGTGACATTTACACAGGCGGTTGGACTAAGACAACTGCCTGTGATAATCGTTTTCCACTAGCGGTTTGCTTTTATTAACCGCCTGTGATTTATCTAGTATAAATACCCCTTCTTCCTCCCTGAGTCGACTGTAGCTCGCAGCCATCTTCCATTGGAGGCGATTTTGGAGGTCCAGATTTGACAAAATACAAGGGGGAGGTTTTGATTTTCATTTCTTGGAAGGAGGTTGCTAAAAAAGATTAGCTCATGTCCGTATTGCCTCAATTTGCTCATTCTTGTTCAATTTGAGCCACTTTTTGGATCTAGGGTTTCACCATAAGTGAGAGAGAAGAATATCTAGCTTTGTCTTTATTTCTTCTAATGAGGTTGCTTAAGATGGTTAGATAATGTCTCTCCTCTCTCCCTTTTCATGTTTGCTTCTTAATTTAGCTAGTTTATGCAAGATTCTATCAATGGTGTGTTCTTGTGTATTTATGTAGAGAGAGAAATGTAGGTTTTTTTTATTTTTTATTTATGCTACTTTATTTCTCTCTTTATTTCTCTCTCTTTATTTCTCGATTTATTTTATCCACATGTATCTATGTTTCATGAATTGTGTGTTTTTTAATTATGCTACTTAGGTTTATTAATTATGCAACTTAAGTCTTCTAATTATGCTATTTAGGTTTTTTTATTTATGCTACTTAGGTTTTTTTTAATTCATGCTACTAAGGTTTTTTACTTTAATCTCTCTCTTTATTTCTCAATTTATTTTATCCACATGTATCTATGTTTCCTGAATTGTGTGTTTTTAATTATGCTACTTATGTTTATTAATTATGCAACTTAAGTCTTTTAATTATGCTATTATAATCCTAGCTAATATAATCCATAGCTAAACCCTACATAAACCCTAGATAAAACCCCACTTAAACCCTAAACCCTAGCTAATAATCCCTAACTAAACCCTAAATCCTAGCCAATATAATCCCTAGCTATAACCATAGTTAATAATGTTTTTTTATTCATTGTATTTTTTATAGGTAGTGATGGAGAGGTCATTCTGGATGTATAATTTATCAAGACTAGATCCATTATACATACCCGAGGTCCAGAGGTTTATTGATGCCGCTAAGACCCCTGCCTGGAGAACAAAGAAGACGCACATACATTGTCCATGCATGGACTGCAGAAATGCTGTTGTATTTGATGACACTCAACAAATCTTTTGTCATCTGGTCAACCAAGGATTTACGAAGAATTACTTGATTTGGACAAAGCATGGAGAGGGTAGCTCTGTGCCTTATATATGCAACTGGGAACCCTGCGAACATCGACGCCGATGGTCCAGATATGCTTGTTGACGGGTTTGAGTTCGTAAACGAGACACAACAACCAGACGCCGAACATGTTGTGCCAAATGTTCCTGATCAAGGTTTCGTTGGAGGAAATTGTAGGATCACTGGAAGCCTAGAGGGGGGTGAATAGGCCTGCAAAAACTCAACTCGAACAGATATCAAAATCCAGGGCGGCACTGCCGCACCCCCAGAGCGGCACTGCCGCACTTTGAAAACTAAACCAAACTGCGCAAGTGATATATGGATAGAAAGAGTATACTCCCTACAGTTTGTTTCCAGAATTTCACTAAAGTTCACAGTTCGAAGACGGGATACCACAGAAATCCTCTAAATCACCAAATCGAAGCAAACCCTAGAACAAATCAACAACATAAGAATAAAGTGGAGACAACAGCACATGGTGATTTATCCCGTGGTTCAGCTCGCCACTTAGGCTTGCCTACGTCCACGTTGTTGAGGCTTGCCACAAAAGGCTAGGGTTACCACAAAGGTTGCCCTATTCCTCGTTCTCAAATCAAGAGAGTGAACTCTTGAAGAGAGAGGTGATTTCTTAGCTGCACACAAGATTACAAACCTCTCTAGGCTGCCACAATCAGGTTGGCAAGCTCTAGGGCGACGCCTAGCCGGCTAGGAGCAAAGCTCCAAGGAGTAGACCTCAAGAATGCCGGCCAAACGTGAAGCAAGTGCTCTCAAACTTTGGGAATCAGTAGATCTGCTCTCAACTCGCAGGTTGCTGCCCTTTTTCTCAAGTTTCTATGGTGGAAAGTGGAGATCCAACTTTGAGCTCAAGGTCAACAATGGAGGAGAGAGGGGAGCTGCTTTTTCTGTCTGTAACGGGCAGAAAGTCGGGAGCTGGAAGAAGAGACCGTTGAGAGGAGGAAAAGTAGTATTTATATGCTGTCGTCCAACGGTCGGTTAAAGTGCGGCACTGCCGCACTGGTAAATCTCAGCAGAAAGATGCAAGTTAGGTATTGTTGGAATTGTCTAGGTGTGAGGATGTTGTTTCTGGGATATGAGCACTTGATTCAACAGATTGGCTGACATCCCTTAGGAACTCCTTAATAGTACGGCATCCCTAAACTCAAACTCAAAAGTAAAATGAAATTAAACCTCCGTTTGAGTTGGTCACCGCCGCTGCAAGTTAGCATTGAGTTCTTTGAAACACATATCATCATCTCACATTGATTCCCTGCTCATCATCTTGATAGAAATCATTAGTTCTCTAATTCGGTGGTCATCAATACCAAAACCCACATTAGGAGTGATTGCACTTTCAATCTCCCCCTTTTTTGGTAATTGATGACAACGCAATTAGAGCTTATAAAAGATAATCATGAATACTGTGAAAAACAAGCATTGGATGTAAAGAGGTTCTCAAGAGGCGTGGAAATGAAAATTGAATTTCCAAATTAGCATAAAAGGCCAACCATCCACACAAGAGTGAAAATAGGAGAATTTTTTTACATTCAAAGGTTCTGTGAGGTGCTGCACACTGTGTCAAATAATTAAATGTGATGCATATGACAGTTCAAAACACACAAGATTTGGCTGAGAAAGCATAGGGTGGCACTGCCGCACCCTGAGGGCGGCACTGCCGCACTTGTTTCTTCAGTCAGATCACAATCAGATTTAAACAGCACCTGAACACTTATAAGTTCTACACAGATGTAAAATATGAAGATCCAGATCATAAAGACACAATATATATCCGAAAACGATAGAGAAAGAGTCGAGAATATAGCTAAATTATTACAAACCATAATGAAAATATTTTTAACTCTCAATCTGACACACTAACACACTAACTAACCTGAAACTGAGCTCCAACTGCAGCAAGGCGACGAAGAAGAATTTGACCCCTCTAATTTCTCCCTCTTTGGCATCAAATACCAAAAAGAGAGAAGAGAAGAGAGCTCAATCCTGAAGCTGAGACCAATCGACGCCTTCATCATCACCACCTTTACCACCATGAGGGCTGCCATCATCATCATCAGAGTCTGAAACAACCGCCTTCCCTCCACGGTGAGTAGTGCCTGTGAAGCGAGTGGTGCCTGAAGTGCCTGCACCCTGAGAGGTGTGATCTGCCTGTCTCTGAGTTTGCATCCACTGCTGATGGGAAGCAAACGTATCATCATCACCGGGCATGCCATACTGAGGCGGGTACTGCTGCTGCTGCTGTGAATACCGAGGATACTGGTACCTATACTGTGGCTGCTGATATCCATACTGTGACTGTTGGTATGGCTGATACTGCTGCTGGAAAGGATCATACTGCTGATGTCCTCCATCATCATCAGAGTCATCATCATCATCGGAATCTGTGGGAAGCTCAAAGGGAGGAGGAGGCTGAATAGGAGGTAAATCTGGAAGTCCCACCTTCGCCCCAGCCTCCCTAGCCTCATGTCTGGCTCCATAAGCTGTAGCTGCTGAATATGAGCAAGTAGCAAAGATGGAAGTCAGAATCTTCTTGATGAAGCCCTTCTTCTTGCCCCTTCTTCTACTAGATGATGTCCCTAAAACATCTGTAGGAGCCTGCTGACTGCCACTTCCCTTCTCTACACCATGCGGCCTTGGCCTGTCAATCTTGTATACCTGATGACCTGTCTCATGTGGGAAGCGAATACCAGAAACCCTCTCAATGACAAACATGAGATAGGGGGCATAAGGCAAGCCCCTTCTCCCATCATCCAAAGCAGTAGAGAGCTCATTCCACATGAAGTGAGGAACATTGAACCTCTCACCTGTGTGAAAGCGAACAAGCACGTTCCTAGCAAAACCATTAATATCAGAGGCTGCTCCATCCTTTGGATTTATGGTGTTTCTGATCAAATTGTTCATCACATAGTACACAGAGAGTAGGCCCTTAGCCTTGCCATCAGCCATCCTGGGATCCCTGTAGAGAGCCCTCATCTGCCCAACCTCAAGGCGAGACTCATCATGAATCTCAGTAAACTGCCTGTGCACATCACCAAAACCAAGAATGCGACTGAAAGTGATAAAATCAACTCTATAGTGTCGACCTTCAGTCATCCAGTGAATCTCATCAGTGACAGCATTGTGATAGTAAGTGGCATGGAACTGTGCAAGTACCTCTGTTTTCCATCCATACCTGAAGCTCATCAAGTCAGTCAAGTCAAATCTATCACAAATCCTGATGGCAGTGTTGAACTCCGGCTCATTTCTATCTTTCATATCCTGGAAGTCCACATACTGCATGTGCACAATCTTGGATTTCCTGGCACCAAGAATAGCTGTCCTATAGAAGTTGGAGTGAAAGACAATCCAAAATCTATAGTCAATCCCCATAAGACCAAGAGATGTATATGGGTTGACAGCTCTAGCCTACTGAGTCTCTGACCAGGACTTGGAATAATCAACCACAGGATGAGGCATAGAATCATCAGGAGCATGCATCATGGGATTCTCATCTGAATCTCTCATATAGCTGTCATCATACTCATTCAGATGAGTAGGAGTGAAAGGACAACCTCTATATGAAATAGTGAATCCCTCCAGCTGGTGTCTCTCCTCATCCTGAATGTACTGCTCATGAGCGACACGATCATCAGCGGCATAGGGAGCGGCACCACTGCTGGTACTCTTGCGTCCCCTCTTGGACGGTTTCTTCGACAGTTGCTTCTTTAAAAACCGAGGGCCGCCACTTCCACCTCCTTGCTCCATCTATGCAATAAAATGAGACTTTGATAAGAAACTGTGTAAACTGGAAATACAGAACTTGCTGCACTAAAACTTTAACCACTGAACCAACATGTACATTTTCCAGAAAACAGAGCACCTGGTGAGCAACCCAAGCAGAGCGGCACTGCCGCACCCTGAGTGCGGCACTGCCGCACCCAGCTCCTCCATCCAAACTCTGCACATTTTGATTCAGTGGCTAACTTTTCGATCCAACAGTTTCTATACACCATCACAATCTCAGAAATCGAAGTACATCAACAGATCGGGCCATGAATTCCATCTATGAATGAGATAGGGAGATATATTCTGGATCTGAGAGGTGAGCTTTTGAAAATGAAATCCTGGAGGAAAACTAAATCGATCAACGGGAAACTGACTTTGGGAACCTGTCCCTGCAGGGTGCGGCACTGCCGCCCCTGCAGGGCGGCACTGCCGCCTAGGCTAGGGTTCCCGGAATCGATTCGGGTTTCTTCCACGATTTCACCACAAAAGCTCCCCTTAAATCCATGATACTACCCCTGGAAACTCGAATCCACAACTGGAAGTCACGCATTGCATAGATCAATTATGGTTTAGGGTTTCACCTTGATTCAAACCGAAGATTGAGGAGGAAAGATGAGTAGTGTCCACGCCTCCACACCCTGACCAGCACGAGGAGAAGCAAGAGATGCTGGCCCTAGGTGCACCAATGCTGGGAAACTCCGGCAAGACGGCGGCGAGGAACACCGGCGCTCTCAATTTCACGTGAGAGAGGAGTTGGGGACGGCGCGGTCTGGGAATGAAACAGAGGGAGAGAGACGGTGGGGCGGCCAGAAGTAGATGACAGAGTCGGGCCCCACGTCTCAGAGAAATTTGGGCCGAAACCGCTCAGGTTTCAGAGTGCGGCACTGCCGCACCCTATGGGCGGTACTGTCGCCCTGCCCAAACAGGGACTTTCAAAACCTATTTTCTCGACCCTGTTTGTGTCATAGATATATATATTTTCAAGATATTATGACCAAAAACAATCAACAATAAAAACTATGGTCATATACCTTGAAAACCTCTTTGAATTAGTTTTGAAAGACAATATGAAACTTTTCAAAAACCTTTCCTAGGTCGCTAGGTTGTCAAACTAGTGTGTGCTACATGTCAAGCCAGGTTCCTTGAATTAAGTATATTTAGTTCATTTCTCAAAGTACAAAATCTTGACTCATCGAGAGGCTTAGTGAAGATATCGGCTAGTTGTTTTTCGGTGCTCACATGGCGAATTTCGATATCTCCTTTGGTTTCGTGGTCTCTCAAAAAGTGATGGCAGATGTCTATGTGTTTTGTTCTTGAGTGACTTACCGGGTTGTTTGCAAGTTTTATGGCACTTTCATTGTCACACAAAAGTGGGATTTTGGTGAAGTGACATCCGAAATCTTTTAAGGTTTGCCTCATCCAAAGTAGTTGAGCACAACAAGCGCCGGCTGCAACATACTCGGCTTCGGCGGTGGAAAGAGATACACAATTTTGCTTTTTAGAGCTCCAAGACACTAGGGACCGTCCAAGGAATTGACACGTCCCCGAAGTGCCTTTTCTATCTACTTTGCAACCGGCGTAATCGGAATCCGAATACCCAAGTAGATTGAACTTAAAGCCTTTAGGATACCACAAGCCAAGATTTGGAGTATGAACTAAATATCTCAAGATTCTTTTAACAGCGGTTAAGTGACATTCTTTAGGATTGGCTTGAAATCTAGCACACATGCACACACTAAGCATCATGTCCGGCCTAGATGCACACAAGTAAAGTAGAGAGCTGATCATAGAACGATATACCTTTGTATCAACGGCTTTCCCTTCTTCATTTAGATCAAGATGTCCATTGATTGGCATGAGAATTTTGATGGGCTTTGCATTCATCATGTCAAACTTCGTGAGCATGTCATGGGTGTACTTCGTTTGACAAATAAATGTTCCTTTCTTCAATTGCTTGATTTGAAAACCAAGGAAGAACTTCAATTCACCCATCATAGACATCTCAGATCTCCTATTCATGATCCTACTAAACTTCTCACAAAAAGATTGGTTAGTACTACCAAATATTATGTCATCGACATATATTTGGCATACAAAGATATCTTTAGCAAACTTGTAAGTAAAGAGAGTAGGATCGGCTTTGCCTATTTCAAAGCCTTGCTTGAACAAGAAGTCCTTAAGGCATTCATACCATGCTCTTGGTGCTTTCTTAAGCCCATAGAGCGCCTTTTGGAGTTGGTAGACATGGTTGGGGAACTTGAGATCTTCAAAACCCGGTGATTGTTCAACATAGACAAGCTCTTGGATTGGACCATTGAGGAATGCACTTTTGACATCCATTTGATACAACTTGAAGTCATGATGGGCAGCATAGGCAAGAAGCATCCGAATTGCTTCAAGCCTAGCCACCGGTGCATATGTTTCCTCAAAGTCCAAACCCTCTACTTGAGTGAAGCCTTGAGCAACCAATCTTGCCTTGTTCCTTGTCACAATGCCGTTCTCATCTTGCTTGTTGCGGAAGACCCATTTGGTGCCAATCACATTTGTATTAGGTCTCTTCACCAAGGTCCACACTTGGTTTCTTGTGAAGTTGTTGAGCTCTTCTTGCATCGCCAATACCCAATCCGGGTCTCCAAGTGCATCTTCAACCTTAAGAGGCTCCAAAGAGGAAACAAACGTGTAATGTTCACAAAAATTTGCTAAATGAGAACAAGTCATTACCCCCTTTCGAAGACTCCCAAGGATATTGTCAACTGGGTGATCCTGTTGAATCGTTTGACGTAGCCTTGGATGCTCAACACCTTCTTGCTGTTCTTCTGGCTCAACACAATCTTCCAGATCAAAGATTGGAGCAAGATCTAGACCATGGTCCAGACCTGACTCAGTTCTGGCTGCTGAGGAGAGGGCGGCACTGCCGCCCTTGGGGGCGGCACTGCCACCCTGCTTTTCTGTAGCAGGAGAACCCTGCTCTTCTCTAGTATGTGCGTCAGCGGAGTCTTGTTCAGCAGCATCTTGAGGCTCCCCCTGTTTGGCTGCAGGAATTTCTTGTGGTCTTATATCGCCAATGGTCAATTGCTTGATAACCTCACAAGGTGGATCTTCCTTATCTACAACACTAGAGTCAACTTGCTCTACTTGAGAGCCATTAGATTCATCAAATGTCACATCTACCACTACCTCAACTCGACCGGAGTTTTTGTTGAAGACACGGTAGGCATGCTCATTTGATCCATAACCAAGTAGAAAACCTTCATCAACTTTAGGTGCAAATTTAGAGGTTTTGGGTTTCTTGTTAAGTATGAAACACTGACACCCAAACACTCTAAAGTATGACACCTTGGGTTTGTTACCGGTGAGGAGCTCATAAGAGGTCTTCTTCAACTTCTTGTGTAGATAGAGACGGTTGATGGCATGACAAGCGGTGTTGACGGCATCACTCCAAAAGATGTCCGGCGTCTTGTATTCATCAAGCATTGTCCTTGCCATATCAATGAGTGTTCTATTCTTCCTCTCTACTACACCATTTTGTTGAGGGGTGTATAGAGTTGAAAACTCATGCTTCATGCCCTCTTCATCAAGAAATTCCTCCACTAGGGTATTCTTGAACTCGGTCCCATTATCACTTCTCACTTTCTTGATGGGGAGATCGAATTCCTTTTGTGCCCTCCTAACAAAGGTTATCACCTTCTCTTGTACCTGGCACTTATCATAAACAAAGAACACCCAAGTGAAACGAGAATAATCATCAACAATAACTAAGCCGTATTTGTTACCACCAATGCTAAGATAGGCAACCGGTCCAAAGAGATCCATATGAATCAACTCCAATGGTTGAGTGGTGGTCATGATGCTCTTTGGTGGATGTGGTACGCCTACTTGCTTTCCGGCTTGACAAGCGCTGCAAATCCTGCCTTTCTCAAAGTGAACATTGGTTAGTCCAAGGATGTGGTTGTCTTTTAGAAGTTTGGCCAAGTTCCACATCCCAACATGTGCTAGGCGGCGATGCCACAGCCAGCCCATGCTAGACTTTGCCACTAAACAAGTCTCAAGGTTGGCTTTCCCTTTGTTGAAATTAATTAGGTAAAGCTTTCCCTTTAGTTGACCCGTAAAAGCAATAGAGGAATCCTCCCTTCTAGTGACTTCCACACCCTTATCCATAAAGAGACAATTATAGCCCATTTCACACAATTGTGACACGGACAATAAGTTATAACTTAACGAATCAACATGTAAAACATTAGTATTTGAATGTTCATGAGTGATTGCAACTTTACCAAGACCTAGCACACCTCCCTTGGAATTGTCTCCAAAGACAATGTTTTCATTTGAGTCTTCCTTGGGGGTGTAGGATGAGAACATACTCTTCTCTCCAGTCATGTGATTTGTACATCCACTGTCAAGCACCCAACTTGACCCACCGGAGGAGTATGCCTACAAAATAAGTTTAGTTCCTTGACTTAGGTCCCCAAATGTTCTTGGGGCCTTGCATGTTAGTTACAAGAAACTTAGGAACCCAAATAGAAGTGTTATGATAAACATTCTTTTCTTTGCCAATGTACTTGGCAACCACTTCACCCTTGCTATTGTTCTTCAACACAAAGCAAGAACTCAAGCTTTGTCTAGGTGCAACGGTCTTCGGTTGATAGGAATACTTGTTTGGTTGCCCCCAGATTGATTTCTTCCATTTTTGTGGAACCTGCTTTGGCTGGGAGACCTTCTTTCTGTGCTGATTATTTCCAGATGCAGTGGAAGTGACCTTCCCTTTCTTTGGGGGAGCGGCACTGCTGCCTTTCACTGCGGCACTGCCGCCCTGGACAGGGTGCAGTGCTGCTCGGGGGGCTGGTCGTGCTGCTCTCTTTGCAGGTCCCTCTGTACTTCCACTTCTGCTAGAAGTGAAATGCACACATTCATAACCATTTATTACCTTTCTCCCATTTGTTTTGCCTCCATGTCGGTGTCCAAGTCCGGTTTTGATGTGTGGATGTCTTCCATCCTTGAATTGTGGCTTCTTTGGTTGATTCACTTGGCCACCAACATGCTTGTTCTCAGATTTGCTCTCTTTAGCAACTATTTCATTTAGCCTAGCTATTTCCACCTTCATAGCCTTCATGTTTGCAAGGTTAGTAGTATAGATATCCAAATCAAGATCATGACATTTTTCACATCCTTTACTAGTGGAGGCAATAGAGGTGTCATTTGTTTTAGAAAGATTTGAGGTGCTCTCCCAAAGAAGGTTATATTGCAACTCAAGTTCTTTGTGCTTTTCACATAAGACACAATACTTTTCATCAAGTGCAATATGAGCCTTTTTAGTGAGTGCATGGTCCTCTTGCTCTTTGGCCAAAGCCTTGCGCAAGGATTCCACCTCACTCCTTTCCAAAACAAGTGCTTCATTGCTAGCAATATGGAGATTTTCTTGTTTGATAAGAAGTTCCTCTCTAGATTCTAGCTCAGCTTGAACACTTTCTAAATTTTCCATTAGTTTAGAGATGAAGAATTTAGTTTAAGGGTCCAAGTTCTTGGTTATGTTATCTAGCTCCTCATCACTTGAAACTTCATCACTAGAGCTTTCACTAAGTTCGCTACTAGAGATATCACTAGGAGGAAGTGAAGGTTTGGATTTAGCTTTTACCTTCTCACCCTTTGCCATGAGACAAATGTGAGGGGAGTAGTAGTCATCATCATCGGTCAAGTTGTTGAAGAGCTTGGGTGGTGAAGATGTCTTTTGGATGGCAACGGTTGCAATCTTCTCATCTTCATCACTTGAGCTATCATATGTTGAGTCCCATTCATGACCAATGTGAGCTTCTCCCATTGTCTTCTTGCTGCCCCTCTTGTACCTTTGCTTGTTTTCTCTCTTGTCCTTGTTGTTCTTGTCATCTTCTTCAACATGAGGACATTGGGCAATGAAGTGCTCGGTGCTACCACACTTATAGCAAGTTCTCTTCTTCTTGTTAGGAAATCTCTTCTTCACAAGCTTGTAGCCTTGCTTCTTCAAACCTTTGCCATACTTGTTCATGAAGAGAGCCACATCTTCTATTTCCTTGAACTTGGTGTTATCATCTTCACTTTCACTTGAGGATGATGTAGACTCAACCTTTGCTTGACTTTGCTTGATTTCTTTGCCTTTGCTTGTATTTGCTTGCTTGTTGCCCTTGTGCTTGTAACCTTGACTTGGCTTGCTTGCTTTGAGTGCTATGTCCTTCACTTTCAAGCCCTCCAACTTAGCTTGCAACTCTCCAAGCTTCCTTCTCTCATTTGCTTCTTCTCTTTGCATGTCAAATGTCAAAAGTCTACCAAGCACATCATTTTTGGTGAATTGCTCAAACTTCTTCTTGTCTCTAATTAGAGTGACTACGGTCTCATTTCTAGGTGAGTAAGCCTCCAACATGACTTTCACCACCTTGTGATCATCTAAGTCATCACACCCATAGCCTCTAATCTTGCCAACAAGTGTCATCAATCTATCAAACATAGCTTGTGGCCCTTCATCATCCAAGATAACAAACCTATTGAGCTTGGCCATCAATATTTCAATCTTTGCCTTTCTAACTTTGTCAACACCTTCATGAGCAAGATGCAAAGTGTCCCAAATCTATTTTGCCACATCAACTCCCATCACCCGGTTATACTCATTTCCGTCCAAAGCACTAAGTAGCACACTAGTGGCTTGCCCATTCAAATGGACAGCCAATAGCTCCTCATGTGTGGGCTGCTCGGGGTCGACGGGAGGCTCAAATCCATTGCACACAACCTCCCAAATGCCGGGATGAAGACCTATAAGATAAGCCCTCATCAAGTGCTTTCACTTGGCAAAGTTAGTCCTATCGAAATGAGGTAACTTGTCCGCGGGCACATTGATGAAAGACTTGCGATCACGATTAGTCATAAGAGCATAGTTAAAGGATACGGCCGCATATTTCTTCTTGGTGGTGGTGCTGCCCTTATCCTTCTTGGAGGCGTGATAGGAGACACCATCATCGCCATCATCGGAGCTACTAGA
Organism: Eremochloa ophiuroides; assembly: GCA_038502445.1. NCBI lineage: Eukaryota > Viridiplantae > Streptophyta > Magnoliopsida > Poales > Poaceae > Eremochloa > Eremochloa ophiuroides. The sequence goes on along the minus strand of JAHLJS010000009.1, from coordinate 5,197,779 downwards.
GAGCTCACTGGATGACGTGTGCACCGCCTTGGCCTTTTCTTCCTTCTTCTTCCTAGCTTCCCTTCTCTTCTTCCTTTCTTCTCTCTTGAGTCTTCTTTCTTCCTTTCTTTTCTTCTTTTCAGCTAGCCTTTGCTTCTCTCTTTTTTGTTCACGAGCTTCTCTTCTTTGCTTATTTTTGGCCTTTCTTCTTCTTCTCTCTTCCTCATCTTGTTGCCTTTTGTCGGGGTCAGAGGCAACAAGAGGAAGATCCTCCCTTGCTGTGGAGGCTGAGAGCTCACAGCTTTCGCTATCGGTATCGTGGAGATCCACGTCCTTCGGGTCAACTCGAGCGGATCGAGTTGAGCTCGCTCCGGGCTCCATACTTCACGCGGTGAAGCATATACGAAGCTGAAGCATCTAGGCCCTAGTGGTTTCGGTGATTAATGATAACAAGACGGTTATTATGACTAACGTGTGTTTTGTAGGATAACCTAGAGGTTAGGTCATAATAACATATAGGTTCAAGCCCCTAGCGATGGAAATCGATTTGGTTTTCAAAGGATGGAAGACAAGACGGTGATAGGCTAGTGCTAAGTGTCGTTTGGAGTTGAGAGACACTCGGCGTAGTCTTAGGTTTTGTTTTTCTCTTTGACCGTACTATTAAGAGGGGTTTGGATGGGTAGCTTGACTTAGAGCAAGATTAGAGAGTGTAGATGTGATGCACACTTGTCCAACATAGCTCTAGACAGCCCAGGGATACTCTTGAGAGAGAGAGGATCAAACTTCATTTTGGAAAGTTCTCGATTCGGTGAAGTTTTGATCGAATTAGAGGCGTCGGACTCTACCTAGTATGGGCGTCGGACCAATAGCTAGAGTTCGACGACACGTGGCAGCCCCTGGACGAGTCTCAACGTGCCAGGGAGCGTCGGACCCTGGCTGGATGGTCGTCGGACCATTGGCCAGAGTCCGACGGTGCCTCTGGTTTTTTTTGAGCGAGCGTCGGACCGTCGCGAGTGGGGGCATCGGACTAATGTCTGTTAGCGTCCAACGCTTCCAGAGAGGTTCCCAGAGCGAGTTTGAGCGTCGGACTTGGTCCGACGGTGTGCGTCGGACCATTGCTCCGTGTACTAGCCGTTGAAAGGCACTGTGCCCGCAGTTCAGAAGCGTCGGACTGAGGAGCGTCGGACCATCGAGTTCGGTCCGACGCCCCTCTGTCACAGTTTTGGGCGCAGTGTTTGTGTGAGAGTCGGACCGTGGAAATTGGTCCGACGGTCGAGCCTCGGCAGAGTCCGACGGTTCGCAGGAAAGTGAGAAACGGCTAGTTTTAGAGAGGGTGAGTATTTATACTCCACCAAAGCCTCCATCCTACTCCTCTTGCCATTTCTAACAGCTGAAGGAACCATTGTTGATCTTGTGAGAGAGCAAGAGCCCTAGGGAGATTAGTGTGAACTCCATTGCTTGTGAGCTTCTTCCCTAGAGAGACCAAGAGTGACTTGTGTGCATCCATCACCCTCTTTGGCCTTATTCTTAGTCAAGTGAGAGTCTAGGCTTGTTACTCTTGGTGATCGGCATCACCTAGACGGTTTGGTGGCGATCGGTGGCTTGGAGACCGCTTGGAGAGCTTGTAGGCGGCCCAAGTCGAAGTTGTGAGCGGTTGTGGGCGATCCACCGCGCCGGAGAGGCAAATGATCAGTCCGTAGAGAGCACTTGGTCTTTGCGAAGATCAAGGGGGAGCTACACCCTTGCGCGGGTGCTCCAACGAGGACTAGTGGGGAGTGCCGACTCTCCGATACCTCGGAAAAAATCGGATTTGTCATTCTAACTCTTTACATTCCCGCATTTCCTTTGTGTTTTCTACTTTCCTAGAGTAGTATACTTGTGATAGGACTTGGCTCTAGGTTACATAACTTGTTTTAGGAATATAATTGACACAAGCACTTGTGGGATGACATTGGGCAAATTGCGATAGGTTGAATTGTGTTTCGAAAAATTATTAGTTGCCCAATTCACCCCCCTCTTGGGCATCCTTGATCCTTTCAGAAGCAACCCGCTCTGATACCACTTGTAGGATCACTGAAAGCCTAGAGGGGAGTGAATAGGCCTGCAAAAACTCAATTCGAACAGATATCAAAATCCAAGGCGGCACTGCCGCACCCCCAGAGCGGCACTGCCGCACTTTGAAAACTAAACCAAATTGCGCAAGTGATATATGTATAGAAAAAGTATACTCTCTACAGTTTGTTTCCAGAATTTCACTAAAGTTCACAGTTCGAAGACTGGATACCACAGAAATCCTCTAAATCACCAAATGGAAGCAAACCCTAGAACAAATCAACAACATAAGAATAAAGTGGAGACAACAGCACACGGTGATTTATCCCATGGTTTAGCTCGCCACTTAGGCTTGCCTACGTCCACGTTGTTGAGGCTTGCCACAAAAGGCTGGGGTTACCACAAAGGTTTCCCTATTCCTCATTCTCAAATCAAGAGAGTGAACTCTTGAAGAGAGGGGTGATTTCTTAGCTGCACACAAGATTACAAACCTCCCTAGGCTGCCACAATGAGGTTGGCAAGCTCTAGGGCGACGCCTAGCCGGCTAGGAGCAAAGCTCCAAGGAGTAGACCTCAAGAACGCTGGCCAAACGTGAAACAAGTGCTCTCAAACTTTGGGAATCAGTAGATCTGCTCTCAACTCGCAGGTTGCTGCCCTTTTTCTCAAGTTTCTATGGTGGAAAGTGGAGATCCAACTTTGAGCTCAAGGTCAACAATGGAGGAGAGATGGGAGCTGCTTTTTCTGTCTGTAACGGGCAGAAAGTCGGGAACTGGAAGAAGAGACCGTTGAGAGGAGGAAAAGTAGTATTTATATGTGTCGTCCAACGGACGGTTAAAGTGCGGCACTGCCACACTGGCAAATCTCAGCAGTAAGATGCAAGTTAGGTATTGCTGAAATTGTCTAGGTGTGAGGATCTTGTTTCTGGGATATGAGCACTTGATTCAACAGATTGGCTGACATCCCTTAGGAACTCCTTAATAGTACGGCATCCCTAAACTCAAACTCAAAAGTAAAATAAAATTAAACCTCCGTTTGAGTTGGTCACCGCCGCTGCAAGTTAGCGTTGAGTTCTTTGAAACACATATCATCAGCTCACATTGATTCCCTGCTCATCATCTTGATAGAAATCATTAGTTCTCTAATTCGGTGGTCATCAATACCAAAACCCATATTAGGGAGTGATTGCACTTTCAGAAATGAAGGCTTCAGAACTAATATGGCGGCGAAAGATGCAGATTTCCTAGAGGCAATGTTGCGTCGTCATGCGGAAGATCCATCAATGTTCTTCATGAAAGGTATGGAGGCCCTGATGAAGGCAGCAGAAGAGCTTTTGTACAATGAGTCCAATGGTTGCACTAAAGAGTTCATGACGTTGCAGTTTGTGCTAAAGTTGTTGGTGTGCAAAGTTAGATATGGTCTTTGTGATGCTGGCTTCGATGCGTTCTTGAGCATTATCACAGACATGCTTCCAAAGGAGAACAAAGTGCCTGCTAACACGTACTATGCAAAGAAGCTAATCAGTCCACTGACGATGGGTGTTGAGAATATCCACGCGTGTAGAAATCACTGTATCCTATATCGAGGTGATGATTATAAGGACTTGGATAGCTGTCCAAAGTGTGGTGCAAGTAGGTACAAGACAAATAAAGACTACAGAGAGGAAGAGTGCACTACTGAAAGGTCCTTGTTTGGTTTTGGTAATTGAGTGACAACTTTGGTGGATTAATATGTGTTTAAGTGTTGATTACACAGGTGATTAGTCCATAGGACATGTGTGTGAGCAACTATGCCATAGAGGTGGAAATGGCTTGGAGATGATGCTTAGCTCACACATATGGTGATGAAGGAGCTTAACGCATGAGACATGACATGGAGTCATGTGGCTTGGTGGAGAAGATCAAGACAAGGCTTCGCGTCGACGGACCGGTTGCAAGTGTGAAGGGCAAGTCGGGTGATGGCTTGGCGCCGATGGACCAACGCAACGGTGAAGAATAAGCAAGTCAAGGATCGATGAACCAAAAGCCACATGATCATATGAAGTGGATCATACCATTCATGAGGTGTTGGTGCATGTGTTGCACCGGCATCGATTGGTGTCAAAGAAGGTGATGAAGAAAGGTGATTGGAATGGAAAGCGCAAGGTAAAGGTATAACCTAGGGCATTTCCATTTCACCGGCCTAAGGTTGAGTAGAGAAGTGCTTGACCGGATTTAGGTTAGATGGCCATACTATCAAGAGGGGCAAACTTGTTTGCATATCGGTCATCTAGTGCCACTTGAGCGATCTAACTTTGCATACGTTGCTAGGATTGAGTGGCGTGGTGAAATAAGAGAAAATCCTTTGTGAAAATGTTTGTGAAAAGCTAACACACATGCACTCGAGGTTGAACACTTGTGGTGTTAGCACATTTGCAAAGGTGAAGGTGTTTGGAGGTGTAGTTGTGAGGTAGAGAGGATTCAGAGGTTTTCGGAGAAAAGGAGAAGTGTCGGACGCTAAGGACAGGGAGCGTCGGACTATAGGTTTGAGTCCGATGACTTACCCTAGTTTTCTGAGCTGTGGCGAGAGCGTCGGATGCTGTCTGCATGACAGCGTTGGACTATTCTCTTGCGTCCGACGGTTGCTCGAGCTGTGAGACTCGGACAGTCCGACGGAGGGTGAAGGCCGAGCGTCGGACCGTTGGTTCATGGTCCAACGGTGCGGCGAGCAGAGTTCACGCTCTGGCGTTGCGTGTGGCGAGCGGTGTTCACGGTGTCGGACGCTGGCTGTTGGTCCGACGCTGTGCGTCGGACTATCGTCCGACGAGTTTCAGCTCTCGGGTAGCTCTCTGCAAGTGTCGGACGCTCCGTTGGATTAGTCCGACGGTGAACGCCCGACGGGTGGTTAAGTTGGCGCGTGAAGTAGCCGTTAAGTTCCAACAGTCGACGTTAAACGGCTAGTGACACGTGGCGGAGATCCAGGGCGTCGGACGCTGGACTTTAGTCCGACGGTGGTGCGCGTGCTCGGTTCGACGGTCAGTCCGACGGCCTATTTCGGTTGGCAACGACTCTTTTGAGCTTAGGGCTATAAGTAGAAGGTTGTGGCCGACTGTTGGAGTGGTCTTGCACCTTGGGAATGTGTTTTCCTTGCTTGTGCATGTCTTAGTGCTCTCCAACTCACTTGTGCTCATATAATTCGCATTCAAAAAGTGAGTGATCAATCGCTAGTGCATTGTATTGTGAGATTGCTTCGAGTGGCATTAGGAGATCGAGTTGCAAGCTGGTGGTGCTTGTTACTCTTGGAGGTCGCCACCTCCTAGGCGGCTTGGTGGCGAGAGGCTCCGTGGAAGCAAGCAAGAAGATTGTGCTGGGCTCCGGAGAAGCTTTGTGAGGGGTTGGAGCTCACCCCACGGGAGTTCACGAAGAACATCGCTAGTAGAGCGAGACGTGAAGAACGACAAGTGGTCCGGCCAGGTCAAGTGCTAGAGCTTGTGGTAAGCACTCCACGTGGAAGAGTGTGACTTGCGGGTCACCACTAGCAAGAGGACCGGCGGCAACCTTGGAGCTTGTCTCAACGGAGGACGTAGTTTGTGGCGACAAGTGAACCTCCGGGAAATAAATCACCGCGTCAACATCTTCCCATCCTTCACGGTGGTTTGCTTCCTTCTACACAAGTCTTTTACTTTGTGCATTACTTTACTTGTGTAGTTGTAGTTGCTCTTGTGAGACCGGTTAGCTTGTGTAGCTTGCCACTCACCTTCATAGCTTGTGTAGGTTAGAAGTAGTGTCTCACTTAGTTTGTGTAACTAAGTGAGTTGCGCTCCTTGATTAGAATTGTGTATCCTAGTCATTGAGCACGTAGTGACCTTAGGTGCTTTGTGCTCTTTTGCTTGCTATTTGATAGGAGCTCCCTCGTGCTTGAAGTACTAGTGCTTAGGTTTGTGTGATCTTGCACTAGAATGGTTTAGGGAAGCTCAAGCTAGGCCTTTGCTTCTTGCTAGGATCTTTTGCATGGTGCTTAAAGTCTTAGTTAGAGGGGTGAATTATCGCTAGAACCGATTAGGTTTTATTTTTGCTGCGATTAATTTTTGTCGGACTATTCACCCCCCTCTAGTCCGCCATCTCGACCCTTTCAGTTGCCTCTGTGTGTAAAGGAAAGAAACGAAAGAGGACCCAACAGAAGACCCGGAAGAGTGGTTCAAAATTCACAGGCAGAAAAAAAAGAAGTAGACTATTATGCGCAGAAAAAGAATCCTGCTTTGGTGATGTGGTACCTTCATGTGGTCGATCGATTGAGGTGTTTGTTCGGATTCCCAACTTATGAGCTGGCATGCTTCTGATGAGAACAAAAATGATGGGAAGCTTCGGCACCCAGCCGATGGGCAGCAGTGGAAAGATTTTAATGAAAACCACAAGGGCTTTGCAAAGGAACCAAGAAATGTTAGGTTCGCACTGAGTACTGACGGAATAAATCCATTTACTGAGAGGAGCAGCAAGCACAACACATGGCCAGTGATCCTCACCATCTACAACCTTCCTCCATGGTTGATGCAGAAGCGAAAGTACCTTATGCTAACCATCCTTATCTCTGGTCCTACATAGCCTGGAGTTGACATGGATGTTTTCTTGGAGCCCTTAATGCAGGACATGAAGATATTATGGGAAACAGGTGTTAAAATATGGGACGAGTACTACAAAGAATCATTCACGCTGAGAGCAATTATCTTTGTTACCATCAACGACTATCATGCTCTCTTCATATTATCAGGGTAGTTCAAGGGAAAGCTTGATTGTGTGGTATCCATAGATGGAACCGCTCACGTGTCCCTTACTGCATCTAAGAAGATAGTGTACATGAGGCACAGACACTACTTATCGAAAGGACATAGGTACCGATAGAAAAAGATGGATAAGTACTTTGACAATAATGTTGAACTACAGTCTACTGCTCCATTAGGTAACAGTAAAGGCAAAAGAGTTTTCGACATAGTCAGCAAACTCAAATTTGTTTTCGGAAAGAAGACAAAAGATGGAAAACCAAGAAAGACTGTTAAACCAACTCCAGGGGCTCCATTCAAGAAGAAGTCTATTTTTTTGAGTATTTGTCATACTGGTCAGAGTTAGACGTACGTCGCGCGATCGATGGTATGCACGTTCAGAAGAACGTGTTTGAAAGCCTAATTGGCACCTTGCTGGACATGAAGGGCAAGACCAAGGAAGGACTAAATTCACGCATGGACATGGTACAGTTAGGCATAAAAAAAGAACTTCACCCTGTTAGGCTAGAAAATGGGAAAATTGAGGATTAAGTTTGAATCTAACTACGCCTTCTACATTGGAAGATCATTGATCAAGTATCAAGACAGAAAATCGGTAGTCCTTCCGTACCACTTTGGGTGAGTGTGAGTTTGCCTAAATGAAACTAATCCAATGCACAAATGCATCAAGAATTCAATTCGTGCAGGGACCATTGGATCTGCTGCCACGTTTATCCCAAGGAAGGAAGGGTGCTGGTACAAGACTCCGTAAATTACCCTAAAGAATCCTATGTAAAATTCATTGAACTCTTAGAGCTGTAAGTCGAGATATGCATGCATACTTTTGCATTATGAGAGTTTGAGACTAACATGGTGGTTCTATTCGGAATCATAGGGCATATAGGTTTTATAAGATAACAGGTGAAAAGTGCGAGTCCAAGATAAAAGGGCAGCCATTGCAAGTTTTATATAACTTGCCGGTACGTATGAAAATTTACTCTTATGAATAAAAATCATGCATGTACAATACATAGGACCATTGTTGCATCTATAATTAACCACTTTCCTGTTATATAGTGCCACAAGCAACCACCCGGATCTGTCCTCTGTTGGTACTATGTGTGCGAGCACATGAGAGAGACCGGACGATTCACCAGCAACCCTTCTGAAGTAATTAATATAAGTAATAGTAATGTATGTAGTTCTGACATTAAAGATCTAAATTTTAAGTATATGATGTTAATAAACTTTCTTTGCAGCAATTTAAGGAAACCAAGGTGGCTCAAGTAACCGAAAAGACTATATACAACATAGTTGAGGATTTGTGCACATTCCTCTTGAAATATGTCATTCCACGCGAAGAGAAATATCATGATCATGACAACCAATTATTCATATAAGAGTTCTAGGAGCTAACAGAGATTAGTAGGTTAAAGCTTACTAGAACAGGTTATTAGAGTACAGGTGCAAACTTTGATGTATACAATGTGTGATGTATATACTCTTTGTAAATTACTTTATGTTCATGAGCACGAAACAATGATATATATAAATGTATGTATGAAATATTTAAATTGTTCATGTTGATATGTCTGAACACCTTAAAATAGTAGTTCCAATATCAATATATATGTAATATTTAATAATATAAAAATATTTATTATTATATATAAATAGGGTCTGCCATTTACATGTGAACCGCCTGTGGTAATGCACTCCTGTGTAAATGATCCATTTACACAGAACCGCCTATGTAGATGCATTACCACAGGCGGTTTACATGGAACCGCCAGTGCTATGGTCCTATTTCCATAGGCCTCCCGCGCAGTCGGCGTTGGGAAACGCCTGTAAAAATAGGTTGTGAACCGCCTGTATAGTATGGTTCTGTACCAAGGGACTTTCGTAAGCTCGACTTCTGTATTCTATGCATACAACTTTTATAAACCATATTCATCTCTACCATGGCAGGTCATCGTGACAAATAACATGTTAGGATTTGGAAGCAACTCTTGCCACGTTGATTTTTTTTTTTTGAAAGCAGGTCAAACTTTTCATGTCAAACCGATGCTTCGTCAGATAGTTGGAATAAAAATCTTGCCATAACTCCTTGTGCCGACAGCGCGTGTGCTTGGTCAAAATGTATGATTGATGGCTCATGAGGAGTGATAACGACAAATCATGTACTCAACAAAAGAAAGTCAAACTTTACAAGTTTTGATCAACAGATCACTAAAGTGACTCTGAGATAATAGATCATAAAACTTACATCAAAAGATTTGTGTATAAAGTGTCTCTGAGATGATATTGAATTTTTTTTTCTCGATCGGGTCTTATACCCGTTTTCATTAAGCGGTCGTTTGGATCCTTTCATTTGGACGAATTAAAATCTAGTAAACAATTTAGGCTATTTCACTTAGCATGTGATATTTCACAATTATCCAAAGTTTATATATTAGCCTACCTCAAATTCATATGGTGAGAGATGTGATTTGATTCTATAGATCACCATTTTATATTTCTACTTTGCAATTTATAGAACACTCTTTAACTCGCTCCTACGTGATAAAAATACAACACATAAGTATCTCTCTTGTATAGCCAATAATAATATACAAATATAATCTATATACAACCCTATTAAATTAATTAATATGTGTGTAAATTATGATTCTTAAAATAAATTTAATTCTAAGGATCCAAATGGGACCTAAGAGAAAAGGCCAAAACACGCATACAAAGGACTCACAAGTAATCAAGGATTCCCAGCGGAATCCCAAAGACAAACACACACAAACGAAAAGGCGGAAAGAAAAGCGGTAAGGAGGTATCCTCCACTAGAAACCTAACCGACTGAACCTGCAAGAGAAAATATATTGACACAAGACTGCCAACAAAGGAGATGAGAATGTGGTGGCAAAGCATCCACCATGAAGCGATAGAGAATGGCGGCAAAGCATCCGCTAGAGCAGGAAATCACGGCGACAAAGCATCCGCCCAAACGATCACGACGGCAAAGTATCCACCAGATACAACGCGACAAAGTATACACGAAAGGGGAGAGGTCCAACGCTCAACAACTACATGAGGGGGGAGCCCAAAGCAACATCGGCGACAAAGTATCTGCCTAAACAACGACAACAACAAAGTATCTGTTGTGACGAACCAAGCAGCGGCAGAAACATCTAGTAGGCTAGACAGACCAATGCAAAGATGATCTTGAGGTGCACACAAGTATAGCATAGAAAGGATCGACTCCGGCGACAGCAAAGAGATGGGTCACATAAGTACTCCAACGATGCCTTCAGGAAGGTTCTTGACATCCGTAGACGCCAACAAAATTGAAACAAGCACTTGAGAGGGTCTTTCAACCCCGGCCTACCTTGACAAATAGGATCTTCGACGACGCCTCTAAGAAAGGTAGATGACGCGGCTACGCCACCGCCGCCGTCACGGAGGAACTGGGCAGGGTTTTTCACCTAGATCTTGTACGTTGATGGAAGCAGGCCACCCGCTGGCCCAGGACAGGCCAGCCACGGTTACCACCGTTCGTCGCTTCGGCAGAGGGGAGTAAACTGCCGCCATAAACGCGCTGCCCGCCGGCCGGTCACCGATGAAGAGAGCGGTCATCCAAGTGCGGCAAGCGTCGGATCCGGCCGACCAGAGCCACCGCCGATTGCCGTCGAGGGGGCGAGTACCGCGTCTTGACCCAGGCGACACTCGGCCGCCGTTAGGTAGGTCCCGAAGCCAACCAACGCCGGATTTGGCCGGCGAACCCGGCAGCGACACGGACCATAGATCCCTTGCAGAACGCCCGTGCCGGCCAGCGGCGGAAGTAGCCGGCCACAACCCTGGGCTCTAGGCAGTGGGAGACACCATATTTGCCCCCCAAGAGCCCGTATCCGGCCAGCCGGTTATCCATCCTTGCCGAAGTCGAGGGTGAGGAGGGGGTGGTGGAGGGGTGAGTGCGCGAGAGAGAGGGGAGGGAGAAGAGGCTGCGGCTAGCTCCCTCATTATAGGGTCATTGCCGCCGCACACCGGAGGCGGCGACGGTGGCCGGAGGGGAGCCGGAGAGAGGGAGCTAGGGCAGTGGCGCAGTCTCCCCCTGAGTCGCCCGTCGGGGGCGCTCGGGGGCTCTTCAGGTCTCTCTAACAGTCTCTTTGTAGTTATTTTCAATGATATTGATTTTTAGCTGTTGATTTTATATTACAAGAGGAATTAATGGTTAAAATCGATCAACTTTGTATGACTTTTTCTATGCGCATATTACTGTGATCACCAGTACTATCCTTCCTGAAATTCATAGGCAGTCGGGATAGCCAAAAAAAAAAAAAACCTATCAAGTCAGCGCCTCTAGGCTGCAGGTTACACATTTGCTACTTTGTCAAACCTATGTGTACAAAGCAACAAATATATCCACACATGACACCTTCCCATGTCTTGAGGCCCTTAATTAAATGCTTGAAGTATATTATCTCCGATCCACATTAATTGTTAAGCACGTCTGACTAAACTAAATGAACATGTGTACCAATTTTCTCAATGTCTATGGTCTCATCCGTTTGACATTAGACCGGTATCCATTATATATATGAATGATAGTTGTATGGATATCAACATCGTCCCCATTCTTCTCTCGTATTCTCGCGTCCGTCCGCTACTATCGTCTCTCGTCTCCCAGCGTCTGTTAGTTCCAGGAATAATGGCGAAACAAGGTGAGATCGATGGACCCTCTCCCAGTACTTGCCCTGTTAATTACTTTTGGCTGCTCTACATGGCAATGACAAGACTTTCAGGATATTGTTCCAAGGACGTGATGAAGCCTTCAAAGCTTAAGCCCCTGGCTTCGGGCATCATGCCCGTCGCTTGCGTTGGGCTCACACCAGCAGCTTCAGTCTTTCCAGCAGCAGGTACATCATCAACTGCACACATTACATGCATGCACAACGATGTTTTGGATGGAGCTAATAAAGGTTTGAATGACAATTGGTTTGAGTGATCATTAGACGCGTTCATATACGAAACATATATATACTGTGTATCCAAGAATTCTAGGCACTGGGCTGTGTTAATGTTCACCTAAATTTTAGACGCAAAAAATCGCTCATCTTTTAGCCAATTATCGAATCGAAGGCTTTGTTCGCTTCAACTAAACAGCACATATTTTTTAGCTCTGGAACAGTATTTCCCCTCACAACAAATCAGTTTCAGCCTAAATCAGCTCAGCTTTTCAGCTGAAGCGAACAGAGCCGAAATGGCTAAACCGTGCCAAACGAACATTTATTGCAAAACTACTGTAGGGCATAAAAACTGATGCTTATTTACCCGCTAGTTGGCTAGTACTCTCTCCGTATTTATATATATATATATATATATATATATATATATATATATATATATATATATATATATATATATATATATGTGCTCCCTTCGTATCGGAATTAGAAGCTACTTAGGACGCGACACGGTTTTCAAAGCATCATATTTCTATAAAATATTTATTAAAAAGTAATATATGCTTACTTTTATGAAAGTATGTTTGAAGACAAATCTATTTATATAGTTTTCATATTTCCAAACTCAACAATTTAAAAGCTATTAATGATTTATATTCTCAATGTTTGATCAAAACCTTGTCCAAAACAACTTACTTTTCCGATACAGAGGGAGTATCTTATTAACTTTGTCCTAAATCAAATGTTTGTATCTTTGATTATTGATTTCAAAAAAAAAGAAGCTAATGACATAATAAGACTTATGTTTTTAGATTTACTATGAGAATACTTCCATAATTGTAATGAATACATGTTTTGAAACTATAGAGAAAGTACGGGGAGCAATTTATTATTTTGTTAGAAGACATTTTATTTCTAGACTAAGAGAGAGAAATGATGTGCTATGTCCAATTTGCCCTTTACTCTATACACTACTATATATACAGAACCTATTTTTGCAGCCGGTCAAAATTAGTTTTGGTATCTATCCATTTTTGGAGGTAGCCAAATTTCAAACGACCTCTAAAAGGTAATGGTTGGGAATATGGCCTGAAATAAAGTCATTAGGGATTTTCTTTTAGGGTTCGTTCGGTTAGCTTCATTCCGGACCGTTCCAGGCTCTGTTTCGGACTTCGGACCGATCCGACGCTACGTAAATTATCGAAGAAGAGAGGCAGTGGAATCACTCCCATTCTCCCAAAACGGGGCCTTATGGGTTTTGTTTTTGTTTTTGTTTTTTTTTTTGCGTAAAATACGCACGTACACTCCGCCATGGGGTTCCTAGACAAGGCCTCAAGCCTTGTGCAAGGTTGCCTTACCACTGTGCTAGACAATCAATCAAGACTGAATATAGGATAGGATGGTATCTTTTAGTATTATCATTATGAATATTGTATGGGTTATTTGAAACTCTAAATGATATTAAATGAAACAATTTAATTCCAAATTCTTAGATCTATACTAGTTGAGCACTATAACTTGGTTTAGAGTGTCTTCCATCTGAGGTCACTTTAAAAATTAAAAAAAAATGAATTTCAAAATTTCAGAAGCTAAATAAAACTTTTGAGGTCCTAAATGATTTCAAATGAAAAAATAAAATAAAATTGAAAGAAGCAAATTTTAGATCTAGTTGATCACTCCAACTCTTGATTTAGGATCTAGTTACACCCCAACGCTTCCACCGTTGGGAGCTAACCATCAGCTGGAACAGCTAGATTACGAGTAGACAGCATGATCCGTCATACTATCTCCTCACGATGAAAGCTCACCTTAGCTGTTCAATTTTTTGAACGAAAAATGGAGAAGAGAGGGAAAAAAAAGAGAGGAATGGAGAGCTAGATGAAGGAAGAAGGAAGAAGGAAGAAGGAAGTCTCTCTTAGCATCCTAGTTAGATCCGCCCTTGCAAAGTGAGCGCAGCTGATTATGTTCCTCGTGGTGGAACTTATTGCCCACTTGAGTTCGAGTCCTCGACTCGGCATGGGTGTCACATTTTCTGAATTTATTCCAGAATCGACGTTTCGTCGACAGCAAGACTCCTTTCCAACGAACGCTTTCTGACAGCTTGATGTTGAGTTGAGCTCCATCTTTTTGAACAAATTAACCTTCGATGGAACTCTCTTTCATATGTTTGCTGGAATTTTACCTATCCATAACCTTGCGCCATATGTCCCCTGCATCGAGCTAACAGATTTGATAACAAACCTTATGTCTCATGTCCAGTCTTCAAATCACTCGCATATATTATTGTCTATCAGTAACTTATGTTTGTGTTGTTTCCAGTGTCAGAGTACTGTCAACTATGAACTACTAAGTCTATCAGTTACTTATGTTTGTGTTGTTTCCAGTGTCAGACTACTATCAACTTGATGAACTGCTGACGCCGGAGGAGAACAATTTACGAATCAATATTAGGCAATTTATGGAGAATGAAGTTGCTCCAATAGTACCCAAGGTCCTAATTGTACCTAGTCCGTAGGTTTATATGTGCATATTATATTTATTCCCTTTTCTCAAATGATGTTATATTGGGCCTTGCTGATGCTTAATTTTACTTTGTGCCTCTTCTGTGGTTTCCTTGGACAGTACTGGGCGACGGCACAATTTCCATTCCATCTCATTCCAAAGCTAGGTTCTCTTGGTTTCCTTGGAGGCATCATCAAGGTACATCTACATTCATCTATCCACATTCCATACTATAATACTCTCCATTTATTTCTGTGAAACCTATTTAGATTTGAGAAAGTCCTTCAAGGTATACTTTAACCAGTGGATTATCTTCCATATAGCAGTACTACAAAATCAACATCTTGCTAAAAGATATATGGAGTATGAATCTATTAATGCATCTTTTGTGCATTAAACATACAATATATTTTGACTAAATATGGTCAAAGTTTACGATGTTTGACTCTTTTGAATTCTAATACGTACGTGCTATAAGTTGAAATGGAGAGAGTAAAAAATACAAGTATTTAAGTTGCCTGAGAAAAGGCTGCAGATAACTTAAATATCATAGTTTCTGAAAACTAGTATAATACCAAATAATCTTCCTAGATCACCTAAATACATAGAAATATATTCAAGGTTAACACATGAGGAACACATATAATGATCCAAGACATTAGTAACAACCAAACTCATAGTCTGAAAAAAGTGTGTGAAGACGAAAAGCGGTAGGCATGAAAAGGTGTAAGGATGGTGATAGGGTCAGGTACTTGGGTTGCTTTGTTTTTCTATTGTTTGACCAATATTCTATTGTTCACTGATATGGGATTATTCGTGTTTCAGTGTTTAAGGTCCCTAGAATATAATGTACTCACTGATTTGAGGGATCTTTTATGAAATAATCAGCAGAACAGTCTTAGGTGCTTATTTTTGCAGTTTAAGTATTTATGTGGGCATGGGCTATGTTATTATAATACAATATGATTTTCTGGTAACTGGGTTATACATAATTTGCTTACGTAGATCAGAGAAATTTAAGGCTTGAACCACACATTTCCCCCTTCTTTTAGGGCCATGGATGTCCTGGGCTATCAGAGACCGCTTATGCTGTGTGCATATCAGAGGTTGCTCGTGTGGATGCAAGCATAGCCTCATTCTGCTTGGTTCAGTCATGTCTTGCCATGCTTTGTATTGGTATGTACTACTTTATGGCTTACTCATTAACTCCCTATGTTTCAATATATGCCACGATCACGGAATTGACATATCTCTTTGTGGTACTTTGACTGCCATTTTCCATGAAAATTGACATTTCAAATAAAGATGATTAATCATGGTGAATCAAATAATTGCAGATGTATAGCAACTATCAATTAATGAATACAACATGCTAGTGCTAGATGTTGTTCTGCTTGGAAGAAATGCCACTGTTAGGGAGGAATGGACGTTTTTAGTCTGTAACTTAATTCTTCTTTAGGTTTGCGGACATGGGAATTTCAATGCGATTTTTAGATTCTAACTCTCACCGTTTTAAAACCATGAGGTGGGCCAAAAATGTTTTCTAATATATACTGTTGCATGGTGTTTATAGTTTATACCTAGCAAAGACTTAAATGTGTGTATGCATGTGTCTGTATATATGGTGATCAAGCAGCACAATTGGGATCTGAAGCACAGAAAGATAAATATTTGCCGTCACTGAGCAAACTGCAGAAAGTGTGTGCTTATGTAAGTCAAACAATCAATCCCATATATGGCACTTTGGCTAATACAACGTCTGGCCAGCTAGCAAGGTTTTAACTATCATTGTACATTTAATTTTCAGGCCTTGACAGAGCCAAACTATGGTAGTGATGCAAGCTCTCTGAACACTGTGGCGAGAAAGGTGGTTGTTTGACTAGTAGGCTCAACATCATGTCATCCAGTGTGCATGTATATTATTTTGTGAAAAAATTATGCATGTAAGCTAGCCAAACTAAGGCCCTGTTTAGTTCCACCCCCAAAACTTTACACCCTCGTCACATCGAATGTTTGAACGTATGCATGAAGCATTAAATGTTGATAAAAAACTAATTACACAGCTTGCATGTAAATCGAGAGACGAATCTTTTGAGTCTAATTAGATTATGATTAGACACTTATTGCTAAAGTTAGCATATGTGTTATAGTATCCAAAATTCAAACTATACAGGATCTAAACACAGCTTAAGGCAAACTATTGCAGAGAAAACTGTCGTTAACTTCAAAATTTCTCGATTGTTGTTGACACACTGGACTTACCATCCAGTCTGATTGATCTAGCAAGTTGATCTGAACATGTTGGATAGGTTCCTGGAGGATGGGTCCTAAATGGTAGGAAACGGTGGCCTGGGAACAGCAGTTTTGCAGAAGTATTAGTTGTTCTTGCTCGGAATACCAGCACCAATCAGGTCAATGGGTAAGTAGTCAGGCTACATATATATGCATTGAACATTTGAACTATGTATGTTAAAAGTTGTTTTATGTTGAACGAAAATTGCAGTTTCATAGTGAATGGAGGGAGTTGTGGTCTAAAGATGAACAAGATCGAGAACAAGGTGTCCATGAGAATGGTTCAGAACTGCGACATCCAGCTGGAGGACGTGTTTGTCCCCGATGATGATCGTTTGCCTGGCGCTAATTCTTTTCAGGATCTTGTTGATGTAATAATAAATCTATCCTTTTTCTTCATTTTCCGGAAGCAGGACGGGGAGACCCTACTTTTTTTTTTTTTTTTTTTTTGCTCATTAACATATCTTAACAAAAAAAAAATGTGGGTGTTGTTACGTGCAGTCGCTTTCTTTCAGTCGTGTCATGGCTGCCTGGGTCAGCATTGGGATTGCATTAGGGGTGTATGATGCATGTCATAGGTAAAAAATTCACTCTAGCAGCAACTTCCATTAATTCTTGCTGCGACTGCGCTAAACTTGTTCCCTGTATTTGAATTTGATCAGGTACCTTGGAGAGAGGAAACAGTTTGGTGTACCACTGGCCGCGTTCCAGCTGAACCAAGAGAAGCTCGTCAGGATGCTGGGCAACATCCAGGCCATGTGGCTTCTCGGCTGGCGCCTCTGCAAGCTGCATGCCTCTGGCAACATGACCACAGGCCAGGCTAGCCTTGGCAAGGTCAGCTGCTGGCCTAGTTCTAAACTCACTTTCTTAAACTACCCTGATCGGCAGGACTTATTTTGGCTGCCACTAATTTCTATGATTAATTTGTTGTGAGAAAAAAACACTGTTACATGATTGAAAATAAACTGAAAGTAGCTCAAGAATACTGTACATTATAATAGCTATTGTCGGTCCATGTTGCAGGCATGGATCACGAAGCAGGCAAGGGAGACGGTGGCGCTGGGCAGGGAGCTCCTTGGCGGCAATGGCATCGTCACTGATTTCCATGTGGGCAAGGTAGGTCATCTTGTTTGCAAATTTCATGTGTGTTGGTGGTGTAACTTTAACGCACTAATATATAATGCAGGCGTTCTGTGACATGGAGACTGTGTACACGTACGAGGGCAGCTATGATGTTAACGCGCTCATTGTGGCAAGGGAGATCACTGGCATCTCCAGCATCAGGCCGGCTAGCAGGCTCTAGTTGTTGTTGGCACAGGACAAGAATAACATTTGTTGGTGTGGGAACAAGTGAGATGTAATAAGCGTAATAAATTGTTTACAGTGTTGGGTTAGAATCACACAGAAATGTGTGATCAACAAAGACAAGTTCTATTCTGTGAGATAATACTGAACACACGAAGACAACACAAAAGCATCTCGCACTTTATCTATGAATAGAGCATCCAACACTTTATCCACACATTACCAAAACTTCTCTAGCTAGGATAATAAAAAGAAATCAAAATCTTCAGAACTTTGCATGTGTAAGAAAAATGACTTCAGAAATTTGCATTCTTTTACGAATAAAAAACTCAATAGATGGTTCCAAGTCTCGATAAATGGTGAACAAATAAATTTATGAGTAGTGTTTCTATGTTCATTAATTAGGGGTACCAAGTATGTACAATGATGTGGCATTGGAATTAAAGAAAAGAGATGAGAAAATTCTTTCTTAGAAAACAAACTATGTCTACACGAGAACCAATAATGAAGAGATGCAATAGGAAGACAAAAGGGACAACACATTATCAAAATTATTTTAAAGGAATTATCCATTGAAAAATATGATTTATATACATACATGATTTAAAAGGCATAGAAATTAGTAGCTGTGATTCCCAAATACCAGCTAGCTCGGGCCTAGCGGAGAATCAATCACACCCTGAAGATGTTGAAACCTTATTTTGGCTGACCTGCTCTGCAGGCATTATTCTCCAGTAAAAAGAAATACTCAAACGAAAACATGACATACATAACATGCTTCCTGATTAGCAAGAACTGCAACGTGAATGACAACTCAAAAGCTGACCAAATAGGCTTTCTCAGAGTCGTGTAACATCAACCCAACATATTTCTTCGAGTGCTGTATGCTAAGCAAGTCCTGGAGCTAATCTCAGCTATTTAAATACTAATCGCCCGACCTTCAGAATATGGCCAGCCAGATGAAAAATTCATCTAACCTATTCTATACCCCATAGAGATCTCCAATATCAGAAAAAGAACTCTTACTATTTCCTAAGATCGACCTGTGGTCCTCTTGGCCAAAAAAATACAAGACATTTATTTCCACCACGTTCGTAGGGGTTTGTGGAAAGAACAAATCACTCCATAGTAACCATTTTCAGATGGAAAAACACCTCTTAATGGATTCACTTCTCCACAGGAGGTTGAGGTGGTGGTGGAGCTGCATGGGACTTGCACGCGGTGCAGTCTGCTGGTGGTGGAGCAGGTGTGTTGTCTGGAATGGTTACCCTCATTGTTCGGTGTTTACCATCTTCAGTATGAATATCAAGGATGGCATCCATTATCAGTATCTCCCAGTCGGCAGGCTGCAGAAACGAATACCAAGATTCATCTGCAAGAAACAGAAAGTAGATAAGATATAAATTAAGTTGCGAATAAAAAGTAACCGCCACTCAATACGTTCATACCAGTGGCCTAATACAAAAATGTACTTCTGTATCTACATGACATCCAAAAAATGCCACGAAAAAAATAAGGAATCTTTTTATTTCAAGAAAAACATATTCTAGTTGATGAACTGAAGCCCTCAGAGTATCTTTGAAGTAGAAAATCATAACAATAGGATCCATACACACAATGACTAGTATCAATCCACTGAGCAAATCACAACACCATAATAGCCAGTCATACCCACGAGTCATATACAACTTCAAAAATAAAGAATGAAATAGTGGAAGTGTGGAACACATTTAGGTCCAGTCATTTTCAGCTTTGTTAATATGTACCATTCTTGAGAATAAAACATGATAGCTTATTAACAAGTGTGGTTGCAGAAAAAGGAAATACAAAGTATGAAGGTTGAATTGGACACTAGAATTGCCAAACTGCTTGCAGAAGTGGATTCCACAATGTCATGTGCTTTGTTACAACAAGTATAGCTGTTCTGCTTTTCTGATGCCATTGATTATCTAATACTAGTAAAGTACTGGAAAAATAATAATGCGATAAAATAGGCCTATGCAATCAAAAGCTGATGCTAAAGGGCAGAATAGACCCAACGGTGAAATACATGGAAGGTGCATAACTCATCTTTACTCTCGTCATCAACTCATTCCACACTTAGCCAAGAATTAGTAGTCTAAGTATCTTCATTTTAGTAATCTGTAATACTGTCTGAGTTTTCCATTGTTTACTCTCTCACATTCTCATCCAATGTCTCTCCTTCATTCGTCGATCCACTCTTCTCTCCTTTGAGGCTTTGACTCCATGAGTTCCAGGTTCTAGTAGTGACCAGTGCCGAACAGAGCGCTGACAGACTGGGGAGGGGGTGCTCCACTAAATCCTCCTTGAGTAACATCTTGAGTTTCTTTAGTTTGTTTTGTGGTTGCAATTGCCCTCTTTCCCTTTAGACTCTAGTGTCTTGTGACAGCCTTACTTTAGATGTGCTAAATTAGAAAACCTAAAATTCTAACGTATGGAGACTTTTTGTGTATGCCTGCAATACAAAATTTTTCACTATGTGCGTATATCAATATGATACATTTGCATCTACATTGCATCAAACTTGCTTCCAAATAGTTTTCTTCCTGATGTCACCATGTTATGGCATGAGCTAAAGGCCATGTTTGTTTCAGCTTAAAATCTGATTCAAGGTGAAAATAATCAACAACCCCACCCAAATGCTATAATTCTTTCACGATTGTTTTGGCAGCAGAATCCAGCTCTAATGTTGCTGTGTGTTTTCTACCACGAAGTCCTTGTGTTTCCTTCACCACGAGGACTTTTCATTTCCTTGTCCCTCTTTCTGACCGGCAACGTGCCCCCGCAAGCTCACTCTGCGCTCCCACTCACGCTGCCACCCGCTCCCACTGGCTTCTGCTGGGCAGGCTGCCCTGCTCAACCATGCAAACCTGCTGAGGGGATCGACAAAGCTGTGGAATCCGATGTCTACAAGAAGTGTGCATCCTTCCTCGCTGCTGTCGCTGCCTAAAATCAGAGCTGCCGCTGCCCTGTAACAAACCATGGTGGAGGCAGTTGCAGTACTGTGTGTTATAGGCAGAATTTTGCTGAAGAATCAGATTTGGACTGGAAAGAAAAAGAGTGATTTGGTCCTTGGGAGAAGAAAAGGGAGAAATTGTCGCTGCGGCCATGGAGATCAATGGTGAGAGCCGGCAGTTGGGATAAGGTTGATTTTTTTATTGTATTATTATAGTGGACCCCACATAAGGTAACCTAGGTACGTCAACTCATCCATTATTCATTTGAACTTCTATCCAAATTATATGATACAATAAATTAAAGAATTATTATCATAGTTAATTTGAACTCATATTCATCAATCCACAAATAATATAATATCACCCTAGGGGCATATAAGTCATTTTAATTCATGATAGAGAATCTACCAGCAACTATCAGGATTGCCAAACGCCCAGATTTTTCAGACTGCGGATTTTTGAGATCTCAGCTCATCAGAAAATTCTGATCAAATTAAAATTAGTTCTCAGATAAGCATTCCCAAACAGATCCAAAGCTAATTTCTGGATGAATCTTATGACAAGATTTCATCCTACTACTCTACTAGAATAAGAACATGACATGAAGCACTTAATCTTTTTTTTTTTTTTCGAAGATGAAGCACCTAATCAATTAGTCAGAATATACAAATGGCAAATAATCACCATTACATCTACATATGAACTTTCATGAACTTTAATCTCCATGGGTAGCAAACATCTAACACTAATATTTTAAAAACCAATCAGGAACGGCTACAGAAACCAGAGGTAACCAGCCAAGTTACAACTGGTCCATCAGGTGGGTACTGGTAGGTGGTAACGGCATAACGCTGTACCCACTAGCGGAGACATCGTTTTGGATTATTTTTTCCCAAATAAATGAAACTAGCATACATCCTTATATGTGTCAAGGTCAAGATAAATTTAAACAAAAATCAAGATAAAATTGTGACATGACTTGTTCAGTCACCCAACTAGCATCGCTTATACAACCTATATTATTAGATTAATGCGGCTTGATAAATGATTTTACAGTAATATTTTGGGGCATTTGCCATGAATACGGACTAACAAATCTGCTATGCCCAAGGAATGACAAAACTGTATAAAAAAATGCAAATCAATCGGCTAAGTCAGCAAATGATGCATATTAGCATCATAGTTTTCATTTCCATTAATGCAAACAAATCTACTGCAACACTTAATATGCAAAATGTAAAAACTAAAGTCATATTTAATGTTCTGCATCCAAACGTTAAAAACCATCAATTACTGGTTCAGTTTTTCGGAGACATTGAGGCAATCTAGTACAAAGACATATTGAAAGAATACAGAATACATTACAAGTATAAGCATGTCACAAGAAAAATGTTAGCATGCTAGCAAGTCCAATCAACTCGCTCGTAAGGAATAGATTTGTGATGTTAGTGACGCACCTCCCAAGCGCACAGCCTTGAGCTTGAGAAGACCATTTCCTTGGGGCCCTGACACTGGGAAAGTGCAGGAGACAGAATGCCTCGCCTGATTCACAGCAATGGAAGCGCTATACCAGGGGCCCCGCACGATCGGCTTACCAATGGCATTGATTATCTGCTGGTTCTGGGTGGCCTTCTCTATTGCCTGGCTGCAGCACAGGACCAAGGAAGTGAGCCATAGCAATTCCTCATTTCCTCTTGTGGACAAATGAAACCAAATCCAACAACGGCGAGCGCAATAGCACATTACATGAAAAAAAAAAATAGCATCACTCAGAGGTACGTGAATCCTACATGTTGCCACCAAATCGCCATCCATACTCTACATGGGCACCAAAAGCACTTTACATATATGTCTAACCATCTAGGTTACATTACAGGTCAAGCAACCCTGAACTTTAGGAGCAGGTGAGGTCAGCTATACATATACTGCTAAGAAAATGGCTTAAAATCCCCAACATTCAAGCGCTCAGCCAAGGTGTAGTTGATCTGACGCCAAGCATCATGAGGGCAAGTAAATACTTAATACAAGACGTAACGGGATTCAAGTATTCGACCTGGAGCATGAGAGGAAGACGGAGAGGTCGCTGACAGCGCTGGCTGCGACGGCGCCCGTCAGGCCCAGCAGCGAGAGCGCCACCGCGCGGCCGGCCCACACTCCCGGCCCCGAATCGGTCACCTCCGGCGGGGGCTGCGCCGGCGCTGCCGTGGGATGGGCCTGTGCGGAAAGGCGGCGGCGGAGGAGTGGAGAGGTGGAGGCGGCGGCGGACAGCCGGCGAGCCGCCAACATTTTGGTTTGCGGAAGGGGAAAGAAACGACAAGCCCAGATAGGCAATGCTGCAGAGTTCTACTAGGTCTGCAGCAGGTGACTGACTAGTGGGCCCATCAAAGAAAATCGAAGCACTCCGTTTTAATGCAAACCTTTCTTTGAGCAAATGAGTAAGAAACATTCTAAAAGATAACAGTAAATTTATAATTCTATTGTGAATTTCATTACGAGTTTAGCATACTTTTAAAAACGTGTTTGAGCAAATGAGTAAAAAAACAATTATGAAAGATAGAAGTAAATTTACTAGTACTTCTATTGTGAATTTCATGTTGAGTTACAAAATAAATATATTTGGTTTATCTTAAACATATCATTTACTGCTCCAAATTCAACACCAACAATAAGTTATTGTTGCTCCTGTTTATTAGAGACATATACAATTTAAATAATTGTTAGTCAAACTTAGACCTTACTTAGGCCTCGTTCGGTTGATTTCGGAATGATTCTTGCCCGGATGCCCCTTCACTATTTAATGTATCGTGGGAATGGTTCCCGGTCCAAAACAACCGGGAACCGTGCCAACTGAATGGGCCCTTAGTGGGAAAAATCAAACCACAACTTCACTAAAAAAAAGCCCGCAAAGGCTGCTGAGGCCAAGAAACCATGTTCCAATATAGGGGTGAAAACAAAACCGAGATTTTCCCATACATATATGCTCCGAAAGGGTTTAAAGACCACATGGTAATCCGTATATGTATCCAGCATTTAGTATCCATACTTATATCATAATATCTTATGCGTTTGATAATATCCATATTCAACTCCAAATAACATGAAGAGTCAAATCCTAGAAAGGAACAACTACCTACTTGTATCATAATATCTATTTGTATCCTCTGGTCCGATTTCACTTTTAGCTTCACAATGTGTTCACTTGTGCTTATCAACACTTTTTTCAGTCATGAAACAATATTTTTCTTTCAAATTATTATCAGCAAAATTAGTAGCTTCTTTTTTAGTCAACCGAACTACTTCTTTTTCAATCCCTCTTACCTAATGCTTTTCATTGGTAAAACGTCGTTTACCATGAAGTTGAGCTACTAAATTCTATTCTAGTCCATCCCAAAACTATAACTCATTACAACTTTTTTAAAGAGTCAACACATCTTAAGTTTTACCAAACATATATAATAAAATCGTAACATTCATGATAAAAAAAAGTAGCATTACATTTTTTTATTATTAATTGTATGTTTCTAGTATATCTATTTGATGTCATAAACATTTATCTCTCTATAATTTTGATTTAACCTAGGATGCTTTGACTCCTTATAAAATTGAATGACTTCTAATTTGAAATAAAGGATACTTCAAGAAAATTCATGTAGAACGAAAGAAATGATCAATGAATGGAGTACCGAAGTACACGAAGGTAGTACTGGCAAAGGATGATGTCAACTCAAGAAGTGTGCGAGCACAAAACTACAAGTTTTACAGTTTATAAAACTGAGCAATACGTGCTTCTATTACTCATTTTTCCCGTTTTAAGAAAAGGCTACCATAGAACTCATTCGACACTAAAATCATAAAAAAAAAATCACACAATATATATTTATATTGAAAATTAATTTCAGAACTTAAGGTACAGAGAAAAGAAAATAGTCACCAAAGCTACAAAATTTACTTATTATATGTACTCCCTCCGTCTCAGGATATACGTAACCAATTGTGGTTAAAAAATCAAGGAGCGTACTTAATTTTCTCAACACTTGTGTGTTTAAAAAGAGCATATCTTATATCCTTTGATACGAATAAAAAGTGGTTACGTCTTATATTTTAGAACAGAGGGAGTAAACAAAATATGAAGGACCATGTGGTCTACAACGAAAGTATACGGAAGGAACGTCTGAATAACAGAATGAGGGTTAAATTACAAAGACTAAAATAGCCAAAAAAATAGTTTACATGAACTATTTATAACCCAAATGCCAAGTTCCTGAACCCGACCACGATTCTGATCAGCAATGAACGCGATTAAGAAACTCACAGGCCCTACATGACCCCAGTTGTATAATATACCCACGATATTTGCTGCCTACTTATTCCGATACAACAGCTGTATTCTCACTCTGCAAAAATAGAATAATCACAAGGACAAATATTAACAGTAAGAAGCTTTCTTTTGCCAGCCAAATGCTGCTTACAGGACGGCATACTGGACCACTGGCTTGTGAATACGATCTGCCGTGGGATTGCGAGATTGATTTGGAACTGGCAGCAACTGAATCTACATTCTGCAGCAGTTTACACTAAGGCAAAAAAAAATTCAAGCATCACTTCATGTTGGTTCTTCGTCATTAGCTTTGTGTTTGACGGTGAATTTGCTGTATCCAATCAACGTAACTACTTGTTCCAGCCATCTGGTCCTCAACAAGGTTAGATAGAAGCAGATAGCCTTCTCTTGGCTGTTCACCCTGTCGCACCACACGGCATAGCTGGTGATAAGAAGGATCCTTCTCCCGCAGGGATCTTAGTATTTTCATGAAATTTCTTGACAACTCATTGTCATTCTCTCTCAATAGAACCTGCAACACAATCCAGTTTAGTTTAGCGCACATGCAAACCCAAAAAATATATGGTACACTACACATTAAGGCCTCGTTCGTTTGACCAGGAATGAGCACATGGAAAAAATCCTGGCCGAAATGGTGGCTAAATTTATATAAACTTCATCACTTGGATTAATTCCTGGGCTGGTTTTGATGCAACCGAACGGGCCCTTAGCCCCTTACTGTAAATTTTCATACAAGAGCATTTACAGGGAAAAATGATAATGCGTATGGAAGAACGTAAAACAACTCTGTTGAAGAGAAGATGTAAAAATCTGTAGACAGCAGTATTATTATGGATCAGAAAAAATGTACCTTTGATAGGTCAGGGAAGTTTGCCAAGCTCACTCCAAGAATGTTGTTCACAAGTTCAGGCGGGAGCATCCTACCTAACCACACTAAGAAAGTGAAGCCATCATCAAGGAGGTACAAACCTCCAGTATCTAAACACTGAAACGTTAATGGCAATCGCTTCAATGAAGCATCAATTTTATTTGGTTCCTGCAGAACACAAAGGAAGTTTTGAATCTTTTGATTAGTTTGCTTACACCAAAAAAGGATAGACTTAAACATACCAGGAAAATAGCTGACCAAACGATATATCATAGTGCAATTAAGCTAAAAATGTCTGGCTCTACCACATTTCAAATTATATAAAAGAACTTCATTGTAAAAGGATGATAACTGAGGACTTGTGAAACTATTTGAACAGAGTAAACAGATCTTGTGCAAGTGAACATACTGGAAATCTTTTTTTTTGTTGATGTCAAATTTGATTTGGGTGGTTGGGCATGGCAAATCCACAAGCAACACTGGCTAATAGCAACTAAGTCAGCTTAGTAGGAAGGAACAACATACCATTGTTAATACTTCATCAACTCTGTACAGAGAAGGATAGATAAAATTGAGCAGCCTTTTTACAGGCAATATCATTATGCTGAAACCAGCAGCACATCGATCATCAAGAGAAACATCTGCATAACCTCCACGAAGAGCAAGAGATTTGCAGATAGCCAGGACGTATAATGGCAAAAACCTTAGAGATTCGGGAAAAATCAGTCTCCCGCCTATCCGGTGTTGTACAACATATAAATTGCGGTATTCCTTCAAACTTCTAACAAGCTTTAACTGTAACTGCTGCCGGACACTGTCCAGTTTATCAGACAGTGAATTTTCAACCGCTGCAGGATGTGATAATCAGTAAACTGTGTAATAACCATACAACATGTATAGTGACATTTACAAAAGATGAAGGCATCCATAAATTACTAACCAATTCTACCCAACAATGAAACAATGGCACCAGTATCTGCTTGACGATACATTTCACCAAGATCTGTGACCACAGGTGCAGCAGCAGTGTGGACCCTGATACGCCTTTCACCAGAGGATGATGTGTATCTAATGGGGGTTGAGGACACAATAAGCAAGTACCACATGAATGCATCATATTCTCAGTCTCAAAATATAAAAAGGACAAAAATATACATATGCAAAAAAAAAAAATAAAAAAAAAATCAAACAATATGGTGTGCACTATAAACGAACCAAAAAAATCAGGGCATCAACATGATCATTTTTTCCCTAAACGACCATTTATGATGATTAAAGCGCATGTAAAAGCACCATGGTGGCCAACTGTTAAATAAATATTTTGCCTGATTAAATGGCCATGTAGTCCACTTTCTCACTAAACAAAGACAACTGACTCTTTAGCATTTTTCGTTTAGGCGAACACAGACAGTTTTTACAACACTTCCATTAAATGCCACGCTATGACCCATATGTATTGCTCTCTGAACAGCTTTTTGCTAATGACATTTTGAAGGGTGATATTTCAATGTACAAATATCATCTATAACAACCATATCTTCGCACCAAAATCAAGATGCAAGAATGCATTTAATCATAAGAATAGTGCAAAATCAGATCGAGAGGAAAGGATACAGCAATGCCACTTGGAAGTATACAGTTTGGGTGGTCATTAATGTCTCCTCTAGTGACAGTTGCATTGCAAAAGCTTTATCAGAGTCGACAGCTGGAAGGGCTAACAGGTCTGTGGACCGTAGCATGAAATGACCATGATAGGTTGTGAACCGTACTCCTGAAACAGATGTTATGGGAGTTAAACAAAAAATCATAAACTACCAAAGACAATTAGAAAATAAACATAAATGCAGCTGTGGATTGAACCTTTTCCACATCTGATACGCATAACAGATTCCCATGCAGTCTCTCGTGTAAGGTCCCTACTAAGCTCAAGTCTAAGTTTGTCTCCATGTGTAGATGCCTGGAATGATGGATAATGGTACACCTGACCACCAGTATACTTTGCCAAAGACCCTAAAAATTCATACATAGCATAAAAAATATAGTAAAGCAAAAAATAGCCAATGTATGTCAATTCAAACATTCTGCCAGCAAATTCTCACCCAAAGAAGCTATATCAGAGTACTTCTCACTGAAAGAAAATATGTCCACTGCAATCTGATTTTTTGTGAATTCAGCGGCCATCTGTTTGTAGAAGGGATCTTCTGGTACCCTCAGAGTATGCTCCTTATCCGTTCCATATGCACGAACATCATCTCCTCGTAGTCTCAAACGACCAATACCAAGAGATGGCAAAGTACTCTGGAAGACAAGCAACTTCCCCCCAATTTGACTCTACAAAGAGATTTCATAATTGTCCTTAATTTTGGTGCAAAAATAAGGCGATAATGGCATATAGGAACAATTAAATAAATATGTATTTTAATAATAATTCTCACATCAAATATAATATCAATAAAAATAGAAATAAGAATCATACCATAACCATGAAAGCTGCTTTAAGTGCTGGACCAAGAGCAGACTCCACATTTACATTGTCATGAAACATATTTGGCAAGCTATCAAGAAATGATTCCACAACATGTCTTGAGTCAACCAAATTAACCAAGAGGTCATCAGGTAATGGCAGAAAAACATCATCCAAATCAGCAACCACCATCATTTGAGGCTGTGACAAAGAAGACTGATACAAGAAGACCATAGGTTGTTTCAGTACAAAATGAATGCGACATTCAAAAATTGACATGTATTGCAAAAAAAAAGGTGCAAGTTTGAGTTGAAGAAACTATGTGAGAGATGTAAAGCATGCCTTGAAGTTATGAAAATGCAAGGTGCTGTCAAAGGTTAAGAATCCAATCTGTGTTCGCGGAAAGCCTGGAAGTTCATCAAGGCATGATTTGATGGTCTTTGCAACAACCTAAAAAATAAGTGGCAGTAATAGTGAGTCTTTAAGTAAAAACATAAAAAGATGGCACTCAGAAAAAACATTTTAAAACACAGATAAAACCATACCTCAAGTAATCCGCTCCGAACTGCAGATACTGACACATCAATAAGAAAGAAATAGGAAGGCGGCATCGGTGGCCGCACCATATATTCTGTTGGAGCAACAAACTCTACAGTTCCCTTAGAGAGTTCAGGTCTTTGATCAGTATCGTACCTTCTGCCGCTAGCATCAAGGGCACAAAAGTACTCTCCAGGAACTGCAGTAAAAGAAAGCATGGGTTTTCATAAAGCAGTTCATGGAAGAGGGTTTCTAGGGAATTATGTAGCAGTAACACTAGATGAAAATTGTATGAATGAAGATTTTGTGTACTTCAGGCGCTATTTCCATGAACAGTTACAAACTTACAATATTAGTTTATAAGATCCACCCTTTCTTTTCTTATATATAATCATGAAGGACACAATAAAAAAGTACCTCTTGCACAGAAGACAAACTATAACTACAGCATGCTTGATCAAAATACATCCTAAAATATATGATAGATAATATGAGTTTCACTACCTCCATCCAGAAAAGGGTACAATTCTAGCTTTATTTCTAGTCAAAGTTTGACCAAGTTTATAGAAAAGAGTATCAATACTTATAACACAAAAAGGCATACTATGAAAATAATAATATATCTCATGATGAATCTAACGATACTTATTCGGTATCATAAATATTGATACTTTTTGTATATAAATATAAATTTGGTCAAACTGAAAATGATTTGACTCGGTAATTTGATAGAATTGCATTCTTTTCCGGACGGAGGGAGTATTATAACTCGTAGCTCAATTTCTAAGACTCCCTGGAACAATATTTAATATCACTGTGGAACGCATGTCAAGCTAGGATGAACATAATCAGAAAGTCAATGATGCGCTCTACAATATAAATTCATGATGATAAGAATAAGCTCGTGTATAGCAGAATCATATAGAAAGGCAGCTTCATATGGCCATCGTGGATCATGTCTTCCCGTTATTTGAATATAATTGTAATGTTTAGGGTGACAAATACTTGGTTTTATAGTTCATGGTGAAATCTGAAGATCCAGGCAAAGGCCAAGGACAAGGTATGATTTTCAGCTTTGCCCCTAAGTATATGATTTGTTATTTGATTAGTCCAGAAAACAACCATTTAATTTCTGCACAACCCATTGGATCTTTTGTGTCTGGCCACTGCTGTATTTTAGTCCCAAGCTTCACCGCTGCATTCAAGATACTCATAAGGACTACAATATCGAACATACAAAGCATCGAGCTTTTCTGCAAAACCCACTGGGTCTTTGTGTCTGTCCCCCTTCTTTATTTAGTCCCAAACTCCATCTACCATTATAGTACATGCAAAGCATCAAGCCTTTCTTTGGCATCCTGCCACTTGTCAACTCTAGTTGCAGCAAAGTATTATCCCAGCTATCAACAACTAAAAGAGTGCATGTGCCTATTATTATCACATTAATTAAATAATAATAATAGGGAAAGAATATGCTGCTATGTAATCGCCCCAATCATGTTAATTTAGTTTGAAACAAAATAAAAGAAGAGCTGGCTCAGTATCACGATATTCTAAGATAAATGAGGCTTCTTCACTCACAAAGACTGCAGGGGTAAATTAGTTTTCTAATGAAATAAATAAGTTCAAAACGATTAAAATCTTGAATGACCTTTAATTGAGTAGCAATTCTCGACCTGACAATCTCAAGACATTATATATACATCAACATGGACCGAACAAATCTTAATTTTACTAGAAATCTAAATGGTTTCCGTTTTTCTTTATCACTAGAAATTTTCAATAGCATATATTAATGTACAACTACTGTAGTACTGTTACCATCTGAAAAATAGCAATTGAAAAGTTGATTACAAATGTAAGTGTTTTTTTTTTAAAAAAAGAAATAAATAAAAGACAAGTACTCTATTCATTGCCATGTGTTTCAGGTTAAAAAAGTGTTGCTTCTTTGGCTATGGGATGGTGTTTACAAAATAAGACACGACCTCCTCTATAGCATGGCCACTTGGCCAGAACATTTCACCTGCTAATTCTACATTACAGTTTTAGTGTAAACAGTCCTACGTATTCCCTCTTAGCAAGTGTCACTCCTCATTTCAAACTATAGGGCCTCTTCAGATTAGGCAAAAGAAATAAGAAGGATGGAAGCAGAGGGAGAGAGAAGGAAATAACCAAGCAATGCCTATTTAATCACATTGGAAACATGATAAGAGAATTAATGATTGTATGTAGGTCAGCAAAGAGGTAATAGGTGAGGGAAAAGAAGGTAACATACAAACATACAGCAATTATATTTTGAAAAAGCAGGGAAAACTATGCGACTTATAATTCTCGAAGGTATGTGTATGCTATGCTAGAGTCATCACACTGACGCACTACATCAAGAACATAGTAGAAAAAAGTTGAAAACAAAAAAGTCCGTGGTTTCTGCATCCAAAATGTGTCATTCAAAGTAGTGAAATCTACATCTGTATATAATAACAATATTAAAGAGACAAAAAATTCTGTCATAATTTTTTGGTCCAGCTCTAATCTCCTTCCGCGTTCCGGTTTTATGTCCTCTATATCCTATTTTCCATGTCCCCATCAATTTTGGTCTGATCTATACCTTACCCACAGTTGTACCAAAAAACAGCATATATAGTAACTTCTTTTAGGAAATGATATGACAGCTGGTTGAAATCAAAGGTAATCGGACATGAATAGTGATTAGTGTACCAGCATGGTCTTTTTCAGCCATTCCATAAAACATACTGGTAGTTGAGATGAAGTATGGGATAGTTATAGTTACCGTCGTTGAGCAACGAGCAAAGATTGCAGCGCCATTTCCTTCCAGCATCTGCAAATGTTGCATAAGGATTTATATACGTCCTGCATCTTCGACAGCGAATGACACCGGCGGACCCAAAGTTGATAACTGGCACTTCTTCCTGAGTAATGGGAAAGAAATGTATCAAGAAAAGGGACCATTCACTGGAAAATAGAAAAAAAAAATAAAGACCTTAATAGCTCATTACCCCATCAGGTGATTCTGCAAGAGGGTGTACCACGGCTCCAAGAGGCAAATGCCACCTGGAGACCAATGACTGAGATGCCGGAATCGCATGTGTTGTCAGCCGAAAGTACCTCGGGTGGCAATTCAATGGGTATGGCTCCATAAGCTTAACCGGTTCCTCATCACCATCCAATGGCCTTGGCAGCCCTTTTACATCAAAACCAGGGTCAAGTGACCCAGGCGCAGAACTCAGTGACAACGACTGGAAGTCCTCCACTAAGCTCTGAAGTGTGCCTCCCACTGGAGGCCCGGCACTTGGATAAGCTGCCTGGTTACCAAATGTGGCAGCTGGTCCCATTGGAGAAGGTGGCATATTCTGCATTGGTTGTTGAAATGCTGGCCTTGACATTGGGAATTGAGGGTTCGCAGGTGGTCCACCGGGCAAATACCCTTGCTGCAAATACCCTTGCTGCGCCTGTAGTGGCGGTGGCGGCCTCGCATATGTTGGTGGTGGAGGCAAAGCGCCTCCCGTGGAAGTTTGCGGCTGCGCAAGGGACGACGGCGGAGGGTGAAAAGGTGCTGGTGTAGCAGCAAAAGGGCCTGTAGGCGGTGGTCCAGCAGCGAAGGGGCCCTGAGGCGGTGGAGTGGACGTAAAGGGGCTCTGAGATGGAGGAGCGGCGGTAAAGGGGCCCTGAGACGGCGGAGCGGAGGCAAAGGGGCCCTGAGACGGCGGAGCGGAGGTGAAAGGGCCCTGAGATGGTGGCGCGGAAGTGAAAGGGCCCTGGGGAAGTGTGCCGGCACCAAAGGGGCCCTGTGACGGCGGTGGACCCCTGAACCCACCCCCCATTGCGGCGGGTGGCGCAGCCCCGAAAGGGAGCGCCGCAGCACCAGGCTGAGGAGGCGGCACTCCCTGCCGCGGCGGCGCGGCGAACGGGCCACCGGCGGCAAACGGTGGAGTCGGGACAGCGGCGCCGGGCACGAAGGCTGAGACAGGGCGGCCGGGCGGCGGCGGCGTCCTCTCGTTCCCCATCGGCGGCTGCATCGTAGAACCTGCGGAATCGGGGCGGAAGAAGAATCAAGATGAGAAAGGCGCAGTGGGGCTTTCTGTGCGCGTGATCCGCGTGCTTCCCGATCGGATCCTGACGACGCGGCCGGATCTGACGGGAGCGGTGAGATTTGGGGGGGAGGACGTACCGGGATCGAGGCGTCGAGGCGGCGCTCCGGCGGTGACCAGGGCGCCGAGGGGGCGGGGGCAGGCTCAGGGGCAGCAGCCGGATGCGGAGGAAGAAGATGCGACGCGAGCGAGGGTTAAAAACGAACAAAAGAGAAGCAGACGTCGCAGTCGCAGTGGCGGTCGCCCCAGCAGATTTCTATCAAATTCGTAAAATCGTTTTAAATCAAATTATTTAATTTGAGCCCGTGAAATGTTGTACCTACTTGCTATATCAGGATACAATTTTCGCTGATTAACTATTATACATCAATTCTCTTTTATAAGGCACGTGGACGTACTAAGGGTGCATTTAGAAGCGTTCCACAAAGCGAGTTCTTAGAGAGAAACTCTAGATGACAAATATTTCTCAGTGAGAACTGATTCTTTAAATGACAAACATTTTTTCAGTGAGAAGTGATTCTTACTGGAATGAATTAAGAATCTGAAAGATGAAAAAGCTAGCTTCGTCCAGTTTTGTGAACTGATTCTCCATCTTGATTTTGAGAGTTTATGCTAAATAATTAAAGAGAATCACTTTCAATCATAGAGTCACTTCACCAGAGAATTAGGAAAAACAGCTGAAGAATGAGAGAGCACGGGCCTTAAGATTCAAACTTTAAATCTTTGACCAGTGATTTAATTAATAAGTGTCGGTGTTAGGATTAGCGGGTGCTAACACCGGCTAGTAAACTTATGATTTGCGGTTGAGGCTGTGTATGGTGTGCAAGAGAAAACACAGGGAGTTATACTGGTTCGGACTAGAAATGCCCTACGTCCAGTGTGAGTCGTATCGTGTTGCCTTACACCGGGGTGCTTGTAGTAGGGCTTACAACCTTAGACGAGAGAGGGAGAAGTTCTCAAGTCTCTTGTGCGCGTGATTGTGTGTTTGTGTGTCCTATTACAGTAGAGGGTTATGGTAGACTCGAAGTCTCCCTGAGGTTGGCCTCTGCCTCCCTTTTTATAGCCACAAGGGAGAGGCGAGAGTTACATGTATTTCGCTGTAGAAATAGTCCTTGAAGTGGTGATGACCGCAAGGATCGGCGTCTGTCGTCAGCCACTCCCCCAACTTGGTACTTTGGAAGCATGGCTATGGTCATTTAAGCGATCTCCCACTGTTTGATTGGTGAGTTCTAAGGTGGCGCACAGTCCTAGTCGTGACTGCGGCGTGGCATGGCGTCGTACCCAACCGCTGTTCACTCTGCACAGTGTGACGAGAAGACGGGTTGCTCCTCGGGTGCTGACCCTCAAAGCTCGGGAGTCCTTGCCCTCGTCGGGAGCGAGATGGAACGGAACGGTGGGAGTGTCCTCCCTCAGGCGCATTCCCTCCCATGTGTGGTACTTTCCGAGAGGTAGGTGAGCCCGGATGGAAGCTTTGCCCATTCTCCCGAGTTAGCCGAACAGTCGACACCCTTCTTGCTCTTGCGCCGTGCGCACGACAGGGGTATGGGCTGTCGCTGTCGTAGTTGGAGAATCTCTCCATCAGCGGGGCGCTGCACAGTGAGCTGTCCCTGTGACGATGTGGACGTAGTGGGGCCGTTGGATCGGTTGTCAGAGCAGTTGGTACGACGGACGTGCGCGTGCGAGGCGCAGTCATGTTGGAGGGTCCGCTCAATGGGACCGTGCTCATAAAGTGGTCAGAAAGGTCCCTTGAACTGCAAGATTGTGTTGCTGAAGTTGACAGTGCTCGGCGAATCAGAGAGCTGCGCCCGAGGGGGATCGCATTTTGTAGAGAGCTCGGGCGAATCGGAAGTTAGTCGCTCGAGACGGCTGCAATCAATGGGTAGCTCGGGCGAACTGGAGGAGCACGCCTGAGGGTTCCGCGCGCAGCGCTTGGCTCGGGCGAATCGGAAGATATGGCCCGAGGGCCCCACTTTCCCGAGCCCTATGGTCGAGGCTCGGGCGAATCGGAGAATCCCTTCGAGGGGGCCCGTGCATCCAAGGAAGCAGTGTTTTCGTGCGGCTTCATCGTGGGCTACACGAGTGGCACCCGCGTGGGCCTTCGTTAGCGCTTGCTGGGGCCGAGCCTTATTTGGGAAGTGTGTTTTTGCGTTGGAGTTGGGTACCCCATACTTTGGTACCCAACAATAGCCCCCGAGCCTGTGGTGAAGTGAAGACAATCCTCCAAAGACTCAAGCTAATCTTTCCTATCGGGATGGTAGAGTTGGGTTATTTTATCCGGTGGGTGCGCACGAGCGCACCCGCCAGGTGTAGCCCCCGAGGCCTTGAAGGGATGGTGTGTCCCTTCAAGGGCTTGAAGTCGCGCCTGTAGAACCTCGGATGCTTTTTGGCTTGTTTGCTCGACGATTCGTCCCTTTGTGGGAGACCATGGAGTTGGAGCCCCCCGAGCCCCCGCCGTGGGCAGGAGGTCGATTGGAAGTATCCTTTATCCTACCAAGGTGCAAGGAGAGTTCCCGAGCCTCCGTTTTCGTATTGGGGATCGATCGGGTTCTTCCTCGTCTTTTTCGTCATTTCGACTTTCACGTTCTTTTTCGGAAAAAGGAAGGTTTGATCATGCTCGACTTCCCTCGGTGGGTGCGAGTCGGCATTCTTGGTGAGCTGCAAGCAAGTTGGTCCAAGTGGAGGTCCGTGCCCCGTTCGTTGGGGTTGGCTAGCGGCCTGAGTACACTCCAAATATTTCCCGAGGGTCGATTTGTGGGTCTCGGATCCCTTCGACGGGTCCCGAGGGCCTGACGCCTCCCCCGTGGGGATCTCACATCATCAACTCACTGCTGGGACTTGGACACAGCACGAGACGTCCCTTCTGACGCTCAGGTGTCGGGATACTGATCGTTTGGTGGTCCATCCATTGACTGTCCCTAACTCGGTTTCCCTGGAGCGACTGTTCGAACCACTGTGGGGCCAGTCTTCGATCCCCTAGTAACGTAACGGGCGCCCGAGCCCGAGGTTCCTTCGTCAGGAAGGAAGACGTTGGCTGAATCGAGATGAAAAAACGTAATGATTCGATACACCTTTTGAGGCGCGAAGTCTAACGGACGCGACGGTTCGGGGCGGTTGTGTAATACCCCTGGTGTTACGGTTAATTAAAACCTACCATGTCATCATCCTTAGTTGCAAATCATCCCGCATCAAACCTGATCACTGTGTACTAATTAAAATAATTTTTATTTCCACGTATGATTGTACTTAGGTATCTTTGAGTGACTTTATGATTTAAATATTTGTTTGTGTGTATGCCTTTAAACCTAAAATTTTTTTAAAAGGAATCATTTATAAACCCTACATCAGAACTGAAACCTTAAATTAAAAACTAAATAGAATTAGGTGTTAGGCCTTAAACAAAAGTTTTAAATCTTTAAAAGTTGAGCAACTTCTATTTTGGGCAATTTTGAAGTTATCAAAAATAATTTCAAAAAAAATCTTAATCTAGCTTTTAAAGTTAAATTTGTAATACAAATTCAAAAACTAGTAGGAATCTGATGATAGTCTTTTAATAAAAGTTTTAGCCCTTGCAAAATGGAACAACTTTCATGTTTTGAGATTTTAAAGTTTACCAGTGGAAATTTAAATGTAAACCTAATTAGTGTTTGTTTAATTAAATTTAAAATGTCATTTCAAAAACTATCAAGAATTGGGGCAAACTACTCAGATGAAAGTTGTGAGGCTTTTTAAGTTAAACAACTTTTATATTTGGGGATTTTGAACTTATGCATTGAGATTTCAAATTAAACCCTAATAAGTGTTTTGGAATTTAAATTTGAAATGTTATTTCAAAAACTATCAAGAATCTGCTCAAACTCTATTAATAAGAGTTGTATAGCTCAACAAGTAGCACAACGTTTGTTTTTACAGAAATTCAAGTTGTTTAGTAAAATTTTGAGAATTTGACTAGATTTGAAATAAAATTAAGAATTCACTTTTACCCCCTTTTTGATTATTCAAAATCTATTCAAAATTTGAATATGGTTCAAAAAGCAAAGTTGATCTTCATGAAATTTGGCACATCTTTTATTTTTGGAGAATCTCCTGTAGCTGTGTAGATTAGGGAGTAATGGGCAACAATAGGCTTTGACCTTGGATTCTGCTACAGTAGAGAGGGGGGGACCGGCTCTGTTCCTGCCCAGGCGCAGGCGCGCGTGCGCGCACCGGCCGCCGGCGATGCCCGGAGCCGGCCGGCCGCGTGTCGCCATCGGGGTCGGGCCCGTAGGGGCCATCTCCACGCCGTGCGCCCGTCCGTTGCCCTATAAAAGCCACGAACGGTCACCGTTTCTCTCTATTTTTCCCACCTCGCCGGCGGCGACAAGCTCACTGTTAGAGGCGAAATTCGTCGTCATCGTGCTATCGTAGCCATCTCCATCTCGTAGCAAGAACCACCTCTTCCTTGCGCATCGATTGAGGTCGGCCGTGACTCGGTTCGTCATCGAAATCGGCTTCACGGCCGGTCTTCGTCCTTGCGGGCGGTGGAATGCCGCCGTGAGCTTCTTGCCGTGGCCCGCCACCTCAGGTCATTTTCTTCTCCTATGAAACTGTGTTCTAGCTTCTATGAGACGCCATGAGTCTTATACGCTAGTTGGTGTTCTGTTTGGCACCCAGGATTCGCCGGAACACTCTCGACGCCGCCGGAAGCGCGCTGTCGAGGTCGTTGTTATGTCAACGCCCTCGCCCCACTTCGTCTCTGTCGCAACTAGCGCGCGCATCATCCGTGGGGTGAGCTCCTAAATCTTCTAGTGCCATCCGTTTAAACTCTACCGGTCTGTAGTCGCTGGAGCACCGAGCCCCGCCACAGTAGTCCGCCATGGGCGCGACTGAGCTCACCGGTGGTCCCAATCCGTCCAGCTAGGAAGCCATATCGATTCGTGTGATCTTGTGCTTCACATTATTGTGCTAAGCGTCGCGGGTGTGTCCGACGCCGGCGAGCCGCCGCAGTCCGAGCTGCACGCGCACGGGCGGCAAGCAGAGAGGGGGGCGGGAGGAAGGAGAAAGGGAGAGGAGGGAGCAGGCCACGCTCGGGCCCGTGTTGGGCCGGCCCAGTGGCGCAGGAAAATAGGAAGTGTGGGCCGGCCTGCGGCTGTGGGCCAGTTCGGGCTAAAATGGCGTTTTCTATTTTACCGGGAATTAAAACGCGTTTTCCAATTTCTTCTAGTATGAATAGTAGCAGAGGTTGTTCTTTTTGTGGGAATTAAATTGTTGTGCCAAAAATTATGAAACTTATTGTGTAGCCTCTTAAGTATTTGTGAAAAATGTTAGACTTGATATTTGAACACTTCCTGTATAAAATAAAAATGCTCCTTTTATTTAGCAAATGGGACTTCTAGAATTTTTATAGGTCGAAATATTAATCCAAAAATCGTGAAACTTTTGTTAGTATTATTTTAGGGTATAAACTATCTGTGGAAAAAGTTTGAGCTCAAATGGAAATAGTTTACTTAGTTACTAATTAATACTCTATAAATCGATTAATAAAATGAATTGAAACCTTAATCAATTTAGGGATTGTGTGAATTTGGAATTGTGTGTTAATTTTGGATCATTATCATGTACTGACCCTTAGTGTCTTGCTAAGTTGTTAAGGCTTATATTAATCATGTTAATTAAGATATTTAAAGAAACTTCAATTAGGTAGACCAATGGTTATTAAACATTAGTAGCTTATACACATGTGATAATAGGATTTTATGAATCACTTAAGTGAGTACTGGTCATTATTATAGGAGGGCTAGTTCAGTTTTCAACAACTGTTAAAATGGTCAATAAACCGAAGTAGTTAATACTCGATAGTAATTAGTTTCGTTGACTTGCAACTTTATCATGAAGGAAAGTTATACTCAACTTTCAAATTAAGTTTACTTCCTATTGATCAGTGATTTAGTGCATCTCCTGCATCATGGCATACATATCATCATGTAAGTGTTGCATTATTATTTCGTGTAGTGTTCGCGCGACGATTATGATCTGAAGCGTGTCCTGAGTAAGGTCTTCACTCGGTAGACGTGGATCCTTCCTGGAGATTGACTTCATGGTTCTATCTACTTCAGGCAACAGGCAAGCCCCGGTGCATTTGCCCCTCCTCGTTATTTAAAAATATTTATCACTTGAGTTAATCTACTGCATTAGGTTATTAGGAGTTGAGTGATAACCCATTGATGCAATACCTTTCCTTGACCACATATTATACCTAAGACCCTGATTTATTTAAAGTATTGAAAAATGCTTAGTCATGCTTAATGATAGAGTTGCAAAAATGCTATTTTGAAAACTATGATGATATGAAACAAATGAATCATTTTAGGGGATTGGTATTGTCCTCGTTTGGTGATGGTGTAATTGGCCAGTCCATTATCATCAACGTGGATGGGTTTTCCCGTTTGGATGACCAACTGTTTGGGTTAGAGTCCCAACGTTCGTCGCCATCGGAAAAGGGATGTGAAAACCGGGTAGTTACCAGTGTACTTGGGTTAGAGTCCCAATGCATGGTTTCTAACGGAAAAATATTAGGGACCATTCGTTGTCGGCCTACTGTGATCATGACTTTGCAACTAGCCACATACTACGGAAAGCCTCTGACTCCAGTGGCTCTACTGTTGGAACCAACAACCACGCACTGGGAGTGGAGAGATGGCGAGAGTAGCGTGTACCCTCGTAGCCGTCGTGCCTGGAGACTAGAGGGGTACTGTGCTCTCGGGTGGTGTAGGACCGGTTCCGGGGTATGAAAAGCCGTGGTAGGCGGGGTTGGCATATGCAAGCTTAAGTGCTACATATGCAGTGTGGATAGGGATCCCCAGCTGGGTACTTTTGGATTCGAATCGACGTTGCTCCTCGGTTAATGGAGACATGATCCTCACACTTACAGCGAAGAGTGGTTTGAAACTAAGTGTTTTCGAGAATGAAAAGGAAATTGAAAGTACATGATATATAAGAATTGATATTGAAATTATGGATATGAATAAAATAATATTGAGCTCAAATAATGAAATAGGATAGTGATGCTTTTCTGCAAAATACTTTGATTCTTGCTCAAGCTTTACCTTGACTTTCCCCTCAACCTGCATTCCTGAATCTAATCTTACACCTTTTGTCGGGTAAGTCTTGCGGAGTACCCAGTACTCAGGGTTTGTTAACCCCTGTTGCAGGTAAGTTGAGCGTACCAATCTAAGTGGGATCGTGCCGGTCAACGGATCGTGCACGGATGAAGATGTGTATATAATGAAACCCTTGGGCAGGGTGTTTAGTTGTATACAGCTACTCCACTGTGAAACTCTGGTTTGGGATAATGTAATTTATATTTGTAATCTATGTTTAAGAAATACTTCCGCACCCTTCACTCTGATTCAAATTATTTGTGTAAACTGTTGTAATACTTGCAAGGTCTTTACAATGAGATCCTCGGGGAAATTAGGGTTTCCTAGGAGACCCGACAGGCCACCTAGGTCAAAGGGAACTCGTGCAGACTAGTCAAAGGTCTTTAGGGCCGATGACAGGGCACGTGGGCCCTATGATTATGGCAGTTCCGTCACAGGTTGCGTGCGCATCTCCGGTGAAGATACAGGGGATCATGGCGGGCCCCACGTAGTTAATGCTGTAGGTTTACCCCGCCGGTTATGATTTGCAGCCTGGGTATATAAAGGTGTTGACGGTGGATAACGCCAACTTTTATTAGAACTTTAGACACCAAATGATACATGAATACACACTAGTCTAGGGTTTTAACTGATAGTTTCTATGAGTTTTTGTCGCACCCAATTTTAAGGATAAAATTGAATGAACCAACTTATGTGCGCCCAGAGATCAATCACACACATAAGCGACAAATTACATAGTACCATCACAAGGTTTAATATATAATGAATGATATCACAGAGTCTTTACATAAATATCAGCGGAATATATATAACTCTCGCGGAAACTCCAATCCACAGGGAATAGTTGACTGGTGAACACAATCCTAATAATCCTCAGAAGAATCCTCATAGTCATCTGGTACCCATCCGGGATTTTTATCCAAATATGAAAAATAAAGCAAGCGTAAGTACATGTCGTACTCAACAAGAATAGCACAGGTTTATGAGGCTCAAATAAGGCAAGACACAGGTTGACAGCGATTGCTTTTAGTTGATCATGTTTTAGCAATTTGAGTAGCAGCAATAGAATATACCAAGGAACAAGATTTGCATGATCATATAAACATGATAATTAATATGGAATAAACATCAACGGAAACTTCAAATTAATAAATCAATATTCAATTATTATTATTCTGTAAGACGTCCAAGGCCGCTCGTTACCGTGAGCACGGCTGATTTATCAGTTTTACACTCTGCAGAGGTTGCACACTTTCACCATGAGTCGTGATTTACCCTTTTTCTCGAGGTGATCAGCCTCTCGATCCACTATCAAGGTAGATCGGCGGGGTTCACTATGAAGTCTTTCAAAAGCCTCGCTAACATGTTACTAATCAATCCGGGCGCAATGGCAAGGGGCGGTAGAGCCCTCCTTCCAAGTGGCACACACACGCAGCAGTACACACAAGGACAGGAGCCGCAAAACAACCAGCTCGGCAAGGAACCTTTCAAGATTAATAGCATGATAGAAAGTAACTCCATACTTGACTAAAGCCAGAGCCATATAGCCCCCATGGTTGCGCTGTAAGTTCCGGTGTCATACTTACAGATAAGTCCTTTAGTCCATGTTGCTAAAAAGCATCTTTTAATCTTTATTTCATAATCAATTATTCAAGTTCATAAGATCATGACCCATCAAAGCACTAGCATCACTACTCAAATGCAATCTCATAGGTAACAAGGATCAAGTCATCAAAAGCTAGGAATAAATACTAGGGTTGCCAAGGTAGACACATGCATCATGAATTTAGTGATTAAGGTGAATAGGCAACAAGGATGGTCTATGCTATACTTGCCTTGATCAAAGTGATCCTGAGAATTTGGATCCTCAGTGTACTCTTGATCACCGACGTATTGCTCACCGTCTGAACTCGATCATAAAATCACCACACAATCATCGAGGCAATCATACACGAAGCAAACAAAATCTATATTAGAAACAGTACACCAATAGTGGAAAACTAGATTGAAAAGTGTATGAAAATAATCTACGCGTCGCTACGATTCCAACGATATAAAGATCATGAAAATCGGAGTTCAAACGGGAAAGTTATGAAATAAACAAGTTTTACTTTAATAAAATAATAGATTAAATCTAATCTCGAATTTTAAAAGTTGAAAACATGAGTAACAGTAGCATCATTAGGAAGATTACAAAATTACGAATCTAACGAGACTTGAACGGATCAAATCGGAGCTAAAACGAATAAAATATGACCGAAATAAACTGAGTGGCAAATCTGTAAATATTGAAAACGCCTTTTGAATTAAAACCGAGGAAATACGTTTTCTAAAAAGGAAAGCGTAATCTGAGAAATACGCCTAAGGACCGCGGGTTAGAACATTAAAAAGTTGAGGGGGTTTTCTGCAAAAATGCCGGCGAAGGGGTATCTCTCACTGTGGGCTGTTGGATCGGCCGTGGACGGCGTGGATTTGATCGGGGGGAAAGAGGGGCGGCCCTGGTCGCCGGAGTCGGGCGGCGCCCGGCCGATTCCTCGCCGGCAAGATGGCCGG
Organism: Eremochloa ophiuroides; assembly: GCA_038502445.1. Classification (NCBI taxonomy): domain Eukaryota; kingdom Viridiplantae; phylum Streptophyta; class Magnoliopsida; order Poales; family Poaceae; genus Eremochloa; species Eremochloa ophiuroides. The sequence continues at coordinate 5,154,978 of JAHLJS010000009.1, read as the reverse complement.
AGACGGCGTTTTCGGGGCTAGGAAGCTCGGCACGCCTCGGGATCTGGTCGGGAAGCAAGAGAAGCTCAAGCTAAACTTATTTATGGTTTCGGTTGCCACAGAGGTAGCTCGGAGAGGATGTGGCGAGCTAGGTGGCGGAACTATGGTGGCGGCGAAGCTCGGCATCATGGCTATAGTGCACAAAACCGAGGGAGAAGGGGTCGGGAAGGTCCCTGACCTTGCTGCGAAGCTTGGAGAACAACCAATTTCGACGGAGAAGTCTTCCCGAGGAGAAATCGACGGCGGCGGCGGAGCTCGGGGCGGCGGCTAGGGCAAGATTGGAGGGCGTGGCTTGCTCGGGAACTTGTGGGGAGGGACGGCAGGGCTCGGCCGACTTATATAGGGGCGCGAGGGAGGCGTACTTGGGACGGACTCGGCCGAAAAATCCGGCGGTTGCCTTCTGTTGGAGGCGGCGCTCGTGCTCCGCTCGGACTCCGTCCTGAGGAGGGAGACGACGCTGAGCCGTGGGCCTGACGTGTCAGCGAGACCGAGAGGAGGGGGAAGAGGGTCGCGGCTTCCTTTTATGGGCCGGTGGAGGCGTGCTCGGGATGGACTCGGCCACGCCAAGAGAGGAGGCCGGGGTGGTTACGACGCGGCCGTGTCCGCTTCGAACACGAGCGGGAGAAAGGAGGTGACCCCGTGCAGCGGCCCCATCTGTCGGTCACAGAAAGAGAGAGGGAGCGTGTGCTCTGTTGAGTTGGGCCAGCCTGCTGGCGCTTGGCCCAAGCGGCACGAGAGAGGGAATGGAGAGCAGCAGACCTGCTCGGTCTTGGGCCAGGAAGGAGTGACCTGAGGGTCCTGCTCCATTTCCTTTTCCAAAAAGGTTTTCAAATTATATTTTGAAAATACAACAATTTCAAATAAGTCTCAAGCAATACAAACTAGAATGCAGAAGCATGAATGCATTCAACCAAGTTTCTTAATCATGGTTACTTTTAATTTCCCAAAAAAAATATTATTCTCTAAATTAAATGCCAAGCAATTGCATAAATAAATCAAATTCTCCCTAATTAATAAATCAAAATTTTTCGGGTGTTACAATTCTACCCCCCTTAAAAATAATCTCGTCCTCGAGATTAGTTAGTGCTTACTCAAAAAGATGGGGATATGACTTTCTCAATTCTTCCTCACTTTCCCATGTTCCCTCGTTTTCTGAAGACCGATTCCACTGTACCTTGCATAACTTTATAATTTCACCCTTTCTGAATCGCTCTGTGCTTTCTAATATTTTAATTGGGTATTCCCCTCAAATCTGGTTAACTGTCGCTGGTGGTGGTGGTTGCATTACTACATCAACACTGATTTTATCTCCTTTGGACGTAGTTAACACAACGACCTTTTCCTCACACTGAATAACTGCCTTGTGCTGCTTCATCCAATCCAGACCCAATATAACCTCTATTCCGGTTGTTCTTATTACCGTGGGGTTCACTTTAAAGTCTACCCCCATTAGAGCAATGCTAACTGAAGGACAATAATATTGAGCTTGCATAGCCCCACCGGGTGAATTTACCAATAATGGGTTTTGTAGGGCTAATAGTGGTATACCGTGTATCCTCACAAAACTTTGTGATAGAAATGAATGCGAAGCACCAGAATAAAAAAGAATGGTAGCGGGGATGGAGTTGACGTTGAACGTACCCATCATAACCTCTGGTGCTTCCTGAGCTGTCTCCGCGGACACATGGTTCACACTTCCTTGATTAGGCGATTGTTGATGTCTTCCCTTCTGGTTGCTACTCTGCGGAGTCTGCTGGTTCTGCTTCTTGGGACAGTGGTAAGAGAGATGTCCCGATTCTCCACGGGCAAAGCACTTGATGGGAGTGCCAAATGTATTGGTCCTGTTGGGGGTCTTGCTAGGGGTAGCTTGCTGAGGAGTCTGGGTAGGAGTTTTCTGCTGTTGTGGTGGAGACTGAGAACGAGGCTGGTTCTGATTGCGGTTCCATTGATTTGATGGCCCTTGGTGTCTCTGCTGGAAATTCCGTTGCTGGGCGTTGGGACGCGAACGGTTATTTCTTGTAAAGGTTTGTCTTTGCTTCTTCCTCTTGTTATCAGCCATCTCCTTGCGCTTGTTGTCGATCACTATAGCGCGATTCACCAGCTCTTGAAAATTGGGGTCGGTGGTTGTCATGAGTTGGAGTTGCAATCTATTGTGAAGTCCCTTGAGGAAGAGACGCTGCTTGTCCTTGTCATTAGCAACATCATCGGGAGCATACCGCGACAATTGAACAAACTGATCACGGTACTCTGGCACCGACATTTGTTCTTGCTTCAAAGCTCTAAACTCTGCCTGCTTCAACTCTATCAAACCTTCAGGAATATGGTATGACCTGAAGTTCTCACAAAACTCTTGCCATGTGATAGCAGGCGCATTATTGGGGCGACCATACTGGAATGCATCCCACCAGTCTTGAGCAGCTCCTTGCAACTGTCTAGATGCATACAACACCTTCTCCTCATCATTGCATTGCACAATGGTGAGTTGTCTCTCCACGGCGCGAAGCCAATCATCAGCATCCAATGGGTCGGCGGCGTGGTTGAACACAGGTGGACGACCTTTCAAAAATTCTCCTCGCTTATCTCTAGCTTGAGGTTGAGCAGGTTGTGGTCCTGCAGCTGGTTGATTTTGAATGAACTGCATCATTGTCTCCATCAACTGCGTCTGCAAAGTGATGAGATCTTGAATGCTAGGTTGTGGTGGTGGTGGATTAGGATTCCTCCTGTTAGCGGCCATCTATTTTTCAACATATAATTGAGTTTTAGAATTTTTCTATTATGCAAACATTTGTAAGGCATGAATCTGAATTTCTGGGCAAGATCCGATAACAGCAGCATAGTAAACTGATCATATCTAGTATAGTTGGTTTAATCTTATTGAATTCATGTAATTGCTTGTATAGCGTTTATTCATGCGGACGATGGATAGATGATGAACAGTATGTAGATGCGGTGTCTAGGTATTTTATTTATCTGTGAGTGCACCCTGATGTGCCGGGTCGTGTGGTAGATCGCGTAGGTGACAGCTACGTTGAGTCCTCTGTAGTCCACCCCCCGTATGTAGGCCAGCAGGCACGGTCGCGTAGTTGGATGATGACTCTGTTTCACATCCTTCCTAGATGATGCCCTTTGCATGTGATTATGATATATGATTAGTCTAACAATGATTGCTAGATGTAATTGCACTAATTAGAGTTATTCATTGATGTAGTTATTGTCGGTGGTTAGATTAGCAAGTGCTACACCGGCTAGTAAACTTAGATTTTGCGGTTGAGATCATGGATGGTGTGCAAGGAGGAACATAGGGTATATACTGGTTCAGGCAATGAATGCCCTACGTCCAGTGTGAGATCGAGTCGTGTTGCCTTGCACCGGGGTGCTTGTAGTAGGGGTTACAAGCTTAGTCGAGAGAGGGAGGGGCTCCCAAGTCTCTTGTGAGTACGAGTGTTTGTGGGTGTTCTTGAACTCGTAGATTGTATGACTGGAGATTCTGGTGGTGAGTGCGAATGTCTGAAGAATGTCCTCTGCCCTCCCTTTTATAGTTACAAGGGAGGGGCTAGAGTTACATGTGTCGCCCTGTGGTTACAGTGCTCGGCATGGCGGAGTTGGTGATGACTAGTGGCTATCGTCAGCCACGCCCTCGTCTTGGTGCCTCGGCGGCATGGCATTAGTCATTCGGCTGACCCACCACTGTTCCATTGGTGAGTTCTAAGGCATCTCACAGTGCTGGACATGGTTGGCCGTATGGCATTACGTCACGCCTTCACGTCCGACCTTGCACAGTGCAACGAGTAGATAGGTTGACCTTTGTGTACAAGCTCCCGAGGCTCGGGAGACCTTGGTGCCGTCAGGGGCGCGATGGGATTGAGCGGGGGAAGTGTCCTCCCTCGGATGCTTCTTTTTCCTTGTGAGGTACATTCCAGGGGGTAGGCGAGCCTGGTCGTAGGCTTGCCCATTCTCCCGGGTTGGCCGGACGACTGTCGTTCCCCATTTCCTGGTGTCACACGTGCGACCGGGGTATGGCAGTTGTCGTCGTAGTTGGCGAATCTCCTCGTCGGCCCGGGGAGCCGTACGGTTGACTGTCCCTGTAGCGGCGTGGGAGGAGTAGGACCATCAGATCGCCTGCCAGAGGAGCTGAGGCAGTTGGTACGGTGAACGTGCGCGTTCGGGGCGCCATTGCGTCAAGGGGCCCATCCGATGAGACCATGCCTGTAAAGTGGTCAGGGAAGGTCCCTTGGTTGTCAAGTTTGCCCTGCTGACGTCGGCAGGGCTCGGGCGAACTCGAGGGGTGCGCCCGAGGGTGTTAGCGGGGGGCTTGGGCGAATCAGAAGTCTATCACCCAAGGCCTGCTTTCCCGAGCCCTGTCGTGGAGGCTCGGGCGAATCAGAGAATTTCTCCCGAGGGGTCCGAGCGCCCGAGGGAGGCGATGTGCTTCTGCACGGCTCCGTCTTAGGCCGTGCGGGAAGTTTTCGCATGGGCCGTTCCTGCGTGGGCCTCGGCTGGCGCCTTCTTGGGCCGAGCTTTATTCAGAAAGTATGTTTTTGCGTTGAAGTTGGGTACCCCATAGTTGGGTACCCGACAGTAGCCCCCGAACTTGTGGTGGAGTGAAGGCACTCCTCCAGTGGCTCAAGTAGGTTTCTCCTGTCATGTTAGTAAAGTTTGTTTATTTTATCCGGTGGGTGCGCGCGAGCGCACCCGCCGGGTATAGCCCCCGAGGCCTTGGAGGGATGATGCATCCCTTCAAGGGCTTGAAATTGTGCTTGTTGAGTCTCGGGTGCTTTTCTTGCTTGCTGGCAACTTGTCTCTTGGTAGGCGCTGAAGCCCCCGAGCCTTTGCCACGGGTGGGCGACCTGTCCAGGTGCGTCTTTTGTCCTGCCAAGACACACACACACATAGAGAGAGAGAGAGAGAGAGAGTTCCCGAGCCCCTTTTTGTATCGGGGGTCGATCGGGTCCTTTTTGTTTCGACCTTCACGCTCTTCTTTGAGAAGAGGAAGGTTTGGTCATGCTCGACTTCCCACGGTGGGGGCGTGAGTCGGCACTTCTGGTGAGCTGCAAGCGGGTTAGTCCAAGTGGAGGTCCGTGCCCCGTTCGTTGGGGGTCGGCTAGTGGCCTGAGCACACTCCAAAAGTTCCCCGAGGGTCGATTTATGGGTGTCGGGTCCCTTCGATGGGTCCCGAGGGCCTGATGCCTCCCCCAGAGGGGATCCCATATCATCGACTCGCTACTGGGACTTGGACACAGTGTGGGGTGTCCCTTTTTGAGGCTCAGGCATCGGGATACTGACCATTTCATGATCCACCCACTTGTTGTCCCTCGCTCGGTATCCCTAGGGTGACTGTTCAAGCCACAGAGGGCCAGTCTTCGATCCCCTGGGAACGTAACGGGCACCCGAGCCCGAGGTTCCTTCGTCGGGAAGGAGAACAATCGTCGGAATCGAGGGGGTTAGTGTAATGATTCGACGCACCTTTTGAGGGAAGCCAGATGGACGCGACAGTTCAGGGCAGATGGGACGTTTGCGTGCGCGAATGCGGTGGCGAATGTAGAGAGTCGTGGTGGGACGCGCGCAGTTAATGCGGTGGATTCACCGCATCCACTTCGTTCTCGCGGCCTAAGTATATAAGGAAATAACCGTTTCCTTTTCTTTCTACCCTAGCTGTTTGTCTTCGCTTACCTCAGCCTCTTCGCCTTTGTCTTCTAGAGCCATTCGCAAGCTCCTTGTCCTCGCCGCCGACATCCTTTTCTTCCTCTTGCGTCCTTTTCCCCTCGCAATGGCTGACCCAGCGCCCACCGACGCCGGCGCCGCTGCCGGCGCCGCACTCGAGGTAGAGCCATGGCTTCCCTCTTCAGTGACGGAGGCGCAATTTCAGGAGTTCGTGCGGTTGGGGCTCCTCCGCCGCCGCACCAACCTGCAGCGTCCGGAGTGGATCGCGCCGCCGTGTGACCACTGGAGCCGCGGCCCCTTGAGGGTTACGTGGTGAGCTTCGTTACCTTCCATGAGCGGGGGCTCGGGTCGCCGCCAAGCCGGTTCTGCCGTGCACTCCTCTTCAACAACGAGCTGGAGTTGCACAACCTTACCCCCAACTCTGTCTTGCAGGCAATGATCTTCGCCGCCGTCTGCGAGGGCTACCTTGGGGTGATGCCGTTTTGGGACCTCTGGCGGTTCCTCTTTCGTGTCGACGCATACAAAAAGTCGTTCGGTGCGAGAAACCCGCAGAAGGCTGTCAGCGCCGGGGGCTGCAACTTTGCGGTCCGCACCGTCAAGTACATCCCCTGCAAGGCCCAGTCGTCGAACAAGGGGTGGCACGACGGCTGGTTCTACCTGCGGAACGACGACGGCGCCTTCCCCGAGTATACGGGAAAGGTGACCTCCGCCCCCATTCCGCGATGGAAGTGGGGATGCTCGGCGCGGGACGCCAGGCACCTGAGCCCCTATCTCGCCGCGTTGCAAACGTTGCGGGACAAGGGCTTGATAGTGGCCGGGGTGGTGGCGCACTTTCATGCACGGACAGTGCTGCCCCTGATGGAGCGCTGCCTCGCCCTGTACGAGATGGAGGAGGGAGTGTCGAGGGTGGGGACCTCGATGCTGACCCAGAACGTCAGCTCCGAGGAGATCATGCGCCGTGTAAGGTACACGGTGAGTGGTCACCCCACCCTCGTCGAGCTGAAGAAGGTGGCGATGCGCCCACGCCGAGGGTACATCTCGCTGGTGAGTACCACTTTCGTCTTCTATCATTCGTTCGCCTTTCTTCCCTTTCTGATCCTCCTTCCTCTTTCGGCGTAGAGCCTCTCGAAGGAGGGAAGGCCTTCTCTGCCCCCCGTCCCAGAGGATGCCCTTCTTCGAGCCCATAATCGCCTCCGGGGCGAGCGGCAGAGGGCGGAGAAGGAGAGGAAAACCTCGAAGAGGAGGAAACAAGCTCGGGAGGCCCAAAGGCTTGCCCAGCGTCGCCGCCGCCAGCGGGAGGCCGGGGAGCCGGAGGAGGAGTCCCCCTCTTGGGACGACCTGGACGATGATGACGATAACGATGATGATGATGACGAGGACGTTGAGGCCACCCAGCATATGGTGGCCACAAAGCCCGTGGTGGGCGCCGACGAGCTAGGAAAGGCTCCCATGTCAGCGCTTGCTGGCGGAAGCGCCGAGAGCCGTATTCCGAGCCCCCGAGCGGAGTTGACGGAGGCCACGCCTGGAGGCGCGGCGTTGATTGGTGAGGCCGTTGAGGCCGAGGATCCACCGACCGGCGGCCGCGAGGGCTCATCAGAGGGGCTGGGAACGGGCTCAGGCCTGGCACCCGAGACGGCCGAGGCCGTGCGTGGGACAGCCGAGAACGTGGCCTTGACCGCGGCTGATGGTGGGGCCTAGGGGCCCTTTTCCAGCGGTCTCTCCCTCTAAAAGCGTCGCTGGTCGGCGTGACGGCCGAGGCTAGAGGGAGGAAGGAGAGGACACCGCCTGCGACGGAGTTGGGCGACGCCGGGACGCCAGACCTCGAACTGGGTCCGCCCAGACCAGGGCATCCCCGCTGAAGGATGGCGGCGCCGAGGTGACCCCCGGTGTCCAGACGGATCCCCCGCCGCTAGGGGCATCTGCCGGCGGCTCCGACTCCGACGTCGAGGTGCTGCCCACCCCTCCGCCGGCAACGCAGCCCGCACCGTCCGCCGAACTTTCCGCTCCGCCAAGCACCGGGGCGGCGAAGAAGACGGCGATCCCAAAGACCAAGTAAGTAGTTTTTTCGAATCGTTACCTTACCGATTTCCGTCCCTGCATTGCGAATGCCGATATCTTCCCCATCTTGCTTCAGGAAGCACCCGAGGGCAGCCATTCAGGTCTCGCATCGGAAGGTCCTGAAGGTGCAAGCCCGGAGCACCGCCGGGGAGGAGGGTCGGCTGTTGGCCGAGGAGGCTCCCTCGACGGAGGCTCGTTCGTCCGAGGGCTCGGTGGCGCCGGGGGCGGCCCCATCCTCTGCGGTTGTCGTGGTTGCGGCCGCCGTCGAGGAGGCGGCTCCGGCTCTGACTTCCGAGGCGCCCGCGGTCGTAGTGCTCGGGGAGGATTCAGCGGAGGCGACGGCCGCTGCTGCGCTGGAGGCGGCCAACACCGGTGCTGCCACCATGGACATTGATGCTCCGCCATCGTCCGAGGCTGTGGCGCCGCCGCCCGCAAGCTCCACGGCGCTGGTTGTCCATGGGGTCCCTCCCCGGGTGCTGACGGGCTCCCGCATTGAGTGGACCAGCCGGGCGAACCGCGATGCCCCTCCGGTTTTCTCGCTGCGGGACGACGTCGAGGCCGCTCGGTGGGACGCCCTCCAGGACCTCAAGTCCCAGTTCTCGGAGAGCCTGCGCCTCCTCGCGGACTCCCTCGACACAGAGTTTCAGGAGCAACTCCAGGTGAGTGTATTCGTCTTACCTTTGTCACCTTGGGGTTTCTGGCTCAGCATTGTCGTTCGACTCATTGGCTTGTTTTTGCTTCTTTCTCCCTCAGGAGCTCATGACGACCTCCCAGGAGAAGTCCTGGTTCCTTCGGCAGGGCCTTGGCCTCTGTAAGCAGCTGGAGCTGAAGGGCCGGGCCCTTGCCCGCTCCCAGGAAGAGCTCACCGGCGCGACGGCTCGGCTGGCCGACGTGTCCCTCGACCGTGACATCTTGAAGGTCGAGGTCACAGAGGCTCGGGGCTGAGTCGTTCCTATGAAGGAGCGCGTCCAGTAGCTGGAGGCTACCCTGGCGGAGGCAGCTCGGGAGAGGGACGCCGCGCGGATGCTTGCCGCCGAGAAGGAGGCCACCATCGAGGTCCTGTCGTCGGACTTGGCACCTCCCGAGAGGCCCTGAGTCTGGCGGTGGGCGAGGTCGACGCCATCAGGGAGGAGGCGAGGAAGGCTCAGGAGGAAGTCGAAGGTAAATTTACCTTTTTGACCTTTTGTTTTGATTGCCTATGGTTTTTTCACCGTAGCTTGACAGTCCTGCCGCTGCAGTCTTGAAGGTGGAGGCTGTCAGCGCCCAAGGGACCATCGACGTCCTCAACGCCGCGCACGACGCCGAGGTCGCTGAGCACCGGGACCTGCCGTGGGTGGCACGCGCGCTATGTGACACCCTCAGCACCGGTGATGGTGAGCCCTCGGGGACCTCGCTCAGGAGCCGCCTGGAAGCCCTCTATGGAAGGATGGGCGCCCAGCTCAAGGAAGCCCTCCTGACAGGCGTCCAGAAGACGCTGGCGGTGGTGAAGTCTCACTATGAGAACTTCGACACCGATGCCATCAGCGAGGGTTTCGTCGAGGCTTCTGACGAGGAGCTCCTGGCGCTGATCAGCTCCATGGAGGTTCCTGGGGCGGCGCTGGCGGCCCTCTTCGAAGAAGACGTGAAGCTCCCTCCCCTAAACCTAGGTTAGAAAAGCCGTCGTGCCCAGAAAGAATATTTGTAAGAAACAAACATGCGGCCCTTCGAGGGCTAAAATATTCATGTAAATATTCGGTGCATGTTTGTTTTGTTATAGCGCCTTTCCTTAAGCGTTTTCCTCGTCAAACCTGAGCCCGGGCCATCGAGCCTCGGGAGACCTTTTTGGGCGTCGTAGCTTATAGACTCGGCCGTGGTCTTAGGGATTTTGGTAGGACGAGGGCTTTAGGAAAAAAGAGTCTGTTCAATGTCACCCGAGCCTTCTCCCTTTACGAACGCTATCCTTATAAGTTCTTTTCCGAGCGCTAGTTGCCTTTAGGCGAAGAGTGGCGAGTGGAGGTGCCGTATCCTGGACGCGTAGGCGGTCTCATGGCTCGGCCGGCTCTACCCTCTGGGACTTCCTTTGCTCATCCAAGGTTTATAAGTTTTGCATTTGGTTTGGGTGAGAAGCGAACTCGGGAGATAAAAAATTTCAACGATTTTTGAAATTTTTGAGTTTTCGAATTCGGTTAGTCTCGGAGGAGTCCAGGGTTCCCCCGTCCTAGCCCCTGAGGGTGGGTTGGCCCTATTGGAGATAGGGCTGTGCCTCACTTTTGATTGCACTGTCCACCCATTCCCGAGGGTGGGCTCGGGTGGAGATCTTAAAATCAAACGAGAAAAGAAGTCAGATCTTTATTGATTTCAAGATGTAATGTACAATGCTTGGAATTTTAGGGATAGAAACGACGTAGCTGTTCGATATTCCAAGCGTTGTTGTAGACTTCGCCCTTTTCGTTTGCCAGCTTGTACGTTCCGGGGCGCAGCACCTCGGTAATGATGAATGGCCCTTCCCATGGTGGCGTCAGCTTGTGATGTCCTCGGTTGTCCTGCCTGTGCCGCAGCACCAGGTCGCCTACGCTGAGGGCTCGGCCTCGAATGCGTTGAGCGTGATGCCTTCGCATGGTCTGTTGGTACTTGGTTGAGTGCAGCAAGGCCATGTCTCGGGCCTCATCGACTTGGTCCAGCGCGTCCTCCCGAGAAACCTTGTCGTAGGCTCGGACCCTCGGGGCGCCGTACTCCAAGTCGGTGGGGAGCACAGCCTCCGCGCCGTAGACCAGGAAGAAGGGCGTGAAGCCTGTGGCTCGGCTTGGCATAGTCCTTAGGCTCCATATCCCCGTGGGTAGCTCGGTCAACCAACTCTTGCCGAATTTATTTAACTTGTTGAAAATTCTCGGCTTGAGGCCTTGGAGAATCATGCCGTTGGCACACTCCACCTGGCCGTTTGTCCTCGGGGGAGCTACCGTCGCCTAGTCCACTCGTATGTGGTGGTCGTCACAGAATACCAGGAATTTCTTCCCCGTGAACTGCGTTCCGTTGTCGGTTATGATGGAGTTCGGGATGCCGAACCGATGAACGATGTCGGTGAAGAACAACACTGCTTGGGTCAAACTAATCTGGGTGATCGGCCGAGCTTCGATCCACTTTGAGAACTTGTCCATGGTGACAAGAAGGTGGGCGAAGCCCCCGGGCGCCTTCTGGAGGGCCCTGACAAGGTCCAGTCCCTACACGACGCAAGGCCATGTGATAGGGATCGTCTGGAGAGCTTGGGCCGGAAGGTGAGTTTGCCGAGCGTAGTACTGGCACCCTTCCCAGGAGCGCACTACCTCGGTAGCGTTGGCCATGGCTTTTGGCTAATAGAAGCCTTGCTGAAAGGGATGCAACACTGAAGGACCTCGGAAGGGCTACGCCGGTAGAGTTCACTGTCGATCATCGTGAAGGACTTGGCTCTTCGTGCTAGCCGCCGAGCCATGGTCTTGTCCGAGGGCAAAATCCCTCGGACGAGCCAACTGACAAGTGGCTCAAGCCAATCTGGCTCGTCGTCGTCCAGTTCGGCTTCAATCTCCATTGCCTCGGCTTCGTCGTCAGCTTCAGCCTCGGTCTCGGGTGGCTCCCCTTTGTCGGAGGGGTCGGCAGCCCCCGAGGGGCTTCTGCGGCTTGAAGACACTCTGAGTTCTCCCGGGGGCTCGGGGGTCTCCTTCCCCTTGACTCCTGAGGGATCAATGCTGACCGAGGGCTTGTGGAGATCGTTGGCAAAGACGCCTATTGGGACCGAAGCCCTTTCAGACGTGATCTTTGCCAATTCGTCGGCCTCCTCGCTGTACCTGCGGGCGACATGGTTGAGCTCGAGGCCGTCGAATTTCTCCTCGAGCAACCGCACCAGCTTGCAGTAGGCGGCCATTGTAACAGAACCACCTAAATTACATGGCCCACAGGCACCTGTCATTGTCACTAATGATCTCTGACAGCGGAGCCCGTGTCCCAAATGATCTAGAAGGTCCTGCCGGGCTACATTAGCGCCCGTTTTCCTCCGACAGGATCCCATTGCGAAGCCATTACAGAATTACAACATTTCATAACAAATTTCATCAGAGTAAATGCGCGGAAAGATTATAAAGTACTTAGATTACAAACCTTTTATCCAAATAAAAATTATGGTGCAGTTATTACAAACCATAAATAAAGCTAGGTAGCAGTGGAACGACAATACAACATAATTAAACATTTAATGATAAGAACCCTGCCCAAGGGTACAACCTTACTCCTCCTCACTTCTCTTCTGGACCACTGTCACACAACAGGGGGCGAGACAGACTTCCGACTGCTGTATCCCTGCAACATGGGGTTAACAAATCCTGAGTACTGGGGTACTCCACAAGACTTACCCGACTAAGAAAAGAGTGAGACTCAGGAATGCAGGCTGAGGGGATTCAAGGTAAGGCTTGAGCAAGAATCAAAGCATTTTTACAGAAAAGCTTTATTATCCTATCTCCATATTTTATCTCAAATTTTATTTTAGTCATAATACAATATTCCAAATTCATCATCATATTTCATCATACTTTCTAATTCTTTAATCATTTTCCAAAACACCTAGTTCCGAACCACTTTTCGATCGTAGGTCAAAGGATCAAGTCTCCATATCCGAGGAGCAACGATGATTCGAATCGATTAGTACCCAGCTGGGGATCCCTATCCACACTGCATATTAGCACTTAAGCTTGCATATACCAACCCCGGCTACCACGGCTTTTCTACCCCTGAACTGGTCCTGAGCCACCCGAGAACACAGTACTCCTCTCCTCTCCAGGCACGCCGGCCACGAGGGTACACGTTGCTCTCGCCATCTCTCCACTCCCTGTGCGTGGTTGTCGGTTCAAGTAGTAGAGCCACCGGAGTTAGGGCTTTCCGTGGTATGTGGCTAGTTGCAAAGTCTCAATCACAGCGGGCCTACAATGAACGGTCCCTAATTCTTTTTCCGCCGGTGACATTGCATTGGGACTCTAACCCAAATATAAGTGTCCCAGCAGTTTTCGAATCCCTTTCCCGCCGATGGTCAAGCATTGGGACTCTAACCCAAATTTACAACCAATGAACGGAACAATCCCTTTCCGTCGGTAACGATGCATTAGGACTGCTACCCAAGTGCACAATTTCCCGAACGGACTAATAGCCCTTTTTCATTTTCCAAGATTCATAAGTATCACATTCCCATTAGTCAAAAATAGCCTTTTATGCAAATCTAATTGATTAAGCGGGGCTAAGCATATTTGGACATTTTACAATTTTAAATGGGTTTGAAGGGTATTATAGATCAAGGCAGGTAATGTAACAATATAGGTGACAACTCCTACCAAAGTTTGGGGTACCCAACTTCAATGCAAAAACGATCATTCCCAACACGGCCTGGCCTAAGTAAGGCCAGTGGAAGCCCACGAAGGCCGCACCCGAGGCCCACGAAAGGCCGCGTCTACAAAAGCCCATGATGTCATTGCACCAATGACAGCCAACTCTCGGGAGAGCGGCACCCTCGGCGCCAATTCTCCGATTCGCCCGAACCTCCCCGGGAGAGCTCGGGAGAGCGGCGCCCTCGTCGCCCATTCTCCAGTTCGCCCGAGCCTTCCCAGGAGAGCTCGGGAGAGCGGCGCCCTCGGCGCTCATTCTCTGATTCGCCCGAGCTTCCCCATCCCCCTCGAGCGTAATCTCACAAAGGCATCCAAGGCACCGGTGATGTCAGCAGAGCAATCTTGGACCACAAGAGACCTCTTTGACCACTTTACAAGCACTGTCCCGTCAGGCGAGATTCTCGACGCGACTGTGCTTCACACGCCCCTGACGGCCATACCACCTGTCAGGATTTCCCTGGCAGCGGATTTGATAGGCCCACTACGGCCGTCCTCTCCATGGTATGGTCTACGGTGCACCGCCCCGTTTTCCGCCTGGGTCTATCAACTACGACTGCGACAATCCGAGCGCCTGACGATGGGCTACGCAAGAACGGGAAAAGCGCCTACTGCACTGTCCACTCGAAAGGACGAGCACGCCTTCCATCTGGGCCCACCTAACCCTCGGGAAGTACTGTCCAAAGGCCGAAAATACGCCCGAGGGGAGATATCACCCTGCTCCATCCCATCACGCCTCCAGGAGTCCTGAGCCTCGGGAGACAATGCCCCGAGATGACTCGCCCTCTTGTCACATCGTGTGGAAGGACAACCATCAGCTGTTACCCTACGGCATGCCGTAATCCGACGACTGTTGCTGCCTCGGAACTCACCAAGATCGTGCGAGCCACTATGGCCATACCCCGAAGACGCGGAGAAAAGACCGTAGCTGACCATAGTCAAACGAGGAACAACAACTCCTCACTGTAACATACGTAGCATTGTAAGCGCTGCCCTTGCCTCTCCCTTGCGACTATAAAAGGGAGGGCAGAGGCCAGCTTTAGAACGACCCTCGAAAGTCCTAAGTTCTCACTCACACATACACACCAACAGCAAACGACTTGCATACACTTAGACACTCACAAGAGACCTGGGAGCACTTCCCTCTCTCGTCTAGCTTGTAACCCCCTACTACAAGCACCCCGGTGCAAGGCAACACGACTTTCCTCTCCACTGGACGTAGGGCTTGCTTGGCCTGAACCAGTATAATCCCTGTGTTCCCTTTGCAACCATCCGTAGCCTCAACCTCAAAACACATATTTACTAACCGGTGTTAGCCCCGCTAAAACTAGCACCGACAGTTGGCGCGCCAGGTAGGGGCCTTTTGCGTGTTGACGTAGGTTTCGGATGGTAGCCAGCTCCACCACGCTTCCCGCTGGCGCGGTACTCCGGTTTGGGACTCTCGAGTTCGTGGCCACAGGCCAAGGGCTCGAGATGAACCTGCGCCCGATCGGGCCCCGCGTCCTTGTCGTCCCAACTCCGGCCCAGCAGGCGGCCGGAGAAGGGACCGCCGCAACGCTTCCACCCGCCTCAGAGGACGGGGGAAACGTTGCACGCCGCTCCCGATGGATCAGGAGGAGGAGGCGCAGCAGCGCCAACCAGCCTCTCACCGCGGGAGATGCGGCCAACCAGGCACCCCCAACGGGGGAAGCCAATACTGCACCAGCCGCTGTCCCGGGATCTCCGGCACTAGCGGTCACGTATCTGCTTACTGCCCGAAGGACGGGCGAGAGCGAAAACACGACGCCGGCCGAACTTTCTCTCCGCCCTCGCTGGGGGAGGGGAACGGCGCCGTCGTCCCTCTTTGGGCTCCAGACCGCCATGGACGCCCACGTTCATGCAGTTTGTGCATTGTTGCACGAGCTGTCAGACACTCCAGTCCAGCGCCTCGAGCGCCAGGACTGCCTCGTGGGAGACCACGTGGCATCCTCACCGTCATCCCCTGGGGAAAGTGCCAGGACACATGGCGGTGGGGAAACTGATACCACCATCAACCTCACCCCTCGAGAACACTCGGAGGGGAGGGACCGTTATGGCTAGACCTCGTCGTCTCATCGCAGCTACAGCGGCGATGATGACGAGTTCTGGGCAAAAGTGGACTTCGCCGCCCACACCGACGACTCGGGGGAGAATGCACTGAGCGCCATCTCCAACTCGGACCAGTCCTACATCGTCCTCGCACGGGAGTGCTACAACTTGATGCACCCTGATGAGGGGTGGGTGGAGGACATCCACTCGGGGGGCAACGACGACATACCCCCTCCATCGCAACCCCAGCACGAACAAGTCACGCCCCCTCTAGTGGCCCCGCGGCCCGCACGGTCAGCCCCGCCGCTAGATCAGGGGGCAGGAACATCTCGCCCCGCACCTCAAACCCCGGAGCTAGAGCAGCTCCGGGAGCTTGAGGCGCGGATGGACGAGGACCGCTTGCGCCTCACCTAGCTGCGAGCTACGCTGGAGCGCGACGAGCGGTGAAGAGATGGAGGAGCAGCTCGGCGTCGAGCCCGAGATGTTCAGGCCCGAATCATTGCTGACGGCGGGGCCAAGACACCGGGGGCTGCCCACGGGCAAGCCGAAAGCTCGCGGAGGCAGCGATGCTGCTCCGGAGCATACCTGAGCCCTCCACCGAGGAGGCACGACAGCTCAGGAATCAACTCAAGGACCTCCTGGAGGATGCAGCCGTCCTCCAGGCGGAAGGCTCAGCGTCGCGACACCGTGGCGCTGAAAGTCACCAACGTGGCGGCATAGCACGCCACGAGCGCGAAGCCTCGGTTCGACCCGAGGCTCCGAGGGCCCCGCCAGTCCACCAATAGCTTGGCAAGGACGTCGACGTCCGAGCCATTCTACAAGCCCGCGGTTGGCGAAAGACTGACGGAGCCGCGGGGCTACAGCGTCCATCAGGGCGGGTGCTACGACTCGGATGAGGATCGTGAACCCTCACCCGAGCCCTCAGGACCTCACGTCTTCAGCGAGGCCATCCGATGGGCCAAGTTCCCGCCCCGGTTCCGACAACCGGCCAACATAGCCAAGTACTCGGAGAAAACTAACCCCGAACTCTGGCTAGCGGATTATCGTCTCGCGTGCCAACTTGGCAGCGCGCAGGATGATCTCATCATCATCCGCAACCTACCCTTGTTCCTCGCCGACTCTACAAGAGCTTGGCTGGAACACCTTCCCCCACGGATGATCTTTGACTGGAGCGATCTGGTCAAGATCTTCGTAGGGAACTTCCAGGGCACGTACGTGCGCCCTGGTAACTCCTGGGACCTCCACAGCTACAAGCAGAAACCGGGCAAGTCCCTCCGGGACTACATCCGGCGCTTCTCCAAGCAGTACAACGAGCTGCCCCAGGTTGCTGACTCCGACGTCGTCGGAGCGTTTGCTGTAGGAACTTCCTGCAAAGAGCTTGTTCATGAGCTCGGGCGCCAGACACCCACCAGTGTCTCCGAGCTCATGAAGATCGCTACCAGCTTCGCCTCGGGGGACGAGGCAGTAGGAGCCTTCTTCTCTGACCCCAAGGGCAAACCGAAGGAGGAGGCCCCCGAGGGCACCTTTTCCCGAGGCCCGAACAAGAAGAAGAAGAAGGGGAAGGGAAAGGCCCCAGTCCGCGACGACTCCCTCGTGGCGGCCACCGAGCCCAAGAGGGAACGACCCCCTCGAGGCCGCTTCGCCGACATGCTCAGCAAGCCGTGCCCTTATCACCAGGGCCCGGTGCATCACACACTCGGGCAGTGTGTGATGCTCAAGAAGCACTACAGCCGGTAGGCGTTCAAGGACAACACCGGCAAGAGGCCCGCCAGGGATTAGGAGGACAAGGGCGGGAAGGACGATGAGTTCCCGCCCATCGACAAATGCCTCATGATCTTCGGCGGGCCCGGGACCACCCCTACGCCGCGGCAGCGAAAGCGCGAGCGCAGAGAGGTCTACTCCATCGGACCAGTGACACCACGCTTCCTCGACTGGTCCCACGACGCTATCACCTTCAGCCGGGACAACCACCCGGACTACGTCCCATCACCGGGACGCTACGCACTCGTTGTCGACCCCGTCGTCGGCAACACGAGGCTCTCCAAAGTCCTCATGGACGGAGGCAGTGGCCTCAACATTCTCTACGCTGAGACCCTCGATTTGATGGGGATCAGTCTCTCGCTCCTCCGGGCCACGACATCCCCGTTCCACGGGATAGTGCCCGGAAAGAGCGTGCAACCCCTCGGGCAGATCGATCTGCCCGTTTACTTCGGGACTCCTGACAACTTCAGGAAGGAGGTCCTGACATTTGAAGTGGTAGGCTTCCACGGCACCTACCACGCCATCCTCGGGAGGCCATGCTACGCCAAGTTCATGGCAGTCCCAAACTACACCTACCTCATGCTCAAGATGCCAGGGCCAAAGAGGGTGATTACCATCAGCGCCTCCTACCAGCACGCGTACCAGTGCGACGTCGAGTGCTGCGAGTACGCCGGCGCGCTGGTGGAGTCAGAGGCCCTCATAACCGACCTTGAAAGGTTGGAAAAGGAGGTCCCCGACCCCAAGAAGGCCACGGGCACCTTTGAGCCCGCTGAGGGGGTGAAGGAGGTGCTCCTCGACCCGAGCTCCCCCAACTGCAGGGTGCTGAAGATCAGCGCCACCCTCGACCCGAAATAGGAGGCTATGCTCGTCGACTTCCTCCGCAAGCACGCCGACGTGTTTGCATGGAGTCCCTCGGATATGCCAGGCATCCCGAGGGAGGTCGCCGGGCACTCCTTGGACATCCGGGCCGGGTCCAAGCCGGTGAAGCAGCACCTACGCTGATTCGACGAGGAGAAGCGCCGGGCCATCGGGGAGGAGGTGCAGAAGCTTTTGGCTGCCGGATTCATCAAGGACGTCTTCCATCCAGAATGGTTAGCAAATCCTGTTTTGGTTAAAAAGAAAAATGGAAAATGGAGAATGTGTGTCGATTACACTAGTTTAAATAAAGCTTGTCATAAGTATCCATTTCCATTACCTCGCATTGACCAAATAGTTGATTCTACTACTGGCTGTGAACGACTTTGCTTTCTTGATGCTTATTCCGGTTACCATCAGATCCGCATGAAAGAGTCCGACGAATTAGCGACCTCTTTCATTACTCCTTTCGGCACATATTGTTACGTAACCATGCCATTTGGCCTTAAAAACGTGGGCGCAACTTACCAGCGTTGCATGCTCAAAGTTTTTGGGGACCTCATCGAGCAAACCGTTGAGGCTTACGTAGACGATATAGTGATAAAATCTAGGAAGGCGAGTGATTTAGTAGCCGACCTAGGAAAGGCATTCGACTGCCTTAAAAAAATATAAAGCTAAACCCCGAGAAGTGCGTTTTCGGGGTCCCACGGGGCATGCTCCTCGGGTTCATCATTTCCGAGCGTGGCATCGAAGCCAACCCGGAAAAGATATCGGCCATCACGCAAATGGGTCTGATCTGAAACCTCAAGGGTGTGCAGAAGCTCATGGGGTGTCTCGCGGCCTTGAGTCGGTTCATCTCAAAGCTCGGCGAAAAGGGGCTTCCCTTGTATCGGTTGCTAAAGAAAAATGAGCACTTTACCTGGACCTCCGAGGCCCAGGAAGCCCTCGAAAGGCTTAAAGCTCTACTTTCAAAAGCACCGGTTCTTGTGCCTCCTACGAAAGAGGAGAGTCTCTTGCTGTATGTCACCGCTACTAACCAGTTTGTGAGTGCAGCGATCGTCGTAGAGCGGCAAGAAGAAGGACACGCTTTACCGGTACAGCGGACGGTCTACTTCATCAGTGAAGTCTTGTCCGAGACCAAGACATGCTACTCTCAGATCCAGAAGCTAGTGTACAGGTTCGTTCTTGCTCGACGCAAGTTGCGGCACTACTTCGAATCCCATCTCGTGACTGTGGTGTCATCCTTCCTCCTCGGGGAGGTGATCCAAAATCGGGAAACGACTGAGAGGATCGCCAAGTGGGCCATCGAGCTCATGGGTGACGGCATCACCTACGCGCCACGCAAAGCCATTAAGTCCCAGGTGCTTGCGGACTTCGTGGCAGAGTGGACCGAGACACAGCTACCGCCACTCCCGACCCAGGAAGAATATTGGGTCATGTACTTCGACGGGTCGATGATGAAGACTGGTGGTGGCGCAGGCATCGTCTTCATCTCACCCCTCGGGGTCCGGCTCAAGTACCTACTGCGGCTACACTTCACGGCTTCCAACAACGTGGCCGAATACGAAGCTCTGGTCAACGGTCTCCACATCGCTTATTGGCATTTTATTGAAGCCAGGGATAAGAGAGAGAGAGATTCTAACTCCTAGAGTGCAAGTTGACAGTCAAATGTCTTGTAGCACTCTACGGGGTAGCTCACATGATACTTGGGTTAAGCCAGCTAGCACTGAACATGTGGGTGCATAGAAAGATCCAAGGTTGTCATGCTAGTGATTAAGATCATCATGCAAATTGTTAAAGTGTTGTCGTGCATGGGATAAGGCATGGATTGAAATGGACAAAAGGTGGCAGGTGGGGGCATCATGATGGGGTTCGGCCGACCCCACCATGGGCCCCACTTGGTGTCGATTTTATTCAGAAGAAATGATTACAATCATGCTAAAATTATTGGTCGACAGAAAATGGTTTGGGATTGACATGCTAAAGTAATTTAAGCAAATAAAGGAAGTAAACTTTAATTAAATGTTAGTGTACTTACCTTAATGGAAGAGTTGATCCTTCATGTCCCCGGAGAGAGACCATTTCCTTGGGCTGGTGTAGAAATTTTCTTTGGAGGTGTTGTCGGTTGTACCACGTTTCTCTTCCATATTTGCCTGCTCTTTGCTCGTGGTTGTGATTTGGGCTTCTTCAGGTCTTTCACAATGGCAAACGCATGTATTTCCCGTAGCATGATCAATGAGCATTGCTCAACCTTTGGTCGGAATTTGAATGTCTCCAGGGTCCCATTGATTGTGAATTGAATTTCTCCAGCTCCAATATCAATATGTGCATTGGCGGTGCTGAGGAACGGTCTCCCCAAGATGAGTGGAGTTTTCTCATCTACTTCCATGTCCAGGACCACGAAGTCCACGGGGACAAAGAATCCGCGTATCTTGACGGGGATGTTTTCCGCTATCCCCGCCGGGTAACGAACTGATTGATCCGCCAGCTGCAAACGTATTGATATAGGGGACAAGATAGTATGATTGAGTTTGTCGAACACTACCTTTGGCATGACGCTGACGCTTGCTCCCAAGTCGCATAGTGCATGCTTAAAGTATTGTGTCGCAATGGAGCAGTCAATGGTGGGACACCAAGGGTCCTTCTTCTTGGTTGGCAGTTGGTTCAATATGGTCACGCTACATTCTTTCGTCAATTTGACAATTTCCGTTGTGGGCAGTGGGCGGTTATTGTTGAGGATGTCTCTTAGGTGCTTGGCGTAGGTTGGTACCTGCATTGCGTCAAGTAATGGAATATTCACATAAAGATGACGAATTACCTCGACGAATTTTCCGAATTGTTCGTCGGTGGTTTGCTTCCTTGTTCTTGGAAAAGGTAGCAGCACATTGGTGTCATAATATTCGTGTGGGGCTATTTTTCCCTAGAACTTGGTGTTGTCATCCGCTGCTGGCACTTCTTCTTCTTCTTCTTCTTCTTCTTCTTCTTCTTCTTCTTCTTCTTCATCTTCCTTGTCTTTTCTTGCAGCCTTCCCTGCCATGTTAGGATTTGGTGGATCGCGAGTGGACTTACCTCCCCTCGTGATCACCGCATTGATATTTGAAGTATTACAAGTATCTTTAGGAGATGAAGTAGTAGCAACAAGATGAGCTAATTGAGATTCTAACATTTTATTAAAACTCATTTGTTCTTTAACAGAAGAAGCGAGAGCATCCATCTTACAATTTAATGTTTCAAGGATCTTGTCATTTTCTATCAAATTTTTATTCATGCTTTCATTTATTTTAGCTTGACTCATGACAAGATCTTTTAATGATAATTGACTACCAAAATTTGTATTACCTTGAAACTTGGAGTTCAACGCCCATCTTCCTTGTTGAGGATATTTTGAATTGTTGTTGATGGCGTCTATCTTCTCAGGATTTAATTTGGAATAAGATACACTACATACCTGATCCCATTGATGCTTGGCAGCATAATGTTGAATGGCCTCTCGGTCTTTCTTGAAATTAGCACGTTCTTCCAACCTTCTCAAGAGGAGGTCCATCTTCTCAGATATTGCATCTACTTCATGGATGGCATGTGTGTTCTTCTTCTTGGATTGGAGTCGATCTTCATTCCACCCTTGATTTATCACCATCTTTTCTATCAGATTCTTGGCTTGTGTGACATTGAGTGAAGTGAATGCTCCTCTAGCAGCGGCATCAAGGTGACTGCGAGCTATTGGGGTTAGCCCATGGTAAAAACCTTGAATCAGGAGCCACTCTTGGATTCCATGATGAGGACATTCCCGAATGTATTCCTGGAGACGTTCCCATGCTTCGGGAATCGTCTCGTCCACTTGCTGTGTAAAACTTGAGATCTTTCATCGAAGAGCGGTGGTTTTGCATATCGGGAAGAACTTCTTGAGGAATGCATTAGCACAGCTTGTCCAATCATCCATATCTTCAGGGCAAGCATAGAACCATTGTTTTGCCTTTCTGATCAAGGAGAACGGAAAAAGGCGAAGACAGATGGCGTCTTCTTGACTCCTCTTATATAATTAGCGCCACACAACTCCAGAAAATTCTGGAGATGCGCATTTGCATTCTCATGGGGCTTTCCGCTGAATGGGTTGGCTTGCACCATATTGATAAGAGATGGCTTGAGCTCAAAAGTGACATCCCCCAAGCTAAGCTGTGGACCGGTAGTGACATTATCGGCCGACGGTGCAGAATGCTCGAGGATGGTCCTTTGGGCCATAGCTTTCTTAGGTGATAGTGCTAAGCCTCCTTCCTTGAGTGGTTCCAATACCAAATCGGACCTCCGATCGGAGACTGAACGGTGTCGAGAACTCCTGATGGATGTCTCTGGATTTTCTATTGCTGTGGCTTGAAACTGAAATCCACTCATGTATGCCTTGCTTCACGACAAAGAGAAGCAGAGGCAGGGGTAAGCCCTACTACAACAAATTGATACTAATTTGATGATAGGTTCCGGATTCGATCATATTAAAATTTCTAGGTTATGCTTTCTCCGGCAACGGCGCCAGAAATGCTTGTTGACACTTCTTAGCGCAACCACCAGAGACAGGGTGTTAGGCTATCTCTGATAACGGCACCAGAAGTACCCTATTTCTTATGTCTATTGGATAATTCCACAAGCGCACAGAATATACCGCTGTAGCACTTCACCCGGGAGTATTCCAAGGTATCGTTATTTATTTTATCCTAAGGGAAAGCGGTTGCTAGAAATATTAATAAAAGGAGATCCTGAAATCTATCTCAACTTAGCACAACTAGTGCAGAGGGGGTAATCGAAGTATAATAGGAAGGTGATGATTCAAAGATAACAAATGAAGTACTAAAAGATAACTAGTGTAGTGTAGCTAGGTGGGAGGACAACGAGTGAGAAAGGTTCCTGTGATTCAAACTTTACTCCTGTGATCTATCCTATCAAATGGTCAAATTACACTAGGATTGCTACCTTACTACCGGTGTGCATGGGGTAGTGCGAGACAATAGAGGACAAAACCTCTACCCGAAGCGCCTATACTCTTATGGGAGCCTACCTTTTAAGAACTTGCCTAAAACACGTGGAGGGATACTAAGACTAGACAGGGCTGTCACCACCTGCTAGCACCCACAAACAATCCATGCGACAAGCGGTAATCAAAGGCAAGATTTAACCTAAGCACCACGCTTACGCTAAATCTCACTACTCTAGCTGTGATCAGAGCAACTAGAGCACCCTATGACAGGCGATGAACTAACACACGTTGAGTTGGAACAGGATCACAAACTAATGTAAATCAACCAAATAATATGATAATTCACAATAATACTACTACTAGAATAGTAATGCACTAAGTAAAGACTTAGTAAAGCAAAGCAAGAATATATTATATTGAAGTAAATAAGTTTGAAATAAAGAGAAAGATACAAGAGCTGTACCAGACTCTCCAGCAGACGACTCCGGAGACCCCGAGCGCAGCTCGACTCAACTAACTCCCACACTAGACTACAACTACTACTAAAGGTGGAACTACACTACTTCTTCACTTGTATCTTGAATGAATCATGTCTTGAGAGGGTGGAGGCAGCCTCTATTTATAGGGGAAGATGGAGAGGTGCCATGTCAGCGATCCATGTGCCTTTCCACCTTAGCCCTTGGATGAACCGACCTTGAAACCGCCTCAGATCAATGGTGTTGTTGATTTCCTCACGTGGACATCATGCAGGAAGGCGGTGGAAGGTAACCGTCCTTGCTGGGCACTAGGTGGGTTCGGCCGAACCCCCTATGGC
The DNA here is from genome assembly GCA_038502445.1 of Eremochloa ophiuroides. Lineage (NCBI taxonomy): Eukaryota > Viridiplantae > Streptophyta > Magnoliopsida > Poales > Poaceae > Eremochloa > Eremochloa ophiuroides. The sequence goes on along the minus strand of JAHLJS010000009.1, from coordinate 5,131,382 downwards.
AGGTGGGCCTAGCCAGGGGCTTCTAGAAGGAGTCCCCACCAGTCAGGGAGTGTGTAGGTGGCTTGGGCCCACCAACGTGGTCCCCACCTATCATAAAGTCTCCCTGGTACTTGTTATGTCTTGATTGCTTCGTTTCACGCCTCAATCCGTGTGCCTTTGATCTCCACCGTCGAATGGAAGCACAGGTTGATCAGATGGATGGAATAACTTGGTTGGAGTGTCACACGGATTCTGCCTCATCACCAGAGCAAGGTGGGCCCCATGAGTGGTTCGGGCGACCCTACCATGGGCCCACCCTTGGCTCTCCTCTCTTCCATTTGATGTTGTATGCACGTTGATGAAATGTGGTGGCCTAGGGCAACCAGACATGGTTCGGCCGAACCACATAGGTGACCCCTAGCTGCTCACTTTTACATTGTTTTGGTCTTCCCTGTATTCACAAGCTTAAGAGTACAAGTAGAACTAGTTACTGATAAAATATGTTCATGTTATGTTTATTCTCCCTTGAATCCGAGGCCTGTTGACGGTGTTTGAGTGTGGAATATTATGGTATATCCACCGTCAACAGTGACCTCTACCTGTTATGAGTAGAGTAAATGACATCGGTAACGTCACTTATCCATTGTATACCATCACTATCAATATAATAGATTAAAGTTTATTCTAGTCCTTCCCAGTGGTATAAATATAAATCGACAACCTAGTAGAACTCTCTAGGTAAAATGCTACAATGGTATAATTATCTGTCCGCTTGCAGAATTGATCTTATTTTATATTTATTTCTACCTAGTCACATAGATTAATATATAAAACCTTTGTTTATTCTTAGCATTATTAATTAGGGATGACAACCTAATTCATGCATAAGAATGTTGGTAATAGAAAAGTGGCTAGTTGCTAATAACAAGTTAATTAATTACCATTCATTTTCTAATCTCGCCACTCACATTAAAAGTTATATAGTTATTTTTTGCGACGTTAGTAGATGTCAACAAAAGGGAAACGTGTTTTTCTCTTTTTACCTTAACCATTCACTGTCGCTTCTCACCTCTTGCCTCCTCGTCGCCATCGTCCTTTCCCCTTCTTGTGCTTTCGCCCGCTCGCCATGGCTACCCCCGCACCTTCTGACGCCACCGCCGCCGCCGCCGTTGCTCTGCTCGAGGTGGAGCCTTGGCTCCCATCCTCGGTGATGGAGGAGCAGCTCGAGGATCTCGTGGCGCTGGGGCTCCTGCACCCCCGCACCGACCCGCAGTGTCCAGAGTGGATCGTGCCGTCGCGCGACCACCAAGAGCCGCGCCCCCCCAGGGATACGTGGTCAGCTTCATCGCTTTCCACGAGCGTGGACTCGGGTAGCCGCCGAGCCGGTTCTGCCGGGCGCTCCTCTTGTCCAATGAGCTGGAGCTGCACAACCTTACCCCCAACTCTGTCTCGCAGGCGGCGATTTTCGCTGCCCTCTGTGAGGGCTACCTCAGGGTGGCGCCGCACTGGGATCTCTGGCGGCACTTCTTCCGCGTCGACATGTATACCAAGTCGTTCGGCGCGAAGAACCCACTGAAGCCCGTGAGCGCCGGGGTTGCAACTTATCGCTGCGCTCCACTGACTACATTCCCTGCAAGGCCCCTTCCTCCAACAAAGGATGACACGACGGCTGGTTCTACCTGCGCAACGACGGGGGTGCCTTTCCCGAGTACACGGGAAAGGTGATCTTCGTCCCCCTCCCACAGTGGAAGTGGGGGTGTCCGTCGCGGGACGCCAAGCACCTAGAGCCTTACCTCGTCACGTTGCAGACGCTGCGCGACCGAGGCTTGACGGTGGCTGGAGTGGTGATAGGTCCAAAGAGGCTAGAGGGGGTGAATAGCCTATTTTAAAACTTTACAAACAACACTTGACCAACATGTTAGTACAACAAATAGGGAAGCAAATTTTGCGCTAGCCTACTAAAAATTGCAAGCCCTCCTAACCGTTCTAAATGTCTCTAGAAGCACACCCAAGCTAGTCTAGGTTGCAACTACTTTACTCCTAGGTGAACAAGCAAACTACAAGTAGTACCACTACTCAAGTAAAATGCTCAAAGTAAAAAGATAGGTAGAGAGTGGTTATACCGCCAAGTACGGTAGATGACCAATCACTGGGAGAAATACCAATACACTCGAAGGTGATGGTCCAATGAAATCCAAAGATCAACACAAGGAGAACACCAATTTATCCCCGAGGTTCACGTGCTTGCCGGCACGCTACGTCCTCGTTGTGTCGACCACTACTCGGTGGTTCGGTGGCTAATTGACAGCCAATGTCAAGCTCAACCAATGAGTGCCACTAGAACCTACCACGAGCAAGGTAACTCAATGACACGAGCAATCCATTGAGGTTACCTTTGGCACTCCGCCGGGGAAGGCACCAAACCCCTCACAAGATCACCGGGAGTGGCCGGAGACAATCACCAACTCCGCCAAGCTCCTCCACTGCTCCAAGCCATCTAGGTGACGGCAATCACCAAGAGAAATGAGAGAATTCCGTAGCAAACACAACCAACAAGTGCCAATGGATGCAAAGATCAATGCAATGCACTTGGATCACGCTCTAGCTCACAATGGAAGAGATTGATGCAATCTATGTGAGTGAGAGTGTTAAAAGGGTGCTCACAAGGTATAACAACAAGTTAGGGAGCCAAGAGAGTGAGCAAGAACCGGCCATAAGGTTTAAATAGAGTTTTACAAACAAACATAGCCGTTACTCACAAACTATGAAGCGTCGGACGCTACTCACGTGGGCGTCGGACCAATGAGTTTCGTCCGACGCAATCCACCGGCGAATCGTGCGTTGCCACGTATGCCTTTTATTTGAATTCGACCGTTGGCGCCTTCGCTCTGCAGACTGTCGGGCGAAGGACAAAAGTCCGGTGAACGTCGGACGCGAGACGTCGGACTAATAGTCTCTACCATCCGACGTTTCGAGATAGCTCCCCGAGAGCAAAAACGCGTCAGATAATTGTCCGACGGTTGGCCTCGGACCAAAGACATCAGTCCGACGCTTTGAAAAACATTTCCCGCGCTCTGTTCACATCATCAGACGAAGAGAGAATAGTCCGATGCCCTGAAAAACTTGGTCTGATGCTCCCATTCACTAGGCGCAAAGTTAGCCGTCGGACACTGGCTATTAGTCCGACGCTCTGTCGACTAAGCGTCCGACGCTCGAAAAACCGTGAGATTAAGCCCATGTCTTGTTCCTTTGCTTGAGTGAGCTAACACATGTTATGTAAAGCATTTCTTAGTGAGTGTTCGCCATTTTTAAAGTGTTTTGCAAAGGTTTTGAGTTAGCCACTAGATCTAAATGCAATGCATGATCCAAACATCTAATGGCACTTGATAACCGTGTTAACCATGGAATGACTCTCCTCTTTATAGTACGGCTATCTATCCTAAATATGATCACACTCTCTATAGTGTCTTGATCACCAGAATGAAAAGAGCCCTATTGAACTTACCTTTGCCTTGAGCCCTTTTTTCAATTTTCAAGTTGAGAAGCATTTTATCCGACATCTTGATGGACTTACACCACTTGCATCGACGCCGTCATAGCTCCCCACTTGATTTTCTAACCACACTTGTAATCATAAAGCTTAAGCATATGGTTAGATACTAGGTGTCATCAATTAGCCAAAACCAAATTAGAGCCTTCAATCTCCCCCTTTTTGGTAATTGATGACAACCTTTTTACAAAGATATTCAATGAATTCAATTTGGTACTATTAGCTCCCCCTACATATGTCCAAGAGTTTGGATTTGAAAAGCTTTGCACATATGCAATGGATTAGAAGAATGGAAGAGATAATACTACCAACTTGATGCTAAGGTTTATAGAGTTGGACCTTTGAAGCGCGATACCATCGGAGTGCATGTACAAACCTTCCTTAGCAGCATGGATAGCTAGATACCACTTGAAAGCATTCTTGCAACCAAAGACACTAGAATGCCTCATGAGATCAACATTAGAGTTAAGATTCTAGGACCACTTGGAAAGATCGGGATCTAGCTACCACTACCTATGCATGCTAGTATTTCAATTCACCACACAATTTTAAGACTAGCGTACACCAAGCAAGCAAGTATATTGAATTTAAGTACAAATGTAATGCATCAAAAACATATGAGAATGCATAATCAAATGTTTACAATCATACTTGTGAGCTTGCTCCCCCTAAGTGTGAGATCCGAATTTTAAAAGTTTGTGATCCCACTCACTTGGCCTATACTCCCTCCGTCTCAAAAAGGAAGTCGTTTTGGGTGTTCGTGCTACAAGTTTGACTCGATCTATAGAAAATATGTGCAATATTTATATCTCCAAATAAATTTATTAAAAACTAGATCTAAAGATCTTTTCGATGATACTAATTATGATACTAATCGATGATATTTATTATTTATAAAAATTACCGGTAGTTGTTTCTCGGAAAGCGAGAACGACATCCTTTTTGGGACGCAGGGAGTAGCTCTCCCATCATCGGCCTAATGATGGTTCATCGCTCAATCTTCTCCATATCTTTGTACCATTCTCTCTCCCTTTGTCATCAAAGATCACAAAAGGTTAGCATGGGTAGGATATGTTTTGAAATCAATGGAGGGAACCACTTATTAGATATTGAGATTGTTTCCATTATCTTCCTTCTTTTAAGCATTTAACTAGATTACTTGCATAAATATATAACTCGTTTTGTCCTTTGGCAAGCTTCTTCACGCCACTAGGGGTTATCTTGACAAAGTTGAATTATATACCATAATGCTCATATTCTAGTTAAATACTAGGTTCATAATCCCACAAGCTCGTCATATGTCACCACTAGATCAAACAAGACATAGAAGCAATAGTAGTGGCATATGACCTCGAAAACATTTAGTTTTCATGAATGAGCCTATTTAAGGAAGAAAGTTTGTCTGTATGCTCTACACATGTTCTAGAAACATATGAATGACATGCCAAACAATGATACCTTTGCTTTGTCGGAGCAGAGGCAAGTCATATAGTGAGGGTGGTAGCTCAACTCATGTTGGAGAGATCAATGATATTCAATTCATTTCTCAACTTGTAGAACTTACTTCATCAAGTGGCTTGGTTAGAATGTCGGCGAGTTGATCATCGGTGCCCACACTCTCAACTTGAATGTCACCCTTGAATTGATGATCTCTAATAAAGTGATGTCTCACATCAATATGCTTTGTTCTTGAGTGTTGAACCGGATTGGTGTCTATCTTCACGGCGCTCTCATTATCACATAGCAATGGCACATTCTTGAATTTGATTTCATAATCACTCAATGTTGCCTTCATCCATAACAATTGTGCACAACAACTCCCCGCACTAACATACTTGACTTCGGCGGTAGAGAGTGCAACGGTGTTTTGCTTCTTGGATGACCATGATACTAGTGATCTTCCCAACATTTGACATGTGCCGGAAGTGCTATTTCTATTGATTTTGCATCCCGCATAGTCGGATTCCGAATAACCGATCAATTCAAAGTTTGACCCCTTAGGATACCAAAGTCCAACATCGGGTGTGTGCTTAAGATATCTCAAGATCCTCTTAGTTGCCTTCAAATGACTCTCTCTAGGTGAAGCTTAATACCTTGCACACATGCAAACACCAAACATCACATCCGGTCTAAAAGCAGTCACATAGAGTAAGCTTCCAGTCATAGACCTATACTTCTTTTGATCCACCATGTTTCCACTCTTATCTTCATCAACGTGACCATTTGTGCCCATTAGTGTGCTAATAGATTTTGCATCTTGCATCCCAAATTTCTTCAACATGTCCCTAATGTATTTGTCTTGGCTTATAAAAGTACCATTCTTCATTTGCTTAATTTGAAGACCAAGGAAATAACTCAACTCTCCAATCATGGACATCTCAAACTCATTAGCCATCATCTTTCCAAACTCTTCACAAAAGTCTTGATTGGTTGACCCAAAAATGATATCACCAACATATATTTGCAACACGAACAAGTCTTTGCCAATTCTTTTAGTAAAGAGAGTGGTGTCAAACTTTCCCATTTTGAAACCCTTTGATAGCAAGAAATCTCTCAATCTTTCATACCATGCCCTTGGAGCTTGTTTCAAGCCATACAAAGCCTTTCTCAACTTGTAGACATGGTCGGGCTTCTTCTCATCTTCAAAACCTGGAGGTTGTTCAACATACACTAGCTCATTGATGTATCCATTCAAGAAGACACTTTTGACATCCATAACTTGACACCATGTGCACATGCATAAGGTAAAAGGATCCTAATTGCTTCCAATCGTGCAACCGAAGCATATGTCTCCTCAAAATCCAATCCTTCCACTTGAGTGTATCCTTGTGCAACTAGTCTTGCCTTGTTCCTCACTATAATGCCATCTTGATCTTATTTATTCTTGAACACCTATTTGGTTCCAATGACATTATAGTTCTTGGGCCTTTTAACTACCTCCCAAACTTGATTTCTTTCAAAATTGTTGAGCTCTTCATGCATAGCATTTATCTAATCACTATCTTTTAAAGCCTTTTCAATGTTGGTTGGCTCTTCAAATGACACAAATGAGAAGTGTTCACAAAAGTTTGCTAGTTTTGATCTTGTTTGAACACCACTTCTAATATCCCTAACAATTTGGTCCAATGGATGATCTCTTGCAATGTTGACCGGTTGGAGAATTTGATTGCTTGAGCTTGGTTGACCCACTTGAGATTGACTAGCATTTTGATCTTCATCATTTTGCACTTGAGTTTGATTATGAGAACCACTAGAGCATGCTTCATTTGGATTGACTTGCACACTGGATTGAGTTTGCACTTGATCTTTGCCATCTTCATCTTCCACATCAACCACTTGCCTTGGTCGAATATCACCAATTTCTATGTTCTTTATTGTTTTTACCAATTGAGTTCCTCTCACATCATCACGATTTTCTTCCTCATCTTTAGAACCCTTGGTTTCATTAAATTCCACATCATGAACTTCTTCTACTAGCTTGGTGGTGTGATTCTATACTCTATATGCTTTGCTTGTAGTGGAGTAGCCAACTATAAAACCTTCATCACACTTCTTCTCAAATTTACCCAATCTTGCACCCTTCTTTAATACGTAGCATTTGCAACCAAACACTCATAAAATATGCAATATTGGGCTTTCTTCCATCCAATAGCTAATATGGTGTCTTCTTCAAGAGGCGGTGACAATAGAGCCGGTTGCTACAATAGCATGCCGTGTTGATTGCTTCGGCCCAAAAATCCAAACTCATATTGTATTCACTAAGCATAGACCTTACCATATCAATGAGTGTTCTATTCTTTATCTCAACAAGGCATTTGATTGAGGAGTGTATTTGGCCGAGAATTGATGCTTGATTCCAAACTCATCACATAGCTCATCAACTCTTGCATTTTTCAACTCATTTCCATTGTCACTTCTCACACTCTTGATTGTCACTTCAAATTCATTTTAGCTTCTCTTGATGAATGTTTTGAATATGCCAAATACTTCACTTTTATCAACTAGAAAGAAGACCCATTTGTATCTTGTATAGTCATCCACTATCACAAAGCTATATTTGTTTCCACCAATACTAGCATAAGTAGTCGGGCCAAATAGATCCATGTGCAACAACTCAAATGCTCTAGTTGTACTCATCATGCTCTTGTTAGGATGTGTGTTTCAACTTTCCCATTTGACAAGTACTATATAACTTATCTTTCTCAAATTGCATATTTTTCAATCCTCTCACCATGTCATGCTTGACCAATCTATTGAGTTGCTTCATTCTAACATGACCAAGCCTCCTATGCCATAACCAACCCATACTTGATTTGTTGAACAAGCATATTGACAATTGAGCTTCACTAGCATTGAAGTCCACCAAATAGAGATTGCCATACCGAAATCCTTTGAATATCAAGTTGCTTCCATCAACACTAACAATCTACACGTCATCAACACCAAAGATGCATTTAAATCCCAAGTCACACAATTGAGCCACGAACAATAAGTTAAAGTTCAAGCTCTCAAATAGCAAGACATTGGAGATAGACATATCATTTGAAATTGCATACTATCAAGATTCCCATCTTCATTTGGCTTGATTGAATTGAACATATTTGATTCTCCGGTCATGTGTTGAGTGCACCCACTATCAAGCACCCAATGCCTCCCTTCGGACTTGTAGTTCACCTACAAAGAAATCAATTAGATTTTGCTACCCAAGTTTGTTTGGGTCCTTGGAGGTTAGTAACCAAACTCTTGGGCACCCAAATAGCCTTCTTCTTTGGGCTCTCCTTAGGTGCACCAATATACTTGACTCTCACTCCCTTTGCACTCTTTGTAAGCACATAGCTAGAATCAAGTCTAATGGATGAAACATTAGGCTTGCTTTGCTTCATCATCCTCTTTTTGTAATATTGCTCCTTGTGCCACACTTGCTTGCAACTATAGCAAACCACACCATTGCCCTTCACAAAAGTAGTCTTGTGAGGGACAAAGGTGGCTTTGCCCTTCTTGGGGTTATAGCCAAGACCCTCCTTGTTAATGGAGAACATTTGACTACCCAAACACTTAAACAAGCGGGCATCTCCACCATAGGCATTGCCTAAGGCTAGAGTGAGCTCATGCACCTCCTTCTTGAGGTTCTTATTCTCAACCAAGATTTTGGCATCACAAGTGACACCAACATCCTTAGATGAGGTAGAGGTGGATGTGCTACAAGAAGTGTTAGTGGAAGCAACAACAATAGGTGTATCAAGAATATCACAAGTAACACCTACGTCACATGTTGTGGGCACATCCTCTATCTTAGCCAACTCCGAAAGTGAAGAGTGAGCCTTCTCAAGCTTGGAGTGAGCTTCTTTAAGATTCTCATGGTCTTCCTTTAGACACTCATGAGAAGCACTTAGCTCATCAAAGGATTACTCAAGAATTTTATTTTTCTTGTTCAATTCTTTGCACTCTTTCACTTTCTTCTTAAGATAGGAGTGTGTGTCATGCAACATGTCAAGGAGCTCCTCCTTGGAGAAGTCCTCCTCCTCACTCTCACTACCGCTCTCATCGGTTTCGGATTGTACCATTGATGGCTTAGCCATGAGGCAAGTCGGTGATGAGTCAAATAGTGATGGCTTGCTAGGAATAGCAAGACTAGCAATGGCCTTCTTCTTGGTGAGCTTGTGATCCTCATCACTATCATCATCATCATCGGAAGAAGAAGCATCACTATCCCATGTGACACAATAAGAATACCCCTTCTTCTTCTTAAATTGCATCTTCTTGTCCTTCTTGTCCTTCTTGGACTTCTTCTTCTTCTTGTCCTCCTCATCATCACTATCATTCTTGTGAGGACAATCGGCTATCAAGTGGTCCTTGCTCTTGCACTCATAGCATCTCATAGTTGGACCCTTGCCTTGAATGCAATGCCCTTCTTCTCATTCTTGTCTTTCTTCTCATCCTCCTTTTCTTCTTTGACTCCTACATTCTTCTCTACTCGGTATGTCTCATGTGTCATGACATCACCAAACACTTGTGTTGGAGTCACCTTTGAGAGATCCTCCCTCACAATGATAGTAACCAAAGTCTCAAACCGGGGAGGTAGACATCTCAAGAACCGGTGGGAGAAGTCTCTATCACTAATTGTTTCACCTAGAGCCTTGAGATCACTCACAATTACACTCAACCGGTGAAACATCTCCGGTATGCTCTCATCATCATTCATCTTGAAGCTTGCAAACTTATCCTTGAGAATGTATAGCTTGGCACTCTTCACGGCGGTGGTGTCCTCATAAGAATCTTCCAATCTCTTCCATACCTCATGAGCATACTCCAAGTCTTTGATTTGTTCAAAGACCTTCTCATCAAGAGCACTATAGATAGCATTGAGAGCAATGTCATTGAATTGAAGCTTTTCTTCTTCTCTTAGAGTGGGATCATTCATGTCAATCACAACAAAGTCATTCTCAACAATTTCCCACATCTTTCTATTCATTGATTTCAAGTGAGCTTTCATTTGCTTCTTCCAATACCCATAGCTTGTGCCATCAAACCGAGTTGGCTTGCCCATATGGTTGATCAAGTTGTTGTGAGCCATTTTTGACACCGAAGGATGTTAAGCCTTGCAGCAACGGTGACCACGGCTCCGATACCAATTGCTAGGCCCAAAGAGGCTAGGGGGTGAATAACCTATTTTAAAACTCTACAAACAACACTTGACCAACACGTTAGTACAACAAATGGTGAAGCAAATTTTGCGCTAGCCTACTCAAAATTGCAAGCCTTCCTAACCGTTCTAACAATTTCTCTAGAAGCACACACAAGGTAGCCTAGGTTGCAACTACTTTACTCCTAGGTGAACAAGCAAACTACAAGTACTACCACTACTCAAGTAAAATGGTCAAAGTAAAGAGATAGGTAGAGAGTGGTTATACCGCCGAGTACGGTAGATGACCAATCACCGGGAGAAATACCAATACACTCGAAGGTGATGGTCCAATGAAATCCAAAGATCAACACAAGGAGAACACCGATTTATTCCTGAGGTTCACGTGCTTGTCGGCACGCTACGTCCTCGTTGTGTCGACCACTACTCGGTGGTTTGGTGGCTAATTGACAACCAATGTCAAGCTCAACCAATGAGCGCCACTAGAACCTACCACGAGCAAAGTAACTCAATGACACGAGCAATCCACTAAGATTACCTTTGGCACTCCGCCGGGGAAGGCACCAAACCCCTCATAAGATCACCGGGAGTGGCCGGAGACAATCACCAACTCCGCCAAGCTCCTCCGCTGCTCCAAGCCGTCTAGGTGACAACAATCACCAAGAGAAATGAGAGAATTCCACAGCAAACACGATCAACAAGTGCCATTGGATGCAAAGGTCAATGCAATGTAGTTGGATCACACTCTAGCTCACAATGGATGAGATTGATGCAATCTATGTGAGTGAGAGTGTTAAGAGGGTGCTCACAAGGTGTAACAACAAGTTAGGGAGCCAAGAGAGTGAGCAAGAACCGGCCATAAGGTTTAAATAGAGTTTCACAAACAAACATAGCCGTTACTCACAAACTGTGAGGTGTCGGACGCTACTCGCGTGGGCGTCAGACCAATGAGTTCCGTCCGACGCAATCCATCGGCGAATCGTGCGTTGCCACGTATGCCTTTTATTTGAATTCGACCGTTGGCGCCTTCGCTCTGCAAACCGTCGGACGAAGGACAAAAGTCCGGTGAACGTTGGACGCGAGACGTCGGACTAATAGTCTCTACCATCCGACGTTTCTAGAGAGCTCCCCGAGAGCAAAAACGCGTCGGACAATTGTCCGACGGTTGGCCTCGGACCAAAGACGTCAGTCCGACGCTTTGAAAAACGTTTCCCGCGCCCTGTTCACATCGTCAGACACAGAAAGAATAGTCCGACGCCCTGAAAAACTTGGTCCGACGCTCCTGTTCACTGGGCGCAAAGTTAGCCGTCGGACGCTGGCTATTAGTCCGACGCTCTGTCGACTAAGCGTATCGTTAGCGAGGCCCAATAAGCCCCTGAGTACTCTAATACTACTCCCACTTGAACATTTAGCTCATCCTCGAGCTACAATCGAACGATGACTCGACGCAATACAAACCTAACACTTAAGAACAAGCCTTTTACATTTCGGATTGTTTTATTATTCTCAACCTCAAATGGACTGGTACACTTTATTTTTAACTCCTGAACACATGTTGCATACTGGACCTGCACGTGTACAACCACCTGAATCCCATGGACACCATCTGAACGAAAGGGGTGCTTGTGTGTGGCCAGCAGGTAGTGGTCGCAATAGTGACCAACGAAGGCACCCTCGCGGTGGCCTATGGCGGAATGCGACGGCGCTAGGCAGTATGCTCCCGGCGGACAGCTGCTGGTCTGCATCGCACAACGGAGAGTGGAGGTCTTTCGATGGAGAGAAAAAAGGAGGGGAACGCCTTTCCAACCGCCGCCACTGTAGAATTTGAGTTTACCATCCGCGGGAAAAACAATATGCTCGTCGTCCATGGGGATAGCCGCATGCCAAAGATCCCTGACGGAGTGGAGCGCAACTTGGAGGGGCTGCGAAGGGGCGAAAGGTTGAATCAGCTGCAAATCGCGTATCTCCCATACCCACCGACGCATTAGGAGGCTGTGCATAGCATACTGCAGCTGCACCCGCCGCCGACACCTGGCAGACACTACTCTCCCACGCAAACTAATTCGTCTTCTCAATCTCATGCAGGGCTGCAGCTACAGCTAGCCAATCTACATGGATGACACGACGCCGTTGCTTGAAGATGGTGCGCCGCCCCTACCGCAAGAAGGATTGACTTGACGCAGGCGATGAGAGCTAGAACAATGCGATGAGAGTGGTGGTTACCCATTGTCGGGCTTCCATGATATCTAGACACGCCAAGAGAGACGCCATATGTTGGGCGAGGTCGGCCAACACCTTGGCCATGGGATCCTCGAGTAGAGCAAGGTTAGCTAGCACCTTAGTGAGGAATTTTGCAGCGGCTCATTGGAACCTAGCATCTTTAATACCAGATGTTATGTGGATGCTAGGGTTGAGAGGAGAGGGTTGAGGGAGCCGTAGCCTGGCGGCGCTACAGTACCCACGGTGTTACAACACCATGAGTACTGTTCACAGCGGCGACTAGGGCTGAGTGAGGGAGGGCCAGCCGTAGGGCGTTCGCCAGGGATGAAACGGATCGGATACGAACGGATATCACTTGATATTACATTTGTTTTCATATTTCTAGTCGGATTCCGATTTGAATACGGATAGTATCAGCAATGGCGAATAGGATACGATTGGATGTCGACATCATAAATATATAATTTGAGTATTCGGATATAGATACGGTATCAGCGACAGATCTGAACACCTCTAAACGGATTCGGTCGAACTGACGGTCGAATAAATATCCGTACCATTCTCATCCATACCGTTCGCCCATGACCGAGTAAGAGGAAAAAGATTTCCTTCCTGATTATTGTTTAATTAGATTGATACATCTCATCTCTTATAGAGAGGTTTACTTTTAAGTCTGAAAGGTTATATCGTCAGCGCAGGCTCAATAAGCCTCTAAGTACTCTATCAATTAGTCTAACTATATGACGATAATAAATTGGTCTTTTTTATGGTAGAAATACCCCTAAAGATTTATTTAGACGGTGGATATTGGTTGCTAATATCACATAGTGAATCTGAGTCGCTTCTCTTCTTCCAGTATCCCCTTCCCTCTGTCCCTCCCCTTCTGCCTCGTGGCGACGACTACGCCCGGTGCTTTCTTCGGCCCAGGTCGCTGCCGTCCTACTACAGGTGCCCTAGTCTTCTTCGGGCCGTTCACCGGCGACGAGCACCACCACCAGGTACGCCCACCCTCTGGTCTTCCCTTCCTGCTGCGCTAAACCGACCACCCAGACCCTAGCCTACTACTTGTATTCGGATCTGACATAATTACAAGTGTTTATGCATGTATTATGCCTAGTAACTTCGATTGTTTTGCAAATACTGTCGGCGGTTCATCTTTACACCGATGCTCTGTACTGGATCCGCCCCTACTTGCATGTGCAATTGGTAATTATACCTGACTTCAGTATACAGAGATGGATGATCATAAATGGGAAATTGACAGTCATTTCTTATGTGCGGCCTAGTGTCCTTTTGGAAACTGTAAAGTGTTTTTTTTGTTCTATTCACAACAAAGGCATTGTCCTGCTTCCCTAAGGATGTATATACAGTATGCACTTATGCAAGCAAATTAGGTTGGATTGTTAGTGTTTGAGACTTCAAATGTATTTGAAAGTGAAAGCGCCTTATGTGCCTCAAATTGGGAATTCTCAAATAGGCCTGACATTCACTGGTTCTGCAGAATGCTCGTTTTGCACTATAGATGATTACTAGGTTGTACTGTAGTGGTTTTGATAATATTTTTACGTTATTTTGGCACTTGTAGTATCTTGATCATTAATTCAGTTTCATTCATTGCATTAGGAGGCACTTTAACAGAAGGTCATGCTAGCGTGAATACAAGTTGGTAGCCATAACTCATAAACATGTGCCAAGTTTTAGTGCATAGGAGGGGCAGCAGCCAGCAGGTGTTGAGTTGTTGACAGAGCTAGTCTTAGTGTGTGACTGATGTAGCATTTTAGTCCTGGCCATTTGTATTTATTGTGTTGTCATCCCATTCAAAGACTAATTTGCTAATGTCATGGCAAATCCTGAATGTTTTTGTTATTGTATATAGGGCATCTCTTTTGTAATTGCATTTTCTGGCTACCATTTCAAATATAATAAAAAGCAGAAAAATAAGAAACAAAAATAACATGATTGCAATGATGCGCTTTTGAGTGCTTGTGATGTTTAGTCAGTTAGTTGGTATTTCTGTTTTACTGAATTAGTCAATCAGGGCTGACACTGGACAGACCAACTAAACCCATTACAGAATTATTGCTTTGCTCTTGTATAAATATCAACATTTCTGGTCTAAGTGTTAAGTGATTTCATCCATTGTACAGCACATTTGATTGCTAAGTATATGAAATCAAGATTCAATATGTGCAAACTAATTATCCTAACTGGAACATGAGTTGTTCATAAAATTTATTGAAAACATACCTTAAAAAAATTCTTATGCTTTTTATAGCAATAATTACAGATGAAGGCTCTTCATTGAAGAATGACAAAAGAGCAATCAGCTTTCCACAGTTAACCCTGGTTAATATAATGTCTTCTGTTGTTTTACCTGCTCGTAGAATACCAATATATCTGCATAGAAACAATAACCATTATATATTATATATTATATGATGCAGATTAGCAATTGCTTACATCTGTTTAGTCCAAGCAATAATTTCTTCCATACTCTTTTCAGTGATTCCTAAACAGTTTGTTGAAGATGGCAAATGCAAAGAAGTTCAAGATGGGAAATGCAGATACAGATACTGCTGCACTTCACAAGGAATGGGATGATGCTCTCTGTCCGATATGCATGGACCATCCACACAATGCTGTTCTTCTGCTGTGCAGCTCCCATGACAAAGGATGCCGATCCTATATATGTGATACAAGCTATAGGCATTCAAATTGCCTAGACAGGTTCAAGAAAATGAAAGTGAATGATGGGGACAGTCCTTCACAGTCAAGCTCTTCCATGCCTAGGGGTACAAGAAACCAAAATGTTGTTCAGAGATCTCGTTTTAGTCTTGCGAGAGAGAGCCCCAGGCTACACATAGACATATCTGAACCTGATGAAGCTTCCAATCATCAAGATGCCAGCCATAGACCTGCTGCTGTAGCTGGAGAACAGGGAGAAAACAACTACAATGAAGGCCCAGATTTGACATTGGAAGCTCACGAGGTTGAGATCAATGATCCTTCAGAGTCAAGTGAGGTGTCAAGCTTAAACCAATTGTTGTGCCCACTGTGCAGGGGGGCCGTTAGTGGCTGGAAGATCATCAAAGAAGCCAGACAGTATTTGGATGAGAAATCCAGAGCTTGCTCACGAGAAGCCTGCACATTTTCTGGTAACTACAGGGAGATCCGTAGACATGCCAGAAGGGTGCACCCCGCAACAAGGCCTGCTGATGTTGATCCATCAAGACGCCGTGCGTGGCACCACCTGGAGCATCAGCGGGAGTATGCTGACATAGTAAGCGCAATCAGGTCCGCTATGCCTGGGGCAGTAGTGCTTGGTGATTATGCTATTGAAGATGGTGAAATGTTTTCACATGACCGTGAAACCAGTGGCCCAAGTGAACCAAGTGGGTCTCTTCTGGCAACATTCTTTCTATTTCATATGCTCAACAGTAGTCCGATTAGATCAGGTGAGCCAAGAGGTGCATCAAGGGGCCTGAGAAGGCAGAGGAGACGCTATCTATGGGGAGAGAATTTGTTAGGTCTCCAATATGATGATGATGATGATAATGATGATGAGGGGGAGGAGGACGAAGGGGATGCTGTGGATGAAGAAGTTCAGAGGCCAAGGAGTCGCCGGAGGTTAATAAGATCAAGATCAGAGGAGCGGGCGTAATACATTGGTAGCTGTGGTAATTACATTCTTCACTGCTGTGAAGTTCTTTTACCATGAACTCAGGATGATTCCTTGCATGATCTTTGCATGCCAGTGGAGATGCGGATGATGCTTCCTTGCGTGGTTAAAATGCTGTGTGCATCCCTTGGAATCAAAGACCTAAAGGCAAATGGACCTCAAGTTCAATTTTAGATGATTTGAATGCATTTGACACCATCTATGGGGCCCTCTTTAATCTACCGCTCATGAGAAAAAAAAATCATTCCTAGGGCAAAGGTGGACTGCTCTGAAACCAGAAGTGACACGGAAGCTGCATTTGCGGATGCTCGCTCCATCACAGCTGTTGTGTCTTTGATGCACCATGTCTTTTTACCTTTTGCACTACGTATCATCTGCATCTGTTGTATATTCTTTCCATATCACATTTCATTGAGTTCTTGCTGCTACAGTTCTGGTTGATATCCTTGTTCAGCTGAAGCAGTTAAAGTTGCATTTCTTGCATCCGATTAACATCGTGTGTATACTTGTTTCCATCCATTTCAGTCCATTTGCTTGGCGTGCACGTGCTGTTGTAATTCAAATGGTTGCCATCATTGGCTTGTTGATCCAAACCTTACGAAATTTTTGAGCGAGGATATCTATTACTCATCTCGCTTGGCGGGACTTTCTGAAAGCTTGTGCTTGTTTAACTCAATTCATTTTAATATAAGTTGCAAATGTTACTAACCTTGGGGAAATGAGAAAGTAGAACAGTCTATTAGCGGAGATGAATGTTACAGTAAATAGGTATAATAACATATACGAATGTTAAGAGTAAATGTGAATAATACCATGTCGTCGTTGCAGCGTGGACATACTCCCGTTTTCTGGGAACATCAGACGAGGCTTTTTTTACGAGATCTTTCTTTTACTTCAGAAATGACACAAATGGTGAAGGGGGCCGATGTTCCTAGAAGACATGATCAACAAGGTGAAGGAATGGTTACAGGTTTTCTGGCGTCTAACTGATGCTTTGAAGATCGAAGGGATCATATGAGTGTGACTGTGGGTTCCCTTAGTTTCTTTTCTTTTGGCGACCTGACTTTCGTTTGCAAAAGTGCCTCTCTCTCTCTCTTCTACAGATGGTATTGCTAGCCCTGGAGGAAATATTTGGCCTACTGAAGCCGATGGGGGCCTTTTTGTCCCACTCTCAGAAGAGAGGTTCGGTACATAGATTTAGGGCTTGTATAGATGAACTAGGACTAACGATTAGTTAGAGCTAGTGATTAGTTAGACTAGTAGTTATCTGACTAGTAGTTAGTTCAGTTCTGTTTGGATACTATAAACTAGATCTTAGTGTTAGCCCTAAATAGTTGGGTGTATGGACTAATAAGCTAACAACTAGTTGGCGTTTGAAATAGTTATTAGTCCACTCACTAGTTCACCTTGTTTGGATCCTCAAGGGCTAAAATTTAGCTAACTAGTTGTTAGTCCATGGGATCTAAATAGGACCTTAGTGTTCGTGCTCTTTTTGACCCTTGTGGACCTTTCGTAGGTTTCAGTCAAGTGGTTTGTCGTCTTTGTTTTCTTTAGAGTGGTTTCCTCTTATCTGTTGGTCGGTGCTATGTATGACAACACTCTTTATTCTTCACAAATTAGCTAGTATCCCTACTATTTTTTTGCCTGTGACTTTGTTATTTTATAAAAGCAGGTTTACTTTTGGGAAAAAATAAATAAAGATGTTTTCATCCTCTAAACTAAAAACAAATTTGAAACACTAAAAAAAAATAAAATGGACCCGTCCCATTTTATGTTATGTTGAGGCCAAACCAAACTGAACCTGGTAACATTTTTAGGACCCTTTGGAACATAAGATTGAAAAGCACAAGAATAAGAAGAGCATAGGAATGTAACTCTTTCAAAAAAAAGCTTTCAAAAAAGATCATAGGAATGTAATTGCAAGCCATAAGCTTAAAAACTATGGAAAATTATGAGTTCTGCCTCGATCCTACACAAACAAGAGGGAAAAAATGAGGCTAGAGTGGATGTCTCAATTCCTGTGGAATAGGTCAAAGTCAGGAGCCAAGGAAAATTTCATGTACCTTTCGTACGTACGAATGCTGCAAACCAAAGGGTGTAAAAGCACAGTACAATTAGGATTGCTGATTCCTTCCTCCTATCCAAAGAAGGTTTTGGGCTCACCTTGTTCCCTGGATTGTTTCCGTCTAGCTGATTCTAATTAATGTTGATTTGTTGCGAAAGAAAAATACTTTTTTCAAAAACGCAGGAGAGCTACGTTTGCTCTGTTCGCTTGAGCTAAGTTCAACTTATTTTCAGCCACAGCTCAGCCGAACTGAGAAGAAAAATGGGACAAGAACCCAAAATCCACACACACACTCCACACACGCCAACTAAAGATCTAGATTACATTCTTGCCTGCTAACATAAAGAGAGACGACCACAAAACCACAACTCTAAGGCAAAAGTGGCGGTGAAGTCAAGGAAGAGAGGCTTTGCTCGCCTGCAATCTCCCAAAGACACCGTTCCTCGCTGGTAACAATAAGAGCTCTTGCAATGATAGGATCAGCTCCATAAAAAAACACAAG
The DNA here is from genome assembly GCA_038502445.1 of Eremochloa ophiuroides. Classification (NCBI taxonomy): domain Eukaryota; kingdom Viridiplantae; phylum Streptophyta; class Magnoliopsida; order Poales; family Poaceae; genus Eremochloa; species Eremochloa ophiuroides. Next base: position 5,112,744 of record JAHLJS010000009.1, on the reverse strand, counting down.
AATTGTGGTGAGTCCAAAGAACTTAAGCACCTAGTACAACCAGAGAATTGAGATATTTCTTTTGTTGTTCCAAAGTAGCATGCCACAGTCTATCCCACCAATCATCGAACATCACATCAATTGCCTGAGGAGCAAATTGTTGCAGCCCAACCTGACATAACAAGGAATACCAGCATTGCCTCGAAAAGGAACATGGTACTAGAAGATGATTAATTGTCTCTTGCTCTTGATCCTACAAAGGACATCTTTCCGAACAGGGCAGACCTCGGCGGGTAAATCGATCAGCTGTCTAACACCGGTCATGTTGAACTAACCATAAGAAGAACTTGCATTTTCTAGGGGCTCGGGTCTTCAAAGTTCTTCCCATAAGAAGAACTTGCATTTTCAACTAACCATAAGAAAACGCAAGTTCTTTCTAACATCGATCAGCTATCCAATACTGGTCATGTTCAACTAACCATATGCAGATTTTGCTAAGTACCGTCCTAAAGGGATAGTCGTCAAATATGAACGTCCACCATTTCAGGATGTAAAGAGAAGTCCGTGAGAAGATCCCAAAGGTTATGATAGTCAACTAGTTCTCCAATCGAAGAAATTCTTTTTACATCCGAAAATCCAGAGGTCTTCAGTGAGAGCTTCTGCTACTGTATGTTTCCCGATAGTTTTTTAGCCACAAAAGAATGTAAACGAGGAGCAACGTCAATAATGCGCTGCCCATGTAGCCACCTATCTTCCTAAAACAGTGTGCGAGTACCATCCTGCACTTCGAAGACTATCAAGAGAAAAATACTATTAAATGTCTGGCTGATTGTCATGCGAACAGACGAATAGGATGAAGCCTATCTTCAACACCATTACCTAAAATACAAGACCTATTCTATATCTAGGTAGTTCTACCTGCAAAGGGTTCAACACTTATTTTTAGTTTCCTCCAACATCAATACTTTAAATAGAACACTTTCTATAACGATTCTTGAGGAGAGAGGATATCCAGATTTGGATTATCTCTCTTGATATATAAAATAAATCTCTTATATAAATATATATTGAAGGCTAAACATTGCTGTCGGAGGCTAATTTTGCTTTTGAATGCCCTTATTATAATTATTGGAGACAATCTGGCTGTACCGTCTTTCCCAAAGTTTGACGTAGTATCTGATGGGTGTGTTTAGATGCACCCAGTTAAAAGTTAGAAGAAGTGTTTTTTTACAATAAGTATCTAATCATGACTTAAGTAGGCTTCAAAGATTCATAAAACAATATTTTATCAAATTGTCAAATTAATTTTAATTTAATGATTTATACATGTGTCTAGAAAGATTGATGTGGATTGAAACCAGTTTGATAGGAAGTCAGAGACAATCTCCCTCTTCCCTCCTCGGAGTTTCAAAAAACCCGCCGAAAAGTTAAAAATAAAAGGGAAACGCCATTTCCTTTTGTGCCAGGAAATACAAAATAGGTTCCGCAGCGCGCGTGCTCCAGCGAGCACGATGGCCCTGCATCCCGGCGCCGGCGCCGGCGCGCCCCTCGCATCGTCGGCCCCCGGCAACGCTGAGTACGACGACTTCCACTGGGAACGACGCGGCCGAGGCGGAGCTTCAGGCCATCGAGGCCGCCTACGCCTCGGCTTCCGCCTCCGCAAAGCGCCGCCGCCTACCTGACTGGACCTCCCCATCCCCTTCCCCCTCCTCCCGCCCCCGGTACAGCCAAAGCCCGGTGTCCGGTGGATCCACGCCGTCGTGGACCCTCACGCCCCACACACCCCAAGGTGCGCTCCTGCTCTTATCGGCTTTCCCATTCCCCATTCCAGACCTAGCGGAATTAAAGAACCCTCCTGCTTCTTGAAAATGGGGGCCAAGCAATTTCTCCACGCATTGGGCTTGGATCGTAGCAGGTTTTCAAAATGTGGCTAAGAAGTACCTGATCCCTACTGCCGTATCTTAGGCCTGTAAAAATCATTCTTTTCTGGGTTTTGATCACACCTGTTGCTTCTTGAGTTGCTGTGTAACTGAGATGGGAATCATGTTTCCTCTTCGTCCTGATTACAGGCTATGTGAGGGCAAGGCGCCAACAAATATCTTTCAGCGGTAAGATAGTTTACTGCAGGACACCTTCAGAGGTGGAGAAAGCTGCAACTTGACATCTTACTCAAAATTGAGAGGATGAAAACCCCAGGCCAGGTTTCTCTTGGGTTTGATCTCGAGTGGAGGCCCTTTCCAAGAAGAGGTTTGTTCTTTCTACCCGAATTTTCAATGGTGTCTTCCCTATATCTAAATGAAATGAAGTTTGGCCATTCCTCTTTTATGAACTTCTTTCTTGCAAGTAGTTTCATCTGATAGACATAACTGGAGCTGTGTGGTCTTTATAGGAGAACCACCTTGTAAGGTTGCTGTAATGCAGTTATGCATGGAGAAAACTCTGTGCTATGTCCTGCATATTGCTCACTCTGGGGTACCACCTATACTGAAATCTCTCTTGGAGGATAATGCGTCCATTAAAGTCAGTGGCTCAGTGTTTTTTTTCCATTATTTTTCCTAGATACTATGCTCTAGTTGATTCATGTTAGTCATGGCTCCATGTCTTTTCAGGTTGGAATATGCATAGACAATGATGCAAGGAAAATGTTGAATGACTATGATGTATGTGTACAACCACTGATGGATTTGTCAACCCTGGCAAATGTCAAGTTAGCTACTCCTCCCAAAAGATGGAGTCTTGCTTCTTTAACTGAAATGATCACATGCAAAGAGGTATATTGGCGACACCAAGTATTTTTGTCTTTTGCAGCTCCATTAGCAATGTGTGTGGGAGACAAAGTCCAATCTCTATTCATTTTAAATTTGTATTCTATATGTGAATTACACTATCCTGAAAATTCCCACTTTGTAGCTTGTTATTTATTAAGTTATAGATTTCTTTCCCCACACCCTGTAAGTTATAAATTTGGTAGGAAGAAACCCAAATGACTTTCTAAATGCCTGACGCTAACTGTGAACTTGAAAAGCCTTTTGGTATGCATGTTTATTTGGACTTAAAAAAAGATCAACGTTGCAATGCACTTTATCATCTGTAGCTTTGTTGCTTGTCTGTAGTTGCCAAAGCCGAGCAACATAAGAATGGGAAACTGGGAGGCTGATGTTCTCTCCAAACAACAACTTCAATATGCTGCTACAGATGCTTATATCTCATGGTACTTGTATGAGGTATATGGATAAATAATCAAACTAATTTTGTTCTCATGATAGTTTTTTTATTTCTCCTAGATGTTGATGGCCATTAATACTCTTCCCTAGGCACTGCAGAGTCTTCCAGATTATACTGCTGAAGCTGAAACTGATTCTGTAAAGGCACAATAGCTTCAAGTAGACATTTTATTGGGAACTGATGTTAGTCTTCATCTTCACATCTCATTCAGGTCAGAACTCTGGATTCCTAGTCTTTACCCATAGAGTAGTTTTCGTTACCACCTCTTTGAAGACATAGTAAGTTCTTAGAAGTAGACGACATTTGTGTTCATGCCCCTACTTTGAAGGCCAATTGTGATTTTGCCAATTCAACTTTGTGATTTTGCCCTTGCTTTTTCAAAATGAAGATTGAGTTTGGCCATGTTCCATTTCGTGCACTTAACGGTATCAAATCAGCTGTAAAAAGGCAAGTTTGCCCCTGCAGATTTTCCCCTTCTTTTCTGATTACTTTGTGATTTTACCCCTGTTTGATATAAAACATTTAGATAGCATTTTGACATACTTCAAATGCCTGTGAAAATGCATCAAGCTATTGCATCAATTGGTCTATACATCTGGCAATTTACACAAGTATACATCATCAACCAATCTACATCTTCACCTATAGCATCTCTCTCCTTAGTATTAAAGTGAATAACTTTCTTCTTCCCTGTGTGTTATGTGGGCTCACTTATGCAGCCCATGCTTGACAACGTCGTAAACCTCAGGCGCGAGTTGACGTGCAAGCTCTATACAAACATGTTTGTGTAGGACTCCATGAGTATGAATAGTGTAGAGAATTGGAGTTTGGAGGCAATTGGCGACACCCTCAATGGAAGGGGGCGCCTTCTATTATAGGGCCGGCTGGCCTTGCTTTACAAGGCAGGGATAATATCCCTGATTTACAACTGCTAACTATAGCAACTAATCCCTGATTTACAACTGCTAATTATAGCTATGATATCCACAGATGCCGCAGCATATGCTAAGAGGCTGCGGCATATTCTATTGCCTAACACCCGCCCGCAGTCGCAGCGGGAGGCTCCCGGATGCAAAGACTGGATCGAAAGTCTTGAAACAATGCCGTCGGAAGCCCTTTAGTCATGATGTCGGCGAACTGATGAGAGGAGGGCACATGGAGTACCCGGATCTCCCCAAGGGCCACCTTCTCGCGGACGAAGTGGATGTCGATCTCGATGTGCTTCGTTCGCTTGTGGTGGACGGGATTGGCCGTCATGTAGACGGCGCTAACGTTGTCGCAGAAGACAACGGTGGCAGAGGGTAGCTGTATGTGAAGCTCCTGGAGCAGCTGTCGAAGCCAACAGCACTCGGCCACCACATGGGCCACAGCACGATACTCCGCCTTGGCGCTGGAACGCGACACCGTGGTCTGGCGCTTGGAGGACCAGGAGACCAGAGTGTCACCGAGGTATACGCAGTAGCTGGAGGTGGAGCGTCGGGAGTCAGGACAGCCTGCCCAGTCGGCGTCGGAGTAAGCCGTTAGCTTGTCAACGGGCCCGGCGCCGATATGTAGACCCGAGGAGAGGGTGCCCTTCACATAGCGCAGGATGCGCTTGATCAGCGCACGGTGAGGCTTTCGGGGGGCGTGCATGAAGAGACACACCTGCTGGACAGCATAGGCTAGCTCAGGACGAGTCAGAGTGTAGTACTGGAGCACCCCAGCCAGGCTCATATACTCGGAGGCGTCCTTCTCTGACAGGAGTTCTCCGTTATGTGCGGAGAGCTTGGCGTGAGTGTCAACAGGTGTCGCCGTAGGATGACACTCAGCCATGCCCGCACGCTGGAGGAGATCGACGGCGTACTGGCGCTGGGACAGGAAGAGGCCGTTGGAGGAGCGTGTGACGGCGATGCCAAGGCCAAGATCCGTCATGGCGAACTTAGAGCTCAGCTAGGCCATGATGCGCTGAAGGAGAGCCGTGGATGAGGCGGTGAGGACGATGTCGTTGACGTACAACAGCAGGTAGGCGAGACGCTTCCCCTCTCGTAGAACGAAGAGGGACGTGTCGGAGGCAGAGGCGACGAAGCCGAGCTGCCGGACGAAGGTGGAGAAGCGCTGGTGCCAGGCCCGCGGAGCCTGCTTCAGTCCGTACAAGGACTTCTGTAGGAGGCAGACGCTGTCTGGGGCGCCAGGGTCGACGAAGCCTGGTGGCTGCTGGCAGTAGACAGTCTCCTCGAGATGGCCGTGGAGGAAAGCATTCTTCACGTCCAACTGGTGGATCGGCTAGGCGCGAGACGCGGCGATGCTGAGGACGGTCCGAATGGTGGCCGGTTTGACCACCGGGCTGAAGGTCTCGTCATAGTCGACGTCCTCGCGCTGAGAGAAGCCGCGGACCACCCAGCGAGCCTTGTGGCGGGCAAGGGACCCATCGGCATGGAACTTATGTCGGAAGATCCATTTTCCCGTCACGATGTTGGCGCCCGGGGGACGCGGGACGAGTTGCTAGGTTTTGTTGTCGACAAGAGCCTGGTACTCATCCGTCATCGCTGTGCGCCAGTTGGCATCGACCAACGCGCTGCGATAGTTCATCGGGAGAGGCGAGGTTGAGGACAATGTGGCCGTTAGCCCTTAATAGCTGACGCGAGGGATGGCACCAGTCATGGTGCGAGTAACCCGCGGTGGAGGTGGCGGCAGTGGAGCAGGAGGCGCTGTCGATGGCGCGATTGGGGGCGCAGCAGGTGGCGCTGGTGCAACCTGGAGGCGCCGGGGCAGCTGGTGGCGGGGCAGGGGCGGACGTCGTACGAGGGCGTCGGACGTAGACTCGTGGGAAGGGAACCACAGGAGGGACGCCCGCCCGGTGCCGGAGAAGCTGATCCGGCTGCTCGACATCCGAGAAGGATGGAGCGACCACGGGCGTCGAGGAAGGAATTCCACCTGCAATAACAGTAGGACAGGGCACCGAACCATATCGTCGTCTAAGAGGAAATCTAGGGAAGTGGGGGGTGGGGCGTCTGGGGTGGCTGTAAAGGGAAAAGTGGTCTCGTCGAAGATGACATGACGGGAGATGATGATGCGACGGGTCGATAGGTCGAGGCAGCGGTACCCTTTGTGAGAGGGTGGATATCCAAGAAAGGCGCATGCCGTGGAGCGAGGTGCGAGCTTGTGTTTGGAGGTGGCCTGCAGATTTGGGTAACAGAGGCACCCGAATGCGTTCGGCCTTGCCGTTTTGGGGTGATGTGTAGGGACAGGAAAGGCGGAGGTGGGTGCCGCGAGCGGCAAGGAAGTTGGTGTTGGTGGTGTTAACGAATTCAGTACCATTATCGGCCTGAAAACATTTTATGGGTAGGCTGAACTGAGTTTGGGCAAGGGCAGCGAGTTCAACTAAATGTTGGTGAACGTCGGACTTTTTGCAGAGAGGAAAAACCCAACAAAAGTGACTATAATCATCCAGACACACCAAGTAGTAGCAAAATCCAGACAGACTATTGATAGGTGACGTCCATACATCACAGTGAACAAGTTCAAAGGGCGCATGAGTTGTAGAATGCGAAGAACTGAAAGGTAGACGTGTGTACTTGCCTAACTGACATGAATGGCAGAGGGAGTGGTCAACTGTATTACGGGCAACAGCATGAATTTTATTAAGATGCGCTAAAGCAGTAGGAGCTGGATGACCGAGACGCTGATGCCAGAGGGTCGACGAAGCAGCCAGGAGGGCGACAGGTGTGGATGCAGGCATGGTGTAGAGGTCCCCGTCGCTGTTACAGCGGAGAGTCACGCGTTCCGTTCGGAGATCCTTGATGGAAAAAACCATGTGCGTCAAATTCAAAGGAACATCTATTGTCGCGAGTGAACTGACGAACAGAGAGCAGGTTACGAACTATGGATGGTGCGACAAGGATATTATTAAGATTAAAATTAGACGCGGGAGTGGATAGGACGGAGTGACCTCTAGACATGACTGGAATGCTAGTGCCATTACCTACTGTTATTGAAGAGATGGAAGGGGGTAGGCGTTGGGTAAGAATACCATCCGAGGACGTCATATGTGTCGAGGCGCCGGAGTCGACGACCCAGGGTGAGTTGCCCTGCATATTCATGGCCTGTAGGGCGGTGATGAGACCAGCTGCATCCTAGGTAGTGTTGTTGGAGCCGCTGGAGCCGCCGGAGGACGCCTGAGGAGCGAAGGCTGTGTGTGCCTGGGGAGCAGGCCCGAGGAGGCCCTAGTGGCGCCCAGATTGGGCGTTGGGGCCACCAGACCCGCCGATGCCACCCTGGCGGCGTTGTCCGGGGGGGTGACCCGCTCGCCGGGAGCCATGCGTTCGCAGGTCCAGGGGTTAAACCCCCAGGGCAGGCGCCTGTTGGAGTTGCTGCCGCCAGAGTTGGTGGAGAAGCCGCTCCCGGAGTTGTACGGGAAGGGCTGCTGGCCGCCCTTCTTGTTGTTGGTGCGCCGGTTGTCCTGCTGCTGCTGTTGCTAGCCGCCGGTTGGAGAGCAGGCAGCAATGAGGAGCGCCGAGGCAGCACGTACCTTCTCGTCATTCGGCAGCCATAGTTCCTTGAGGAGAAGCTGATGGCGAGTGGTGGCGAAGGTGAGGGGCTGCTGCCCGGCGATGTTGTCGGCGACCGTAGAGTAGACCTCGTTGACGCCGCGCAGAAGGTTGAGGACGAGATTGCCCTCGGTGACGGGCTGGCCGACGTCGCGCAGTTCGTCGGCCTTCGCCTTCATGCGAACGCAGTAGTCGTCGATGGAGGAATCCCCCTGAGTCATCGAGTGGAACTCGTGATTAAGGAAGATGGCACAAGGCGCTTTGTTCGCCTGGAACACGTCGTCGATGGCCTTCCACAGCGCGCATGCCGTCTGCTGGTCGTCGGTCATGGCGAGGTTGAGGATGGGGTCGGAGAGGGTGCTGTACATCCATCCGCGGACGCAGAAGTCAGCCTACTACCAGGCTTCGTCGGTGGGGCACGCGGGGGAGGCGATGTCGAGGTGGTGCAGCAGTCCAAACTTCCCGCACATGGCGCGTAAAGCCGTCGGCCACTTGGTGAAGTTGGAGGGCTTCAACTCGAGGACCATGGGGACGTGCAGCTTGACATTGATAGTGGCGAAGGGCATATGGCCGGGGCAGAAGCAGCCCCTAGGGCGCCGCTGGTGGCGGAGGTGAGGTTTGAGGGGGTTTCCATGGGAAGAGAAGGAGGAGGGGCGACGCAGGAGGGAGTGGCGGAAGGTGGAGAGGGACCGGGGAATCAGATCGATACCCGGGCGTCTGATACCATGTAGAGAATTGGAGTTTGGGGGCAATTGGCCACACCCTCAATGGGAGGGGGGCGCCTTCTATTATAGGGCTGGCTGGCCTTGCTTAACAAGGCAGGGATAATATCCCTGATTTACAACTGCTAACTATAGCAACTAATCCCTGATTTACAACTGCTAATTATAGCTATGATATCCACAGATGCCGCAGCATATGCTAAGAGGCTGCGGCATATTCTATTGCCTAACAAATAGGAGTCCAAGGTACTTTGTTTGCTAACACCCATGTAGGTCCCCTAGCTAGAAGTACAATCAACGAATCTTTTTTTGTAAAAAAATACATGGGCTTGCCTAAAATCTGACCATTAATTTAATTCTATCCAAAGTATAAACCATTGAATTTCCATTGAATGAATCATTGAGGCTCAAGTTGTCGAGGACTCGAGGTGACCACGCAGCAAGCCATACATTCTGTTGCAACACATGGACATGTTTACTAGTTGAAAAAAAAATGGAACAGGAGAGCAGAGGCTGGCTCAACTTGTGGAGGGGCAAGAGTGCGGTTGAGGCTTGCAGGGCCAGCCAATTGGGCGGCCAGGTTGAGCAGGGACGAGGCTGAGGCATGGCATAACGGCAGACACGTGACCTAGAGCGGTGGCATCCTAGAGTAGGGTGGCCTGGTGCTGCAGACTGGAGCAGCAGGTCAAGCCTGTTTGGCACGGCAGATTGGTAGCCTAGACGGCTTGGAGAGGGACGGGGCAACACCCTTTGGTGGAGCCATGGCGGCACCCAGGCGCGGACGGAGCACCCTGTGTGGAATCTGGGCAGCAGATTGAGAACTGGATTGGGTTCTCCAATCTCCATAGGATAATGTAGTGAGGACAAACACACGAGCAGCAGACAGACGAGCAGCATGGTGCCAACTAAAGCGCGCAGCAGCCAGCAGCAGGACCACTGCAAAAGGAAACCGAAGGCAAAGCATCTCAGTGGCAGCCAGGAGCCCCGCAGCCTCCTCATAGTCACCAAGTCCTCGAGTTGATTGTGTCGAGGACTAGGGATCAAGGAACGTGGTATGCTACTTGAGGAAGGTGTTCCAAAGGCTAGGACGAGATTGTTCCCACGTTCTGGAAAGGGATCTATGTTCTCGAGATGTGGAACATGGCATTGTATTACGCCCAGGTGACAGCCCTTGCCGTGTAGGTCACCCTTGTTCGTTGCCGCTGACGCTATGGTTTGCATGGTGGGTCACGGGAATGATTGGATAAGGTGGGTAGTTTGGTCTTTGCCTGCTTTCCATTTTTTTACCATCTAATCATCTTCACGACTTCCATCTTAACAGACATCCAAAACAGGGATAAATGATAGTTTAAATTCTAAAAGGCGTGGGCAAAATCAGAGTTTTAAAAAAAAGAGGGGCAAAAGCACCATTGAACTCCTGAATACGGGCAAATCATCAATGTCCCTAGAATGACTAGCTCGTTTACCTTCATTGGCATAACATGTTGTGGTGAAATTGTCTGTTATGCAATGGGAATTATTGGATTTGCATTCCATTACACATGGAAGTGTTTGGCCTACTTTTCCCTGTGTTTGAGGAAACTGTAGATTCCATTTTGGGCCATACTGCGATAGTTAAATTCCAGTTGATTATTAGGTACATGCACTGAAATCACATTAACATGTCAATTTCTGTGAAAGCATGCCATTGATCTGTTTTTAGAACTGCACTCATGATACTAATTGAAATCGCATTATCTCTAGTTATTTTTAAAAGAAAAAGAAAAATCTTTATTGTTAAATGCTTGACATGCCAAGAATGTTGAGTTTAAATGAATACATAGATGTCCATTACCAGTGAACTTCTAAATGAATACATATGTTAGTCCATCACCAGTGAACTACTTACTAATATGTAGCAAAACTTCTATCATCAATCTATCTAAAAGGTTGCCATTGTTGGTTCTATGCATGCAGGGTTGAGTAGGAACTAGGAAGATCCTTCGTCACAACCAATGGATGGTGAATTCTGTGTGTTGTGCGCTTCCTCACTTTTTGTGATTTATTCTTCGGATGATTTATTCTCCTTGTATGCTAAGGGAGCGTCTATTTATTTAAAGAACCTAGCAGTGTGCGTGTGTCAGTGTTGTATGGGTTCTTGCCCCATTTTTCTCAATAAAATGATATGCAGCTCTCTTGCATTTCCAAGGAAAAAAAAAGATGGCTAGTTCCTTTGTCATTACTTACAGTAAAACATCAATTGGAATTTAGTTTGCTTGGGACGATTGAAATTTTTGTACAGCACAAAACTCATTTGTACAGTGGTGATATAATCAGGAAATCAAATGGTTTACATCACTTGTCTGGTGGTTGACTTGCTAAACTGAATAGATTACCCAGTGGCGATGCTAGTGTATAAATTGAATGTATTCGAAGCATTTGACATTTGTCAATTGATTGTGCATTTTTTAGAGGAAATTAGTTCTTAGGTCCTGAAAAAAGTTCGGTTTTTATCGAACTTTGTTATTTGGCCCTAACACAAAATTTTCTTACTTTCTTGGCTCTTCCCTCCACTAAAAAAAAATTCATAACTCTTCGATACGACATTAGATGAAGATGATTTTTATATGAAAATTATAGATCTCGATGACATTTAAAACTTTATAGTTTTGAGTTTTTTCATTTGAAAAAGTTCAGATGCCTTAAAACATTAATATAATATAATATAGTTTTTGGGCATCTGAGCTTCTTCAAAACTATAAAGTTGTAGATCTCGTCGAGCTCTATAATTTTTATATAAAAATTATCCTCATTTGATGTCGTATCGAAGAGCTATGCTTTTTTGAAGTGGACGGAAGGGCAAAAAAAAAAAAGTAAGGAAATTTTGTTTTAGGACCTAAGCCGTTTTTTCAGGGCCTAGGAACTTATTTCTTTTTTTTTTTATCCGTATTGGTTTCAGTTTGCTATAGTAGTGTCTCAGTACGCAAGTCATCGTGCCAGTTCCGGTCCTTGAACCTTTTGCATCAAGTTCCGGGCTAACTTCTTATTGGCCGTAAACAGGCTTGGTTGGGCCATTGATCTTCTATGCTGTGTTGGTTGACTGAGCGGAGAGCCCATATACGCCACTTTGAGATCAGCGTTCCATGTCTTCAATCCTCTTCATTAGGCCACCTGACAAGTAAGGCTTTGAGTCTGGGGCAGGTTGATTTTGATTTGTGCATGATCATTTTAGATCAATGAGTGGGGTGGAGCCGTATGAGAAGGGTGTGATGGAGATGTGTTTGTGGTTATAAGGAGTCACCAGAGGTGTCTTTTAGCAAATGAAGTATCAATCTTATCTGATGAATAAGGCTCGCTGATTGGCTTTGTCAAAAAAAAAAAAAAAAGAAAAAAAAGAAAAGAAGATAGATGGATCGGCAAACTAGTGAAGTAGTGAGCAAATACCTAAGATTAGACATTACTTTCTTGGTATGGTCAGATGAGATGGATTTCCACGGGCTACATTCTTAAGGGGGTCTTTTGTTTGTTTTTTTTTATTTCACGACCATGCTTATGCATGTATATCATTAAGTAGAAGTGGAGTTTTACAACAAATAACACTGGATGAACTGGAATGCGAGTGGCACGCCACGGTTAAACCAGCAGCGAAGATAAATAAGCTATTACAGATTAAAGATGTTGCAACTAAAGCCGGGTGTGTTTGGATGCTCTAACTAAAATTTAGTTGGGGTAGTTCGGTCATTTAAATCTTTTAGCTGGGTTAAAATAGCTAATTATATTGTGTATATTTTTGCTTCTATCTAAACTTTAGCTAGACTTAGTTATGGGTTGTTTCGATACACCATGACTAAAATTCATCAGCTAAAGTTTAATTGTGCATCCAAACTAGCCCTTAGTGTGCTTTGCAAACAGGCCCTAGTGTGCTCTGCTCTTGGAACTGGCAATTGATACACATTGACTGTTGTTATGCGAAGGAACCAAACATCACAGGCTAAGATATACAATTTGCCTTGAAATGTCTTCTGCATTCATATCCTTTCAACATTCTGATAAGATTGGCATGTACATTACGAAGTCTGTTTTTTTTAACCCAAGTGCCATGCCAATATATGCCATCAGGCGTCTTTAGTTCGTGGCGTAACAAGTGGCACATTTTGGTCAGTCATACAACAAAGAAATTGGATTTGATTCTGCCTGTCAACATTTTGACCCACTGTATTTCTGATCTACGTGACACGTATTCAGGTTTCAGATCCTTTTCTTTAAGAATCGTTTAGCCCATGCTGTTGGCGATTAGCTCAGAATTAACCCCACATTAACTATAATCGAGAGAACATATATGCTTTCATGGCTGGCAGACAGTGCGCATGGGTCGGCCCGGCCGCGCATGAATGTTAAGTGTTCTTGCCTCGATTCAGTCAAACGAACATCTGGCGTTTGAATTTTACCGGTCAAAGATTCATTCTGTATATATATAGACAAGGATACATACCATCTTGTTTGTTAAATACTCTCACAAATAATCTGTGTACTGAGAAAGTGTACTCAAATGGCAGAAAGAATCAGCTGGGTTCAAGATTCTTGTAGCCGCCTACCCCACATGGACAAGCAGTAGTGTTAGTAATATATGTGCACTGGTGGAATCTTCGGCTCCATCTGGGCTGTACACCTGTTTCCAGGTGCACCTGGCGTGCATCCAGTAAACCCTGGTCATCACTTGCACCAGCACACAGTATGGTTTTTTCTTGTCACATGGATCTGTTCTGGTCAAAGAGAACCGACATGGCATTGTGATCTTGTGCACAAGATCTTGCAGAGGAGTCATTCCCTTGAATCTATTGATTTTTTTAGGCCATAAAAATGATGAAAAGAATCTTGTTCGATCAGGAAAAAAATGGCAGTGTGGAAAATGGAGAATATATATTGATTTCTTTATGTCGTATTACCACTCCATTCCCCTCATCCCCTGCAACTGTATCAGCTGGTCTTTTCCAGTACTGGAGCTGTCTAGTGATTTTTGTATCTGTGTCGACATTTTGTGGTACTTAATTTACTTATAGGAAAAAAATATCTACACAAGTGTTAAGCTCTTGTCAACAAAGGTTAATTTGCCTTTTGAAGACATAAATAGGCAATGAAATGGAGTTCATGTATAACATGATTATTCTGTCCAATTCTTGGATGATCTGTAGGGAAACTGAGGTCGTTGCCTTATAGAATCTGGCCTAATCTGAATGCAGCAAGCAAGCTGTCATGCATGGTGTGTGCGCGAAGATGAGGTAATGCACAGAGCACTACAGAAAAAGAGTGGCATGACATGAAAGCATACTAGCTTGCTGGAGAGGCTGAGTGCCAGAGGATCTCTCAATTGAATCTCTTATCCATGTCAAAATCATTTGACATGGACATAGATGCATATATTTGTTTTTGTCTAACAGTTTAACCAGTGTTTGTGAGTGGTCCATGTCATGCCAGTTCCGGGCCAGGCCGGTTTAGCATGGTTCTAGACACTTTTGCTGCAAACATTGCATCGACCTGGGATGCATGCCAGCTGATGTTGACTTTGTCAGGAAAAAGCATGGGGGGCAAATGCAATTGCACAAATTGAAGTGGCCTCCCCAATCATGGTTTGCCCCTATTTGGAGACCATGCATGCGCGCATATCTTGTCACCATATATTCTTCCACTACTTGCAGAGACAGCTTCTCGTCGCCTTACATTCGAGAGCAATACTGAGGTGAGCTGAATGTGATAGGTTCTTGACTATTGTGCCCAAAAACTGTCAGATCAGTGTGGCATAGTGTTTGTTCGGTTTCATTCTCGCCTGATACTATACAATAACATTGCATGCCTTACTTCCAAATATGCTGAATAGCTAGGCTTGCCACATTAAGAGCATGTTTGGTTACAAGAGCTAATCACTAGCTAGCTAAAAATTAGCTCTAGTGCATCCAAACATAAGAGCTAATAGGAGGGCTAGTTTTTTAGACAAGTCTTGAATTAGCCAACTAGTTAGCTTTTTTTTTTCCTCGATCGAGCGTCGTGCTCGTAACTAGTTAGCCAAACTTGATTATTTTGAGCTAATTTTTAGCCCAACTAGTAACCGGCTCTAGCTCATCCAATCAGGCCTTAATTAGTGGTATTTGGCATCAATCCCATCTATTTATGTATATATCGTCAGTTTGTTTCTCGATTCGTTCATGGATCAATCTTGCGTGCAAGCATGTATCACTCAAATCTTATCTGTTGCCTTTCTTGTGTATCCCTGCTAATATAAAGGGTAGCTGATGTAATATGGATCCAGTATGTGTCCAAGGATATGAGATCCCTTTGCACAATTGAGGATCAGGGGTGTAGTGGAGAAGCCTAGCTACCTCTACTTAATTAGTGGTTAGTGCACGCATTCATTCAAGGACGTCGGATGAGAAACTAACGCTCTAGATTAGCCAGCAATGAGGCTGGTCAGTCTCTTGTGGTGCCTGGAATACATTGACAAGCTAGCCTCTGGATTGATCTGAACCATCCAATGCTATTGCTTGGCATCCATAGAAATTAAGGTGCAATTAAAAGTCATTAGTTGCCAGTACAAAATCTGAGCACAATCTACTGGTAGATTTGGGTCTGCAAATAAGTTCAGTGTCTATCTTCTCTTAGCACTAGGTGTGGACTTTGGAGCCTGAAAACGATGCAAATTGCAATTCATTTTTGCTCATAGATTTGGTGTTGGATCTTTCATCCTTTGTTACCCTCCTCAGATGCATCTGCTTACTTCTGAAGCTCTCATTGCGTTTATATTACAGGACAGCTTCTACATTTCCCTAGTAAGGAAAGAGGGAATGCACCAAGCACATGAGAATCCTGTCCATTTCATTGACCAACTTAAACAAACACTTATCTAAAATCAAAGACCACAGATAACCAATGGATGGGGATTATCTTGAATAAAATAATATAACTCATATGTGTCTGCATATACAAAACTAAGTGTGCCTATAATATCGTCTCTCGTTACCATGTGATGCACTTAGGAAGTTAGGAGCAGTTGATATCATGCCACAAACTCAAGTATAGAAATGGCAATTTGTTTCTAGTTTCAGTAGAATATATATTAATTTGTACAATTACCAAAACATTGTTATCCTTCTCTCTACTGAAATTTTTTTCTGTTGATCTGGACATTACCACATGTATGCTTAGGCCAGAAGCATTCAGAATATGACCACTAACTATCAATATGCATTCTAGCAGGTTTGTGTAGGGAAAAACAAACAAAAGAAAAGGCAGGGACCAGGTTTTCTATCTTGTCCACAGTATAGCTATTTTATAAGTGAGAGTTAATTCTGGGAAAATAATATGATGATTTGTTTACATGGCACTTGATCGACTGGTAGCTCACGGATCATGTATGCATGAGGCTACCACATGAGAAACCTGACACTGCATGCATCCTCCGCCGTCTGACTGAGATTCTCAGGCTCATATGACTTCAATAAACAAAAAAGGTCCCCCAGCCGAACTGAACTAAATTTGTGTCAGGCCCTAAAATAATTCAAGAATCTTCTAAGCACAGTGGTTCAAACTGATAAATAAGAGGGGGGGGGGGGGGGGGGGGGGATACCTACAGAACAATCAGGCATACATTTATATAGTGTACCAACCACATGGTAGTTAAACCGTTACAACCGACCAAGGAGAAAACAGTTGGTGTGAGTACGTGAAGTCAAAACTCCTTGGGAAAGGGACAAATTTCAGTCAAGATTTTTCTTTTAAAGAAAAATAAATCTTTATTCGGGTCGCTACAAGAATTTTGCCAACAGATCCATTACACAGTTTAAGCTTCTAGGTGTTTCTAGGGGGAAAAAACGCTAACAGCGAAACGAAGCAAGCGTGGACTAGTTGAGTACTTACTAGGCCTCTTAAAAGGAACAATGTTGGTCTCCTTTGCAGATCAAAATTTTCGTTTCCAGTAGGTTGCTCTAAAAATAACCTACAAATAAAAGTATAATCATTTTTTTAAAATTAAAAATCACATCAGTTTTTACAAAGCCAACTACACCAAAATGTTGCACTTATGCCCACACAAATTAGGATCCCCAATATACCAACCTGTTGAGGGCAAACCCTAGATAAGTCAGCTACATCTTAGGGGCCTATACAAACCAAATGCCATTGTAAAGACTCTTCAAATAAATCTTACATCATGACAGAGTCAAATAGTAAGTATGGAATGATTTCCCTACTGTCACAAGAAAAACATACAAAGATTCAATTAATTTCTAAAAACTAAGGCACCAAAACAAGAAAGCCACATATTTATATATACACCTTGAATATAGTAATGTTCAGGATTGTTGTATTATCATATAACATGAGTATGAAGTGCCTGGGGGAGGTTCTACTTACATTACATGTTGGGGATTGAGGGTTGTGAACTGCGTGAATGTGCTTCGAATGAAATGATTCTTGGGATTCTGCGATGCCATGTGCTCATCAAAATGTCCCGTGGGCGTTGTTCTCAAACGGCGCTGTCTTCTTTTCTTTTCAGAGAGAGAGAGAGAGAGAGAGAGAGAGAGAGAGAGAGAGAGAGAGAGAGAGAGAGAGAGAGGAGCTTAACTGCCGGGGTGCTACCCTTGGTTAGCTGTAACTCCATTGTATCGGCTGGAGGTTGTTTTACGAATGACTACTTGCTTTCGATAAAACACAGAGAGGTAATTCTGCGCTGCAATTGGCAACCCAGTAGACACCGATGTCGAGTGACCAAATATACCCGTTGAGGGATGTAATATGCATGTAGAGGTTCAAAACATTGAAGAAATAGATATGGTATACAAGAGACAACACCACTACCCTCAGATTGATCCTGTTATGTCAAATGTTACTGATGATTCTTTGATGACAAAGATGTCAAAGTTCAAGTCGACAAAAAGGTCAAACAAACCTTTTCGTGGCGTTGCCGTTATTCTTATAAGCTGTCAATGTTCTTCATGAAAGGTATGAAACCCTTGAAGAATACATCAAGAGTCTTTGTTTGAAGAGTCTAAGGGTAGTACCAAAGAATTCATGATATTGTAATATGTCCTTCAGTTGTTAATGCTAAAAGCTTGATTTATGCTAGCTTCAACGAGTTGTTGCATGTTCTAGCAAAACTTGATTTGGTAGAATGAAGTAAATATTGTTGATGAATATTGTAGAATGAAGTGAAAATTGTTATTGCTATGTGATGTTAATATAATCACCTGTGATGTATAGTTTGTATCATTTTAATTTTTAATTATAATTAACTCTGGCAAGAAATTTTTAACTTTTTAAAAACAATTACTAAACTTTCTCTGGAAATCAATTTCCAGAGGCAACTCTTTTACACAAGCACCTTATGGAAACACATTTACACTGACAGTTTTTGTAAACTAACCAGGACATACATTTACACAAGCTGTTCTCAAAAAGACGCCTGTGAAGGCCAGGATTTTCACTAGCCTTTTACATTGGTAGAACCCAAGAACTCGAGTAAAAATAGGTCTAGAACTGCAAGTAGCAATGTTCTGTGTACTAGTGATCCATTGATAGACAAATATTTGCAAACTAATTTTATTCATGTTTCAAATATGGCTGAATCTATAGTACCAGGAGAAAAAAAAGTTTAGAAACAGAGGCTAGCAGTGGTAATAACAGCAAGATAAAAGTTAGGATTATAAGACATTGATATATCTGAACTACCCATGGATTCTTTAAGAATAATCATAATTGGCCATTTGCCCCTTAGAATCTAAACCATCGATGGCAACATTCCAAGCGATCAAAATTGGGTATTATACTATTATGGTAGCTCCTTTCCTGTGTACCAACTACAAATCTCATAATTAAGCTGAAATTATATAATATTTTAAGATCTGGTGGTGACCCAGGAATAGATATACGCCACTAATATATGCGCGAGGGGTATGACCCAAATGCGACCTATTTCAATTCAGATCACAAGTTGGATGCATGCATGTATGATAGTGCAGCCGTTGGATATCTTGGTTGTGATCATCACAAAGTTCCCCTGCCATGTTCATGCATGATCACGCAATTAGATGGTTGACTCAATTATTTGTACTACCAATTATTGTGATATATATATGTGTGCGTTAGAAGTCACATGGCGGCGTCGATCAACAAGACCGCAACAAGACTAGTTAGTTGGTTCAATTCCCTTTTCCTTCTCTTCTTCTTCCCCGGACTAGTTGATTCTATAAGAGCTGGTTAGCTAGAGCTAATAGCGATACTCAAAAAAAAAAAAAAAGCTAGAGCTAATAGCTCTGCGCTAATGTGCCGTGCACTTGTATATGACTCGAGAGTCTAGATACATGTGCCTCGATGCACGGCGATGCGTTGCTTATCTACTCACCTCATAATGGATTATTTTTCCAACCGGGAGTTTCCCATTTCCATTACGAATAACGGAAAGGAGAAAGTCAGGGCTGAAGTTTCCAGCACACACAGAGCGAGGCAGCGCCGGAAGACGCTGACCAACACAGAACAGACCACAACACCAAAACAGCAGGGCATGCAAGCCTGCAGCGAGTCTGAAAGCGTTTCTGACGCCAAAATGAGAGAGCTTCCGACGCAAATGAAGAAGGGGGGGGGGGGGGGGATGTCGCGAGAAGCTGAAGAAGAGCAGCAACCATCCTCTCAGTCTTGAGCGCGCTTCCCCATCCTTGGTAGCCTACAGCATCTCCTTCGCGATCTTCAGCATTACATTTACACCATCTTCCGTGATCTTCTTATCAACTTCTAGGTACAAAACTGTCCAATGTCTCATTAGTGCAGCTGCATGACATATTATGTCTAAAGGACTTTTAATCAGGATTTTTTCAAAACAGGCCTTATTTCTGGCTTTCCAAATGGACCAACAAACAACTGCCAGGCGACCATTTGGGATCCACACATCTAACCGAGCCCAACAGGCTTCCAGATTGTTTGGGATGTTATTTGCACCGAGGCTAGTAGCAATACAAATCCAGATCACTTTAGCAATTGAGCATTCAAAGAATAGATGGTTAATCGATTCATTTGTTTCACAGAAATAGCATATGGGACTCCCCTTCCACTTTCTCTTAAGCAGATTGTCCTTTGTAAGTAATGCATTGTTGGCTAGAAGCCAGAGAAAAAATTTGAGTTTGGCAGGAGTTTTCCCTTTCCAAATTCTTTTGTAATCAAAACCTCATAATGGATTATAATTAATTAATATAAACGATCACACTTTTCTATTAAGACATATATCAGGCCGCATGTATATATATATAGTAAAGTCTAGATGACAGTGATATTAAAGAAAATTGGTGACACAAAATAGGCGCTCAGCTAGTATGGGGTTCTTTATGATAGAACGGGAACTAGACGTGTTATTCTTATTTGATGTATTTTTTGTTTGTGTACCCTCTTCATCTTAGTCGATTGTGCTTCTTTCCCTCTCGCTCCTCTCTTCCCTTGCTCCCTCTCCACCAGCCGCATCCCCAACGGCTGCCTCTACACCTCCATTCTCCCCAAATCCCAATGGAAGCAGGAACGACTGGGCCCATTGCCGGCTATGCTACCTAATGTCCACCCCCACCACCGACTTTGCCCAACTCGATCTCTCCTGCTTCCTCTCTAACCGCCACCGCCATTGGTCTTGATCGGTAACTGGTAAATTACATGCAAAGAAAATAGGTCTAAATGAAAAAGAAATTGACTTGCGCTTTTTTATAGAAGAGATTAGAGGGCCATGGAAGAAAAGGAAAATTGCTTTACTCCAGAGTTTTGGAGAAGCAACGGTTTACGAATTTGCTAAGAATTTATAAATTGGATATTCAAATTAGTTAGTTTAATTTTGGTGAATTTTTTAAATAGAACAAATGTTTAGTCCAGCCGAATTCTCAAGTTCATTTTTCATACAATAAAATAAATGCAACAAACCATTCAGATTATAAAGTTATATATTTTTTATGGATAATTCACACTTTCATTGTTTAAATAGACATCAATTTAAATAAAGATTAGTATTTTTTTGGGAAAAATGATAAAATCGTTTATTTTATGTAATGTTTTGCATTCACATCCCAAAGTGGGAATTTTAGAGTGTGGCAATTATGCAAAGCTAAAGAGAATTATGATACATTTTGGGTGAAAGCCCTAGATTAGTTTGGTAATTGACTGAGAACTAGTGGATTAGTGTTTTCACTTGGAGATAAATAAGCTGAATCCACTGGATGAAGTTGAGTAAGGCTTGGTGCATGGTGAAGTAGTTGATGACCACAAGATGCAAGTGCTCAACATCGATGAAGGAGAAAGAGAATGAATTGAAGAGCCCAAAGGCAAAGGTTTACTTTTTGAGCTTTTGTTATTGCTGACCAAGGTGCAACAAAGTGCATCACTAGGTTTAGGGTAGACAGATGTACTATTAAGAGAGGAAGTCTTAAGATAATATAGTTATCTAGTGTAACTATGTGTTAGACCTAATGACGTGGTGAGGCAGCAAGTGAAAATGCTTTGAAAATATTTTGAGAATGCTAACTCAGTGCTAAAAGGTTTCATTGTGGCCTTAAGCTTCTACTCGTTGCTCTCTCCTCCGGCAATGGCGGCTGGTTGCGGCATGCGAGGAGGTGGCAGTTCCATCTCTGGCTACGGTGGGTCCAAAACCGCCCACCGTGAGTGCAGATCCGACAATGGGGAGTCCAATGATGGATGTGGTAGTATGGACGCGACGGCAGCGACAAACTCTATTGGTCTCGGTGGCGAGCTCGATTGGGCTCGCTCTAGATTTTTTTTTAAAAATCTCTTAAAGGAGGTGGGCACCTTGAGACGTCCGCCTCCATTAATCCATAAACTGAGACGGGCAAAACAACCACCTCCGTTGATCATAGATGAACGGAGGCCTACAATTGGAGGCAATTGCTTTGCCAACTTTCTATAATAGTGGTTGGATAATGAGATTTAAACCGTAGTTTTAATATCGAGCGGTTAAAAACCCAACTGAAATTTTTGAACACATTATATATATATATATATATATATATATATATATATATATATATATATATATATATATATATATATACTCAATTAACAAAATATTCCTAATTGTATATGCTCAATTAAACAGAATATCCCTTTTGCTTCATAGGGATAGTGATGTGGGATCTGAAAAGGCCTGTGATTTCCTGGGGTCACTACTCCAAGGGGAGCCACATGTGCCGCCCTTGAGTGCTGCGTTAGCTGTTCACCGTATCGCTTTTTCTTTTCCAATTCATAGGTAAGTAGTGGGGCTTTATTACATCTACTAGGGCTACCTGGGATACAACCATATCCAGCTTGATCCTCGGTGACCACCTGATGATGCTCTCTTATCACTTGAACTGGTCCATCTTGGACCATATTGGTTCTCTTTTTATGTTTGCAGAGATATTTCTGGTCCCCGCTGGTTAGAAAGGAAAATTAAAGCAAGCTAAGGACGTTCGTCATGTATAATTGAACTTGTTAATCTTGGGTGTCCTCATTGAAATTAGCTGTTCGTAGGGCGCCGGTCATTAACAATACTGAGCGGTTGTGTTGCTTAGGTGGAAGTTCTGTTTTGTTCCAATATATTGTAGCTGCTCATCATCTAGCAGCAGTTACAATATCTGGTAGTACTCCCTCTGTCCCAAAATAGATGTCATTCTCACTTCCCGAGAAGTCAACTTTTTTCAACTTTGACTAATTTTATATTAAAAGTATTCATATCGAACGTACACAACTAGTATCATTGAAAAGATCTTTAAATCTAGTTTTTTAACAAATTTATTTGGAAATAAAAATATTGCACATATTTTCTATAAATCTAGTCAAAGTTGAGAAAGTTTGGCCTGCACGCTTCCCATAGCGTCATCTAATATGGGACGGAGGGAGTATTATGCAATGTACTATTTTAGGAACAGCTAGCAAGCTGGTGTGCATTATGCAAGGAACTGTACCGCAATAATCGGATTGCCTAATTTCCATATCTGACCAACTGTGTTATGAATTTGAGGAAGAAAACAAGTAACCAAGCATTTCTTTTGGCGATTTCGTATGCTGGTTTAGTCCCAAAACTTTGACTAGGATTGAATTTGGACATGTTCACTAACCCCAACAGGCAACAGCCACTCTCACTCCCAACCGTATTTAGTGTCCTGTTTGTGAAAGTTGACTTTGGGCTAATCTGGAATCTTGGCCGGCCGGTTGGGCCTGCACATTGGCAGAGGTAGTGGTGTGGTGCTCTGGTGCTGGTGATGGTGCTAGCAGCAGAGAGATCTCATCTGATTTGTACCAGTAAACTTTTCCATGGCACCAGGAGCCAATTGGGAACACAGGTAAAAGTGACCCCTGCACTGCAGAGATCCAGTGCTAGCTGCAAAGGGACAACCAGAGGACAAGAGCCAGGAATTCCACAGCCCACGCCACACTACCATGTTCCCTGGTGCTGGGCGGCCCCTGAATCTCAATGATGCGTTACTTCTGAAAGAGACACTTCACATCTACTTTCATCATTTTGCTTTGCTAATGAACTTGGAATTTATTAATTATCTAAAAAAATTAACTTGGAATTCACAAGGACAGATCGAGATTAATTAGTGGTGAAGAGGGAAAAGGGCAACGACATTCAAATTGCACAAACAGTAGCCATATACATTCACTCCATCGATCTCATGTGAAGAGTCATACAAAGAGTAGTAAAAAAACTCAACAAGCTAGAGGTGATACCTCTCATCACTAACCATATATTGCATACACTACTAAAACTGGCTACTACATAGTACATGCTATGGTGTGTATACAATAGAAGTATAGAACAAAGAAATGAACTTGCTAGGTCAATGAAAAATACAGAGAGAGCCTCTTCTTCCATCAACAGGTTGCTACTATACACCAAGCTAGCGGCCATAGCTGCAGTAAAAATCCCCTAGGGCTCACTCACTTCCCCTACTGATGGGAGGGCTCCATTTTTTTTTTAACTCAACTCACTCTCACTGTTTTTACCGTACGTATATATAACCTACTCAACGAACCCATATACTGCTACTGATGTACCAGGCCAGGCAGGCAAAGAACAAATCAACAACAAACCAAGGGGATTGGAGACTACTACTGACTAACTAGCTAAAACACCATGAACCAACAACTGTATGTGTGTCACTCTGTGTCGTATGTGCTTCAGTAAGTTAGCTTCGATCCTCTTCGTCATGCCGGTGGTGGCTCTATCCATCCATGGATGATCTGATTAGAAGACGACGGAGATGCAGCGCCTGTGGCAGGCTCCAGCCCTCTTGGTGGGCTTGGTCTCCTCCCTCCAGACGTTGCCGAGGTCCTTGGCAATGCGCACGGCGTCGGCGGAGGCGCCCGAGAGACCACGCCGGGTGAAACCCACGGCGTAGAGGCCAGACTGCCCCTTCCACCCGTGCGGGAACGCCGTCTTGGGGTATCCGTCCTTGTTGAAGAAATCGTTGCCCTGAAATTAAGATGGAGATAATTTTGATGGAGATCGGTCAGATCAACAATGTTCTTGACATGTTCCAATGGAACAGTGCTTTATATATGCATTACTACTGAAGTGTGAATTTACCTGGAGCCACTGGGGCACGTTGCTGCGGTATCCGGTGGCGAGGACGACGGCGTCGAAGTGGAGGGTGCGACCGTCGGCGAGCTCAACGAGGCCGCCCTTGCCGAACCGTGTCACTGCAGGGACGACGGCGATGTCGCCGGCGCGGATGCGGGCCAGCGCGCCGTAGTCGAGCACGGGGGTACGGCCGTGCGTCTCCTTGAGCTGGAGCGGGCCGGCGGCGGCGGGGCGGCGGAGGCCGAGCCTGGCGATGTTCCCAAGCACGAGCCAGGCGAGGAGCAGCATGATGTTGTCGACGAGCCAGAGCGGGAGCCAGCGCATGAGGAGCACGGCGAGCTGGAACGTGGAGGTCCCCAGCACCTCCCGCGGCAGCACGTGCACGGCGTCGCGCACCACCATCGCCGGCCGCGCGCCGTGGTCGGAGAGGTCGAGCGACACCTCCATCCCGGAGTTGCCGCAGCCGACGACGAGGACGCTCTTCCCGGCGTACGCCTCGCCGGACTTGTAGTCGCTGACGTGCGTCACCGTCTTGGCGTCCAGCGCCTCGAGCCCCGGGATGTCGGGGACGAATGCCTCGGCGTTCTCGCCCGTGGCGACCACGAGCCAGCGGCCGATGTACTCCATGTCGCCGCCGGCGCCGGAGGCGGAGGTGGTGAGGACGCGCCAGAGGCCGGACGTCTCGTCGTAGCGCGCGGACTGGACGGCGGTGCCGAACTCGGGCTTGATCTCGAAGGCGGCGGCGTAGTGGTGGAGGTAGTCGATGAACTGGCGGCGGGTGGGGTACTCCGGGTAGTGGTCCGGGAACGGCATGCGCGGGAGCTGGCAGAACTGCTTGGGGAGGTGCAGCTTGAGGCGGTCGTACGTGCGGTTCTGCCACAGCGACGCGATGCAGTCGGCGCGCTCCAGGATCACGTAGGGGACCCCCTGCTCGCGCAGGCACGCCGCCACGGCGAGGCCTGAAGGGCCGGCGCCCACGATGATGGGCCCGTTCACCCACACGCACCGCGGCGAGAAGAGGCTGTCCATGCGGTCGGTAGGAAGGAGACCCATGGGTTCTTGCGCTTTGTGTTGTGTTCTGATATTTGCTGGTGATCGTGTAGCTAGCTGCTGATGAGAGAGCGAGAGCTCAAGCTACAGGTAGAAGAAGGAGGGAGGAGGGAGAGAGTTTGTTTGTTGATGCTGGAGGCGGAGAATGGATCGGAGGAGATGTTGTTGATTGTTGTTGTGTTGGTGGTTTGGGGGTGTTTATATAGGCAGGCAGCCAAGAGAGGGAGGGTGGTGGTGATGGTGACTGCCGGTACGATGGAGGATGACAGCATGTGAAGGAGAGAGGAAACGGAGGAGAGAGAAAGTAGCTTAGCTAGTGGTGCTGCGGGTGGCGATGGCCGGGCTAGCTGCATCATCAGCGTCTACATACATACATGATGAGAAGCAGAGAGAGAAGGAGAATATAAGCATGCAGCTAGTAGCTACAACGAACAACCAAGAGAGAGAGAGAGAGAGAGAGAGAGGCAAATTAAAAATGGTGGCAGGGAAGATTTCATGGAGATCGATCGAAAGGATCTAAGTCCCTTTTTCTGGAATTCGAGTTTTAAATTCCGTGTTCTCGTTCTAGGGAAAATTCGCTGCAGATTTTATCTCCTTTTATATACATATACATACATACATACATGTATTTCCCACACACAGCAAGATTCTGGCCGGTCTGACCCACTGAGGGTAGCTCGAGCGACTGAGTGAGTGAGATCAGTTACACATGCAGGGATGCCCTGAAGCCAGTGGGGTGGTGGTGCTGCACTGCATGAGAGCCACGATGCACCACCCGCCGGCCCATTGTTTTAGCTTAGCGTCAACCAACGGCATGCGTTGAAGAGTGTTGGACCGGCCGTCCGCCGCGCGCGCCGCTCCTCCTCCTCCTCCTCGCGCTGATCGAGCTTATCTGCATCTTCTACGAGGAGGAGTAATTCTGTTCTGCTGCCCTGCCCACTATCATTGAGATCCACGTCGCTGCATGCGAGACCGAGACCCCATCCCGTTTATACTATATTAGTTTTGGATTAGTGAACCTCCTCCTCGGTTACTTAATCCACGCGCATCTTGCACGCTAACGCCCTTAATTCTTCTGTTGTTATCTCATTTACTACTATTTGCTACAACTGCCACAACTGCCATCGTCCACATGCATGATCCATAGTTGCATACTTCCTCTCCCTCTGTTAAGCGCCGCATGAAGGAGTGCCATCCTAATGTTGACTTTAATTTGATCATACAAAAACAGCATTTTATATTATCGAATTGGTTTTTGTTGAATTCACAATGAAATATGCCCTGAATATGTTTGGGACCAGCTTTGCTCAACGTTTTTCTAGTCCAACCTACAGTTTTAACTCTATGCACTCTGCTCGAAAAAAAGGTGGAGTTGTGTGATACCACCTAATTCCAATTTTTTAAGCTCCTTCGCAGTGAAGTTTATGAAGCAGAGTCCTTGGAGCAAATCCCAAAAACACCCTTAGTTTATTTGGTGTTACATGTTAATATGTTTTTTCTATAAATATTAGTCAACATTAAAGAAATTCAAACTAGCAAAATAAAGCTCAAACATCCCACATTCTGGGTGTGCGGAGAAATACATCATAGTAAATTGTCACACAAAACAGAACGCTAAAATTCAGGATAAATTGGTGCTCGCCATATAACAACATCATGCACAAGAAGCTAGTCTAACAACATTTTCTGTTAGATTTTGTAGTCCCTAAAGAATAAAAATTACTAAGTACATACAAACTTACCAATTTACTATCTTATGTAAAACCAACGTTTTAAATGGTGGGCTATACAAAATAGCGGCAGCATGTCCTGGCCGCTATGCGTCGCTATAGCGCCGCTATAGCAGCGCTATTCCCATGCTATAGCGGCAGCTATATGTCATAGCTCCAGGTAGCTTAGCACGCTATCGTGGCGCTATAGCGGCGCTATTTGAATACAGTCAGGCAATAGCCAAACCGCCAAATACATTTAGACAACAGCCAAACATATTTCCATGATAAATTGATAATCATAAGTTCATAATCATAATAATAATAACTCACAAAGTGATAAAGTCATAACATCCATGATAAATTGATAACATGTTCCCATGATAAGTCATAAGATAAGAGCAAACGGCACACTCAAGTACCTGGCTCATGTTTATTTCACTAAATCGGGCCCTTAGTGAGCTATATTTGACCGGGCTGTATTTTTTTGTCAATCAGTGAAACACGAATAGCGGCTATTTAGTGGCGCTATGGCGCTATAGCGGCTTAGCGGCGCTATAGCGCGCTATAGCGGTAATAGCGCGTATAGCGTGAAAATGCAGGATAGCGTCGCGAATGGTCATCTGGGCTGCTATAGCGACGCTATAGCGCGCTATTTTTTCCATGTGTAAAGCAAAAGAATATTATGAAAGCTGTAGACTACCATCAAAACCAAAAAACATTCGACTATATCACAAGCACAAAAAGGGTTTTATAAGATCTTTGATTTATTTTTACCCTCTACATTGAAACCCTACCCATACCGGCCAAATACAAAGTGAAACCCTAATTTACCCTCTACATTGTGCTGCTCTCACACTCTCACCCCTTCCCTCTCTCGGTCATCCAACCGATGGGCGCTCTCCTATATCTACACTGTTGTCGCCTCGTCGAATACAACTCCAACCCATCGTGATCGGGTGCACCACCGCCACGCGCACGCAGAGTGACCAACAATGATGATGATCTCTTTAGCAACAAGAATGGCTCCCCCTACCATGGCCTCAATAGCACGGTATCCCCTACTAGGCTTGTGCTCTTTGTGCTCGGCTACTTCTTTAATCTGCTCATCGTCAGCCACACAGTATAGCCCTTGAAGAGTTGTCATGTTCTAGTTCTGGGGACTAGAGATCTAGAGTGGTGTGTCATGGTAATCGCCTCTCTATATCTAACTATCTATGTCTCTCATCACCACTTTCTCCATTTCCCTCTTCCCACTCTCATGCATCCTCCCAAAATGGTTGGTTAGAAGACAACAACGAACTCCAGAGCATGAGACCTCTAAAGTTCAGTGTGCTAGATCCAGATGGTGGTGTGTGGATCCATGTTGGTGACGACTCCCCTCCCCTGAGAGCATGTAGGGACACTTGTGCGCCAGATTTTGTCAGCTACACTATGGATAGAGGCTAGTGCGACATCCTTCCCACCAAAGCACGCAAGTGCGGTCGACGGAAGTCGCGGCTAGCCCTTAACACCTGCTCAAGCACGTCGCCTCGACCCCAAGCACACACTTGGTGGCGGGGTGGTCAAAGGACACAACATATAGCTCTACCACGCACTCACTAAGCCGAGGAACTTTCATTTTATAGAGACAGACAAGTAAATCCTACCTTGTAAATCATTTGGTTTACATGGGCACCTTGCTAGAGTCGGTCGGTACCTCCACCTTTGATTTGGCCCATCTCTTGTAATCCTATAACATAGTAGTGTATCATATATATTTGAAACCTTATTGCCTGGAATAAATGTTGAGCCATGTTTCATTAACTACAAATCATGTTGGTTAAATCAAATCCCTCGTTCTCAAGAATGAAACAATTTTTCAAAATTATTGATGAAATAAATTATATAATAAAAGTTACGGGAGAAACCGACATCTCATTAGGACGAAAGAAAATAAAAAAAAATGCATGGGGGGTCACTATAATGCATCTCAAATATTTGAAATAATCATATATGCCGGAAACTCATAAAAAACAAATTCCTCGTTTAAATTTTAAAAACAAACCGACAAGGGTTAAAAAGCTCCTGCCATTACAATTAAGCGAGTAAGGCACCGACCACGGCCAAAAATTTAATATATTGTCCAGAGAAGTGAAACCGTGATCCTTGCTATAAATGCCTGGGGAAACGGTGGTCTGAAAGAACCTTATGCTATACTCCACTAGCTAGCTAAACCGTGTCATACCAATTAATGACCAGATAAACCGTGTATTACATGAACGAAAGCAAAAATACCAACTGCTGACATGCTGTCAAAGCGAGCCTTCCAACCAATCCCCAGTTTCCAAGTGGGAAAAAAAATACTATAGCTAGCTAGCTACTTGTAGTGGACTGCCAGGTGGGCCCATCACTTTACAGTGCAGTGCCAGGCGCCATCGTTCGCAGTGCACTCTCAGCTTTTTGGCGCGAGAGACGTTCAACTTTGTTGTGTTGAACTACTTTTCTTGATATGCTTGATGCAACTCCATCTCCAATAAACTAGGAAATGAGACCGGCCGGCACAGCTCAAAAGCCTCGTAGTGCAACGCTTGTGTTTGTCATGGCCACATGGGCATCCATTTGTTCTTTTGTATTTGTAGTTAAACACACGGAGAATATATCCCACTGCATCATCTTTTACAAAAAAACAAAAAGTTCGTATGAGCAGAGTCCGTGGGTAATGACATAGTTTTAATTTAAGCAATACTAATAAATAAATATGTTGGAACAGCTCGTTTAAAGTTTCTAAGGAAGTATCACATTAAAGAACGAAAATTCTTCCCACACCATTGTTTCAGAGAGTAGATATGGTAACTTCGTCAATTTCAAAATCTAACAACTCATTGTGACAGGGGCACTCACGTGGATAGAGTTTAAGCGCATGCATTTGTATGTGTGAGAGAACATATGGTTCATTATACCATCTGTGTACCTACTGTGTACGTAGGGAAAAAAGTGTGGAGGCCACAGTATGATATAGCTAGGTTTCTTGTCAACCATGTTGTTTCTTACATTACCATCTTCCTGCGATCAGCTATGGAAGTAACAATTGTACTGTAGTATGGTGTTTGGCCAAAAGCAAAGCCCCCCAAACTGAAGCAGTTGCTGAGTAGCTTCACTAGTCACTAGTCACTGTGCATACTGTGTCCCCTCCGACGCTCCAAAATATATATCCAGTGTCCTTTGTGACCTATATGTATCAAGAAAAGATGTAAGCAACACACACACAAAAAAAGTATGACGTGGACACATACTCTTACACAAAAAGGAAGGCCATGCATGTAGTAGGATCCAAAGTTTTGCACCTCGAAGCAGCTTCCTGACTTGGCTCCATCATCACAAAAAGTCCCTCATCACTTGTTAGTGATCACTGATATCTCCCCCATACCTTGAGTGTGTGCCATCATCGTCGTTATCTACAAACTAAACATGATTAGATCAGAAAATGTATTAGTGGCTAGCTAAGGGTCAATGCATTACTTTATTGCAAACTTAAGTCAAATTAATAATGTACACTTAGCCTACGTGATCTGGATGTATTGTACCCATACCTAAACCCAATTAACCTATATATTTGGGTCCTCCTATTTTGTTCCCATCCTTGCATGGCGCCAAAGCTGCAGGTCACATTTCCTCTTTGCACCTAATATTCTCACACATCTGTCATATATATGCTGATATATACAAAAAAAAGAGGGGGTGATTAGTATAAACAATAGCCATTCTTTCAAGTGCCAAACTTTCCACAGATTCTTCCGCGTATTAGCTAGTACCACCGGACGCGCAAAATTAACAATGGCGCTTAGCATCTTTCGGTGAGGCGCGTTCCAAGATCGAGAACAAAAACATTCTCTCTCTCTCTCTCTCTCTCTCTCTCACACACACACACACACACACACACACACACACACACAAACACAACACACACACACACACACACACTTTTTTTTGGCGATGAGAGAAAAAAAATTGATTTGGAGATGGATGCAAAGTTTATTCTATTCATTCTGCACTTAATTTATCGAAACAGATGTACAACCTTATACACCTACTCCGTACTCCATATACTTCTTATATATGGTAGCTAGCCTATGTCTTTCACACCTCACTATGCAAAAGGTCTCCAATATATCAAAATTCCAGTCCCTTTCTTGGCACTCAAATACTCTAATCACATGAGATTGAAGACTTTTGTGTACAAAAATCATCTCAAAATATGTATAATCATGGTCAAAATCATTAGGCTGGAGAGCTAAAGATCTGTTGACACGTGTCGAGTTGTATGTATGATAATGCATGCATGGTTCATGAACTTGAATCACACCAATGCTTAATTTTCAGTGAGAGAGGTCCCCATGCATGATCATGATCCACCAGAACTAAATGCGGTGTACACACATGCATGGTGATTGAGTTGATCGAGGTTAGGATCTCCTAGCCTGTATTTGCTTGATAGAGCCGAACGTTAGAGCTTGCTTTTAGGTAAGGGGGATGGCATGCATGCAGATACATGTATATGTATGAATACGAGATACAGTATATGCAGCAAAATTAACCATGCATCGATGCATGTAACAATGTAGTATATGTGCACCGTCATCAGTGTAGATGGAGAGCATGTGCAGGAGGCCTTGTTTGCTTCAATTCACACTACTTTTCATGGCTCAAAAGAATGTGAATATTTATATACTAGTATGTGCTACCAACAAAGCTAGGCCAGTGCATGCACAGTTGTTTTAGCTCATCTATATATATGGCCTTTGCAACAAACCCTAGAAGAGGAACACGTAGAGCCATGCTAGCCATTCCCCTTGACACTGACAATTGCTAGTTTTATAACCCAGAGGACACCTCATCATCAAATGATGCAAATTGCATAGCAAGTTGATGCAACATTAACATTAGTCGGCCAGTACACATCATCTTTCTCAAGGCTGCAACCATGGAAAGTGGGCTAATTGCCAATGGATTTCTTGAAGCCCTAGAACAAGTGGGGGCTAGAAGCCACGTCCACGTCTAGAGAACTCATCAAACCAGCTGCTTAAACAAGAGAGAGCTTGTACTCGATCCTATATATATGTAGGGCACATTGTGCATAGCGAGCTCCGTGGTCGGTTACTGCCTCGAATATCACATTGTTAATTACTTAGCCTTTAATCTGGGCCTTAAAGCCTGTGTATTATAGACTAATTATTAAACCCTGGCTAGCTAGGGTTTTAGCGCCGTTAGTGAATCCCAACTCCCAACAGAGCGCACGCGCTAAAGGTCTTGCTTAGCTTAATCGGTGCACCTCGGGAAGTGGCCCTTCGCATGATTGTCGAGAATCGCCGACCTAGATAAAAATTAGTTACTCCACCTAGCTTTCTATACTTGGGAACATCATTACAAAAATCATTTGGTGTTTGATTTCTGGAAGTGTCAGCCTGTCAGTTAAAACTATGGTCGTCCCTAGGTGGGGGTATGGGCTCAATACAGAGAAATCTTTTGAGTTTTTGACAATTGATTTGTTAATTCAAAGAGTTGTTTGATTCACTCTAATTAATTAAACGGTGAATCTCAAATAAATAGTTATTAATCAGTAGATGGAAAATTATTACCCCCCGTACGTACTATTTTTTGTTTAATTCGTACTAAAAACACACTCATCTTAACATGGTGTAAACTTGTGATATAGATTTATATGGCTATCTTTGTCATAGGCAAGATGCGTACGTATATGGTGGTGCAATATGTACACTGTGTGGAATCACTACTACTCCCATGTACACTTCAATAAAATTAGCTTCTGTCTGATTAATTAGCTTCCACCAATTAATGTGTCCAGGTAAGGAGATCGATCGATATATATATTCTATACTCTCGGGAGTAGTTACTCCTATTTTTAAAAAACCACATTGCGTATGTGTTCATACTTATTTATCACTTTGAGTATGTTTACGTACTCATATTATGGTGCTCCAAATCTTCCTATGCGAAAAAATTTTAAGGGAACCCATACTTTTTAATATATTACGAAAATACCACTTACTGTAGTATATAAAATAAGTATGACCACATACTCGATGTATGCATGCATACTTGACAAATATACTACCATAGATGGTCTAGTATGATCATATACTTTATGTACATACACTTTATTCGATCATATATGCCCTAAATCTGAAGATATAAACATAGGAGTAACTACTCTCTAGGAGTAGAAAATAATTTCCATATATATATATATATATATATATATATATATATATATATATATATATATATATATATATATATATATATGGACGGAACTAAAATGCAATAAAGTGTATTTGCTATAGCAAATGCACAGGCCCTGCCAGCTCACCTCTTGCTCCATCCATCCGTCCCGCATGCAGGGAATCTTTTTTGTTTCGGATCGAAAAAATACAATATCTCCTAAACCGTAGCCCCTATTTCAGATCCGTTTGCATCAGGTTGTTTAAAAAAATATGCTTAATAAAACGAGATCCAAGAAGACTATATTTGATGAACTTTTTTTTAAGTATATAATTGCAACTTCAATGTTCTATGAGCTGTCATCATGGTTGCAGCACAATTGCAGCTTGGCTATAGCATAGTTAGCGCTTGTTGCAACCAGTTAGAACGTAATTTTTACCCAATTTGCTTTTACATGCAATTAGTTACAACCTAATTAGTGAACAACGTGCATTTTATATACCAAATGTGTGTATTCTCTATCAATTGCAACCACGAGACTAGACCAATCATAAATATAACATCCTACTAATTGCAACTTGACGAAAGTAATTGCAACAGATCTGATGCAGTGCAATTGAACCTGATGTAGTTGCAACCTGACGTGATCCAATTACAACTAGATTCGGGTCATTTACAACTAGACAAGAACCAGTTGCAAACCTGACGCGATTCAATTACAACTAGAGTCGGGCTAGTTGCAAGGCAAGAACCAGTTACAATCTGACGCGATCTAATTACAAGTAAAGTCGGGCCAGTTGCAACTGGGCAAGAACCAGTTGCAACCTGACACGATCCAATTACAACTAGAATTAGGCCAGTTGTAACTGGGTAAGAACCAGTTACAACCCGGGTGAGTGCATTCAATATAAAGAATGCACATAGATATAATATAGATATACAGTATATATATATATATATATATATATATATATATATATATATATATATATATATATATATATATATATATATATATATATATATATATATATATATCTCATCGCAACTTTGTATGGCACTTGCTATGTGCCTGCTCTGGTATGGCTACGAGATTAGCTGAAAAGTCTACAATCACCGATAAAAGAGCCCTTTTGATTAAAAACACCATATTTTATACAGCCTTTACGTGGCCAATCTCAAAAGTGCATACAATCACCAAAATGTTTTGTTTACAAACTTCGTGATATGCATTTGTTGTTTGTTTATGAGAAGCTAATCCCCACACAGGCTTTATGTAGAGAGGTTGTTTAATCCTTGCTCAATATTCCGTGGGGCATATACGAGAGAAAAGTACCTATGATTGGATATTCTACTCATCATTAGAGAGGGACCTATGAAGGATAGTAATGCAAAAAATATACAAGCTAGACGCCCTTACACAACGGGTCTTGTTAGTGGAGCCGTTTTTTCCTTCAATTCCATAAAGCAGCTTCACTAGTAAAGGTAAATCTGTTCTAAAAAAACCTACCGTAAAGTGTTGAAATAAATCTTAGACTACCAGGATCTTAATCTTAGTCTAAACATGATCACTACTCAACTATTGTGGAAAAACTCAAGTAAATAGGCTAGACTATTAGTTGTAGTAGACATAAGCGCCTCTGTTGTCATTGCAGTCATTGATGGTGATGTAGATCGATGAAGATCAAGCCCTGATTGGTGATCTTCATCCTACTACTTCATCACCGGCGACTGCATCACCTCCAGGGGCTCCCATGGTGACTGCTACTAATGGTCTGGCTATTTACTTAAGAATTTCCGCAATAGATTAGATGTGGTCATGTAATAGACTAAGACAAAGATCCTAGTTATGTATATATCCATGTTTAGTACTCAGTTTATTTCAACAATTCTAGGTCGCCGCGCGCTCCACAGGGGAGCCCGGCCGCCGCGCCATCGCGCGTCCTAGGGTCCGCGCCCCGTGCGCTCCGGCGCTCCACCATGGGTCAGCCGCAGCAACGCACCCGGCGAGCTCTGCTAGACAGGGCCACGCGCAGGCCTGAGGCCGCACGAGAGCGCCGCCTAGCAGGGCCCGCCGGTGCCACCGGCATGGCGCTGTGCCGCCCGCCTCTCTCTCTCTCTCTCTCTCTCTCGGCTGATAGAAGGGAAGGAAGAAGAGAAATGGAAAGTGAGAAATTTTGGGTTTTGGGTTCCAATTCTTTTTTATATAACCACAGATCCATTTCTAGCCATCAGATTGGATTGGACGGCCGAGATTCGTTCTAAATTAGGGTTTCGGCTTGTGGGCTTCAGTTGGGCCTTAGGGAAGTGGCCGTTTCGGGCCGAACAGGCCGCAACCTTGGCTCTGGCCGAGCGGGGCGCCACATGCATAGCAGGCCGCAGCCACAGCTCTTGCCGTGCAGACCACTTGGGCCGCAGCTGGGCCACCATCAGGTGAGGCTGCTCGGGCCAAATCCACTTGATGGACTGAATTTAGTTTTTCCTTTTTATTCAGAAATTAAGTTTCATTTATTATTTATTTCAGGCATGGAGGGCCGACTACAAGACTACGACTACAATACAAGCCATGAGGGATAGCGAAGCCTTCAGCCTTTTTTTTCGAAAACCCCACAACTAGCTATCTTATAGCAGACAACTAAGGCAAGCCTACTCAACTAATCTCATGTAAACGCCCTTCCTTTGGTTCTCGAACAAGCAAGGCAACACTTTTAAGTATTTTAGTTAAGTTTTGAGCTGATTTTTAGATTAATTATGAGTTTAAACTTGCCACTAATTTTTATGGTTTCCCTGTGGTTACTACACTAAGGAGCAGTAAAGAAATTCATAATTGGATATTAAGTTTTAGATGAATATTTTATATTAAATGATTTGGGTAAATCTTAGTTCTTCTTGATTTCAATAAATAAGATTATATCAGTCATTAAGATTTTCTAAGTGAGTTTAAGGAAAGTACTGACTGGTTCGACTTGGTCATAAGCACAATATTTTTTTTAAGCTACCTTGTGCCTATCTTGAATAGTTAAACTAAGATTTACTTCAAGAATATAAGTTTACTTAGCTATTCAATTTAAGCACTTCATTTAATTATTTCAAGTTTTTTAGGCCCTCATTATATTTAGTATTTCCAGCTTAGTTTATTGTTGTTGTTATTATTATTAGCAACTGTTGGTATTTTTAAGTACACACAGATAAATCTGCAAGCGCACGGATACTGTTGTAGTTTTCACCCAGAGGGTTTTAAATATCGTATCCACAGGAAAACGGGTTAACTTAACTACGATCTAACTTAACCAGGGGTAGTCAATAAGTAAAGATGAAAACTAAGTTAAAGGTGGTAGTCAATGATGGGTGTAGTGATGCAATTAAAGATGGTGGTGTTGTAACTAAGGTTATCGCTAATGGTTGTAAAACTAATCAAGGGTGTATATAATATGGTTATGACGATCAAGGTTGTAGATAATGGGAGTGTAGAGAGGATAACTAGAGGTTTCTACTTCAGACTTG
Organism: Eremochloa ophiuroides; assembly: GCA_038502445.1. NCBI lineage: Eukaryota > Viridiplantae > Streptophyta > Magnoliopsida > Poales > Poaceae > Eremochloa > Eremochloa ophiuroides. The sequence goes on along the minus strand of JAHLJS010000009.1, from coordinate 5,076,233 downwards.
GGTAATCTTCTGTCTTCTACTGTTCATCTGGAGAAATTACTATAGGGAAAGATATCAACAGAGGATGTTTCCCTTATCAAAGCTATCCTATTCTTCCTTCTGACGGGAGATGGACTACAAAAGAATCAACAAGGCTAGGTCACCCTCGCGATCTACCACCGATCCGGCTAGACAGGACGCATTTACGAGTAATTATAGTCTAAGCACCACGCCTACACTATAGATTACCACTCTACTCCCTCTAGAACAGGAATAAAGCACTCAAAAGAGAGACATAAACCAGATAAACAATATGAACATAGACTTACGTAGATCAGAAGTTGGTTGCCCGAGACATCTTAAGAGCTAGCTCAAGTAGAGCTAGATCCTACCGAAGTACAAGCCGTGGTGGGATCACCGACAGGCCCGCATCTCCTCCTAACTCTCCCCTCGCTCTCCATCTCTCTACTATCTAGTCCCTAGATCCTAATGAGAAGTTATCCTTTCATGGGACACCTCTCGATTAGGGTTTACATATGATTGAATGAATTCGTCTGAAACCCTGGGGTTTGGGGGTCCTTCTATAGGCCGGTGGGATGAACCGTAGCCCTTGGATCAAACTGACTTCGGCGGATGGTGTAGATTGCGTGAAATATCGGGATGTGGGTCCACGTCGAAGCGGAGGCGGTTTCGTGACACTGACAGGTCGGCCGACCTAGGGGCCAGGTCGGCCGACCCACTTCAGAGTCCAAACGGGTCCCGTCTTCTCTGGTGAGTCTCTGGTGTCTTCTAGATTCTTCCTGATTTCCTTTCGCGGTGGAATTCGATGTTCTAGTCCGACATGTGGGTCTTCTTTGGTTATTTTCCTGATCGAACCCTGCAAAACACTGATTTATCAAAACTCGTGGAATTCTGTCAGTTCAACCCCTAAACCTATGTTGGTGTTTGCTTTTATTCTCTTTTCATGTTTAGTTGATGGGTAAAATCATACAATAATTACCGTCAACAAGCTCCCCCAAGTTTACCCTTTCTAGTCCCTTAGCAAAGCCAAACTTAGCAATGGATACAGAAGTTCATTAAAATTTTTAAACATAATAGCAACTCCTGAAAAGCACACCTGTATTCAAGCAAGAGTTCTCCTCAGGATTAGAGTAAACTATTCTGACTTTCAAACTTACCTTTATTACCTTTAACCATGGAGCTTGTAGCCTTTTCTTGGGTCTTGGGTAATTGAAGGACAGAATGTCTAAGTTAAGCACTATGTCTCAAGCTCTGTCGTTCCACTCTTATCCTGGAGTTTTTGCAAGTTTTTCAAAATAAAGTTTAGAGATTTCTTTGTATGACCCTCTCAAGTCTCTCAATATGTGGTATTTGTGGATCCTCACCAAGGCAGTAGTGATGTGTGCATTCTCTCCCTCACCCTATCACTAATGGCTTATGTGGAGTTCATGGGTAAGGAGACAGCTCATACATACTTGCAATGCATATATTGTAAAGTCAAACAATGGATCCAGAGAAAACAAGTCAGACAATCAAATCAAGATGTGCATATGTGTGGATATGTTGTGGTAGGTGTATATATAGTGGCTAACCTAATTCTACTTTTGCTCCTTGAAAACATTTCTCTCTTTTTCAAACACTGGGAAAATTGTGCTGCAGGACAACATGGGCTATCTTTCTCTTTTTTTCTTTTTCTTCTTTTTTTCAGGCGGGTATCAGAGTACCCATTGTTTTGATAATTCGGACACTTGTCCATTTTTACATCTTAGGCGGGCATCTTTGTACCCATTGTTTTCTCTCATCTCACACTTTTGCATAGCCACATGCCTCTTCTCTGCAACAGTACTTCCCTTTTCTTTTTCTTTTGAGAGATAGCAATAAGAACTTGGAGCATTTATTCATGGATATCGTATAGGCTTATTTTTGGTGTTTACTCCGAGTGTAGGAGTAGAACATTTTTAGGTGGATATGGAAGGCATGTTTTTGCGTACTCCTTGTGTAGGAGCAGTAGGTGTATGTGGTGTGCACGTGATCTTGATTTTAAAAGCATGACAAGTTTCTAAGGTATCAACAAAGCTTGACAACACTCAATGCAAAGCAAGTAGCATATAAGTGTGTGGGTTTTCCTATTTTAGCATGTATGGCTGTGGTGGGAATTTAAGCTTTGTCATACAGGAACTCATCATGTGGTTTTATAGATTTTCAAAATAAATCTCCAGGACTCAAGTACCACTAGGAACAAGATAAATAGTAGCTCAAAACTTTTCATATCATATCCCTCAATCATCTAGACTTAGATCAAGCATTTGCTACCCACAAGTTTTAGGTTCAAAGTAAATTTTCATTTCAAAATAGTTGTATCTAAAACTTGGGATAATTCAAGGTTGAACACTAGGTATCAAAAGGGATTCTAGTGAGGTTGATCTATGGAGTTCATTTTATTTAGGCAACAACTTCTGTAAGCATTTTATTCAGACCTAAGCAAACCTAATCAAGCTAAATAATCAAACTAAACAAATCTTTATTTGGTTTTCAAATTTTATTTCACTAGCTAACACACTCAAAGAGCAATGTAGTACCGTAATAGGATGGGAAGCTTATACTTAACTGGATTAAGTGGAGGATGCTCTCCCCCAAGCTAGATGATTGCATGGTCATGATGTTGAGTGATCCTTCTTATAGCAGGTGTACCGGCAGCGTAAGGGCACTAGGTTGACTAGCTCTTTGATCATGTATTATCCTGTAAAACTCAATTGCCAACAAGAATACCAATTCTCATGGAGGGGGTTAGGATAATACCGCTCCAGGGTTAGCGACAAAATTTCCAGCAGTAAGCTCCCTTAATGAGTGGACCTTCATGTGCCCACATATTTTTGGATTTTTCATGTTTATGAATGCACAGAGTAAATATGATGTAGAAGTTTATTCTAAACGCATGCAAATTATTTTTGTGCCACCACAGTGAACAGTCTTGTGAGCTATGCCACGTGATTAGTCACATGGGGCTTAGATTTTATTTCAATGCAATAAGTAAATATTTTTTATTTTCTTTTAATGCAGGAAAGTAAATATGCAACTATTAAGATGCTAATGAAATTTTAAGAAGGAAATATGGATAAGTACCAAGTTTACCTTTTGGCGAAGGCTCGGTGGTTTATAGTCCTCCGAATAGGACATCTTGTCTTGTTCATTCCTCACTTGGTGCATCGTCGGGTTGAGATGGTGATCCTGGTTACACCTCTGATGGTGTGCTAGAATGTGACTCCTCCTACCTTCATTCCTTTCTAGTTAGTGAAGTTAATGTTGATGTTGAGGTCGGCGGCCCATCCTTCACAGTCTCTTCTTCACCTCTCTTCTTATCTTTTGATGTAGTGGTCTCATCACTCCTTACAACTTCTCCTTCATAGTCTGCCTAACCATCCTTTGGTGGTTGGTTCTTTTGACGTTGGGATGAACGATGTCTCCTTGGTCTATTCTTCTTCGACTGCTCATAAGCTGTATAGCTGTTGAAGTAGCAGCGGTCCTTTTCCGTGTGAAATTGGAAGTAGACCTTTCCTGATCTCTTATAGATGTTTGCTCGTATAGTGCTGAGGAACGGTCTTCCAAGTACAATCGGTGGATCATATTCTTCCTCTCCCATGTCTGGGACGAAGAAGTCAGAGGGAACATAGTGATCTTGAATCCACTCCGGGAACTTGAATGTCTGATCTGCCATCTTTCCCACTATGTTGATGCTCGATCAAGTGTTGCAGAAGGTCTTGTGGAAGATTCTCTGGTGGACTCGATCGTTGACACACCTGGATTTTCTAGCTTTGGCAGGTGTGGTGATGCAAGGAGGTGATCGTATTTAGCTCGAACCGAGTTGATCATCCTCACTGCTTCTAGTGTCTACTTAGGCAGGGGTTTGTAGTGTCTTGTTCATGAGTGGTTTGTCTCCTATGACATCCTTTTGTTCTCGTGTTTGAGTTGTGTTTAGACCTTTTTCTTCTCTCATTAGTCCTGCACAGCATTAGTGGACAATACATACCCGAAGGAATATATAAGTAATAACAGGGATAGTGCTGTCATAAAGCTAATGGTCACTTTTTATGATGTAGAGAAGTTGTTTGAACATAGAACATTTATTATCCACCATTACTTTTTCTATGGAGAATTGATTTTATGTTGTCTTTAGTTTGATTTTTATATACGGCATTTGTAGAACTAATCAAACTTATAAAAGTAAGGCAATGGTGAGTAGAGGGATTGCAAACTAGTGTGTCTGAGCAACGGGAGTTTGAGAGGAGGAAGACCATGCTCAGATCAACTTTGGTGGAACTTGGCCTTCCTTCCTTATGCTTCAACAGGATAACGATGACTCCTGGTTCTTAGGTCTTGAGTAGGACCTCTCCCTTGCATTAAATGTTCTTTGTATCATCTTTAATAGTTGTGTCTTCCTTGTGGAATGTTGTCGGAGTTCATGTCTTACTTCATCTCTGATTTGTGTTTATCCTTTGATTTCCCCAAATTGATTTGAGAGTTTCCTGCAGGGGTTAGTCCAACAAAATATTCCAGTGCCTACTATAGCATACTATCGGTTCAAGAATTAACTTAGAGACCACGTCTAATTTAATCTTGGAAAGCATTTTGACCTAAGCACCACGCTTAATTTAAAAAACCTTCTAAAGTAAGATCAAATCTCTCAAGCTAAGAAACATGCTTAATTTAAAAGATGTATGAAGATACTTCAAACCTAAACATATACTATAGTAAGGAAAGGTAGCATGAAAGCTTTATAAGGATTTATTCAAGTGGAGACAAAAAGCATGATTGTTATTTAGCAAATTGAGCGTGACTTAAAGGTAGAGGCAACCAATGTAAATTTGCAACATAGTATAAGATTTTTCAGAGAAAGCCCATCCCCCAAGCTTGAATTTTGCAAGGCAAAAATCAAGTCTGGATGGATGTGATCAATGTTGCAAAGTGGTTGGTTGGACATACCTTCGAGTCATCATCCTTTATCTTTTTTGCTTTAGTCCTGAAATGGTAAGTGACAATAATACCCGAATGAATATTTTTACAATCACAGCAAAATGGGTGCAAGTTTATTCTTGGGAAACCTTCTAATTGCACTCATGTTGGTGAAGTGGTTTCCCCTCCAACACCAATCTCTATATACCTATCTCAAGATTCACACATCGAGATTTGCAATGTTTATGATAAACATATGCATCTACAACCACCCTTTCAAAATTTTTATGAACAGGAAGCACGAGGGGGTTGAAGATCTCATGTGGGGCAATGTTAGAGACACCTGTTGATTCAGGATCTTGCTTTTGTGAGCAAGGATCATCGATCTCAATCTCCAAAGGTGTTTTTTCATGAATGTCTATTGGTAAAAACATTGTCTCTTTCATTCCATGCCTAAGACAGTCATTAGACATTTCGATGTCCAAGATCTCCTTTGGATGGGTCTCTCTCAGGTTGATCATGCCTAGGGCCTCCATACTTGGATGAGCTATTAGTTCATCGTCTGGATCAGAACCAAGTATGGATTCTATCCATAAGGCTTCGTATCTGTCCATCCATTCAACACATTCCTGCCATTGTTGTAGCTCTTCTTGATCTTCCTTGCGGCCTTGATGGCTCCTATGCTTTGGATGTCTGAGTGGGTTTCTAGGATCATCATGGGTCTTAGGAGAGAGAGCACAAAAGGAATCATTGGGGTCAAGGATGGGTTCAAAAAAGTCATCTATTGTGGGCATAGAAGGGGAGAAGATAGGATTGGCTTCTAATTGGCTTGGCTCTCCTTCTATGGCATCACTAGACATGCCATCTTCGAATTCTTCCCAATGGGAATAATGACGTTTTCTAAGAGACTCTTCCACAAGAGGATTTAAAATATGGTCACTTGGAGGTCTCTTATATGGACGAGAGTTCTTTGTCCTCCTAAAATCCTTGAGGTTGCCCTCAAATTCGAAAGGGTTTTCCAAAAGTGGAATTCCTCTTTCTCTTGAGGGATTTTGGTATACTGCTGATTCTGGATGGATAGCCAAATCTTGGGATTGGAATGGTTGTGATTCGGCTATCAAAACATCCTCTTCTTGCTCGGGAGATGGTTCCTTCTTTTCCTCTAGGAATTTATCATGATTGGTAGTGAAGGTGATGTGTCCACTAATCTTGTCAAGGACAAGCCTTGCTTCACTAAGAGATAGATAAAGAAAAGATCCTCTAGAGGCTACATCAAGGGATTCCCTAGAATTCTTACTAAGACCCGTGTAAAAATATTGAATGAGTATTGGGTCTGGAATAGCAAGGTCCAGGCCAGTGATGATAAGATCATTAAAACGATCCCATGATGTATCAAGAGATTCTTCTTCTTCTAATTGCCTAAAAGTTAGAACCTCTAAGCAAAGGCTAACAACTTTACGGATGGGAAAGAAACATAGACAAAAGTTAGAGCATAGCTTCTCCCAATCTCCGTGTATTCTCTCTATGGTGAGTTTGTACCACTGTTTAGCTATTCCCGTCAAAGAGAATGGAAACAACTTCCATCTTAAGGTTTCGTCATGCATGCCAGCGATATGCAAGCATGCACAGATCTAGTCAAACTCCCGTAGGTGAGAGTATGGGTTTTTGTTGCCTTCTCCTGAGAAGGGTTGATCCCGAATCAATTGTATGAAGCACGGGTGCAGCTCATAGGCAGATGTTAGGATAGGCTTTGAAGATTCTGGTGGCCTATAGCTGGTGCTAGTGGGTGCAGCATACTTGTAGATAGGAGTGGAATCCATGGTAAAAGATAAATAAAAAGGCTAAGCTAGGCTTGTAGCTAAGTTAGCAACCATTTCCCTGGCAATGGTGCCAGAAAACTTGTTGGTATTTTAAGTGCACATAGGTAAACCCACAAGCGCACGGATACCGTTGTAGCTTTCACCTGGAGGGTTTTAAATATCGTATCCACAGGGAAACAGGCTTGGTTAACTACGATCTAACTTAACCAGGGGTAGTCAATAAGTAAAGGTGAAAACTAAGTTAAAGGTGGTAGTCAATGATGGGTGTAGTGATGCAATTAAAGATGGTGGTGTTGTAACTAAGGTTATAGCTAATGGTTGTAAAACTAATCAAGGGTGTATATAATATGGTTATGGTGATCAAGGTTGTAAATAATAGGAGTGTAGAGAGGACACCTAGGGGTTTCTACTTCTGACTTGGGTAAGTTTCTATCTTCTACTGTTCATCTGGGGAAATTACTATAGGGAAAGATATGAACAGAGGATGTTTCCTTTAGCAAAGCTATCCTACTCTTCCTTCTGACGGGAGGTGGACTACAAAGAAATCAACAAGGCTAGGTCACCCTCGCGATCTACCACCGATCTGGCCAGACAGGACGCATTTACGAGTAATTATAGTCTAAGCACCACGTCTACACTATAGATTACCACTATACTCCCTCTAGAACAGGAATAAAACACTCAAAAGAGAGACATAAACCAGATAAACAATATGAACATAGACTTATGTAGATCAGAAGTTGGTTGCTCGAGACATCTTAAGAGCTAGCTCAAGTAGAGCTAGATCCTACCCAAGTACAAGCCATGGAGGAATCACCGACAGGCCCGCATCTCCTCCTAACTCTTCCCTCACTCTCCATCTCTGTACTATCTAGTCCCTAGATCCTAATGAGAAGTTATCCTTTTATGGGACGCCTCTCGATTAGTGTTTACATATGATTGAATGAATTTGTCTAAAACCCTGGGGGTCTGGAGGTCCTTATATAGGCCGGTGGGATGAACCGTAGCCCTTAGATTAAACCAACTTCGGTGGACGGTGTAGATTGCGTGAAATATTGGGATGTGGGTCCACGTCGAAGCGGAGGCGGTTTCGTGACACTGACAGGTCAGCTGACCTAGGGGCCAGCTCAGCCGACCCACTTCAGAGTCCAAATAGGTCCCGTCTTCTCTGGTGAGTCTCTGGTGTCTTCTAGATTCTTCCTGATTTTTTTTTCACGGTGGAATTCGATGTTCTAGTCCGACATGTAGGTCTCCTTTGGTTCTTTTCCTGATAACACCCTGCAAAATACTGATTCACCAAAACTCGTGAAATTCTATTAGTTCAACCCCTAAACCTATTTGGTGTTTGCTTTTATTCCCTTTTCATGTTTAGTTGACGGGGAAAATCATACAATAATTACCGTCAACAGCAACTTAATTATTGCTTTTAAGTATGTATAAGTTTAATGCCTCAAACATAATGAATATTCCCATTTCATATAAAGCTTAATTATTCAGTTCTCTTTTCGTAATCTTTAAGTTAATATAAATGTGTTTTTGGGAATATGTTGCTAATAATATTTAACATTAGGAATTGTTTTTACTCAGCTAACTTTTATGTGCTATTTAAATAAGTTTTAAGTCTGAGCTTCATTTTTTTTAGTTCTAGTATTTTATTTATGCTTTCATGAGCATTTATTAGTAGTGCTCTAAGATTAAGTTTTACATAAGTATATATCCAGTTATAAGTATTTATATATACATTGTATCCACCACTGTATAATAAGATGGTCTTCGGTTGAATGGAACCAACGAGAAGTTTAACTGAAGATTACTCATAGTTAATTTCTGACCAATGTTGATTTTAATTATGAGTTATTAAGATGGATTTTCTTTTATTTTTGCCCAACGGTGATGCAAATTAAAGTCCTTAAACATGTTGTTAATACTGACCAACGTTGTTTTAACTTTCATGCTTTAAGTACATCTTATATGCAGCTTACTAATTGAGACATTATCTTGCTTCAAATTATTCAGTAAATTATGCAAACTATATAAGTAAGATAGAACCCCTAAGTTGCACTAATTTTCCTACTTGGAATAATCAGGTGCATGCCATTCTCAAGGAGCTAGACCTTGATTATGTGCTTCATGAGGAAAAACCATGAGCTCCTTCTCCTATTAGTATATACTCTGCTGAGAGGATGATAGAGCACATCTCAAAATTAGAAAAATAGCATGAATCCGATAGGATTGCCAAAATGATCATAACAAGGTCGCTCTCAGTCAACGTGATCAGGAGGTTCCTTTGTAATGAAAAGAACAGAAAATTAAGTGCTAAGGAGTTTCATAACTTTATAAGAGCTCACTTTAGAAAGGTTTTCCTTTATGATAAGTTACTTAGTTCTCATTATGATGGGATAAGTGGTCTGGGTAACCATATTAAGAGCATGTTTGATATGACTTATGAATTAAAGGTACTTGGATTAGATTTATCTGATGAGTTTATGGTAAGTTGCCTTATGTATTCTATGCTAGAAAATCATAATAAACATGCTCAAAATGATAAGTCTCCAGTAGTCTGCAAATTCTGCAAGTTACCAAATTGATGATTAGAGTAAGAATGGCTTCGAAATACAGGTAACATAAGTTGTCTCATAAGTTTTACTTAAGATATTTCCCCAACATGTGGTGGATTAACTTAGGTGCAACAATGCACATCTTAACATTTTTCTCAGGTCTTGCCAACCTAAGAAACAAGTGGAGCTAGAAGTCAATGATGGAATAAAAATGAAGTCGAATCTTGGAGTCTTGCATTAGATCAGATTTAGGTTTAGCTTCTGATGATGAATAAGTTATCATAGGATGAGAAATCCATTGTATTCTAAACAAATGTTCTTGAGTTTGGAGTTTATGGATATATTATCAAATTTATTCCATTATGATTTATCTTACCAGTTGACAATATTTCCTATAATGTGAGTTTTCTTTATGTCAGTTTTATTTTCAAGTTAATTATTAGTCATAAGATGAGACCTTCTCGAAATTGTGTCACTACAGTTTATGCCACATTTCGAAGGGGAGAGTGGAGTGTCTCATCAGTAAAGAGATGATGCTCTATTCAATAACATTATTAACACACACACACACACACACACACACACACACACACACACACACACACACACACATGGGACTTGAAAAATTAAGAAATTGTTATTAAGTCCTGTCCCTTAGCCCAACATTATTAGTCTCTAATCTTAGTGTGGCGTGCTTTCACTATTTTTGGCCAAAGTTGATTAGTGTTTGCATGATCACCAAGTTTCTTATTCTAGTTTATTCTGCCCAACGCTGATTAGACTAGTCCATAGAGCTTGTTTTGGAGACTTATACGTCTTATGTTTGTCATTCTGGCCAACGCTAACTGATGAATATTTGACCATAAAAGTTTACTGGGCAAAGATAAGGATAAGAAATGAGATTATGAGAAAATGAGCTATCCACATGGCACCCTATTATGTTCCTAAAGAACGCAGAAATCAGTGGGAGCAAAGTCCAGGTGATTGTGTTTCCACTGTTATAACCTTTTCACTAAGTTAAGTTTTGATCTTAGAGAATTCAAAAATCAGTGGGAGCTAGTGGGAGTTCACAGAGGAGCAAGATTAAATCTTGGAGAGATACATGTTTAATTTTCTATATCAATGACCCAAAAAGACATAAGTATCTCAGTTTTTTCCATAAGTCATTAGTATGTCTCCATTTAAATTACTATATTTTTCCATTGTTGTAAAGTGGATAATTAGGCACATTAGTAAACCTCTACTATTATTAATCTTCTTGTGATCCATGATAAGTCTATAAGTGATCACTTCAGAAGAGGGATTTTGTTATTCTAAACTAACCGATCTTATGAGCTTAGGTCCATAAGTAAGTATAAAATATGGGTATTAATAAGTTTCTTAATGAAGTCAATCTAGTAGGCTATAAAAGGGTCTACAATTTTGTTTTTAAGCGTGACTTCAAAGAGAATTTAGAAACATTCAGACTAACAACATAGCCCATTATGGTTTAGAATTTCATTAAATGGACAATAACGTTTATAAGAAAAAGTTGGAAAAGTTTTCTCGTCCTAATACTCTACATAGGGGAGTTGAGCTGACACGTGATAGTATCAAATAAGTATTTTGTTGCTCTCCCAGATTTTTGTTTTGGTGAAGCCTCCAAGTTAAGATATACCATTATAGGACCAAATGAGTATGATGATTATCACGAGTTTGAATAAGTAATGCCATGCCTGTCTATTTGCATAGTGTAGTTGCACAACTCAGTAAAATTAATAATACTGAGAATAAGTTAGTCACAGTTGAAGCGGAAGACGTTCCATATGCTTCGGTTACCATTAACTTTAAAGATGCTCAAGTCAATACTAGTTTAAACCTGTCATCGGGATACTTGGCGAAATATAAGTTTACTAGTCCAGAATGGGTCCACTAGAAGGTGCTAAAGATTTTTTAGGTTTACGAAAGCTATTGATAAGGCACCAAAAGAATCATCATGTCACTTATCAGAATTAAGAATCTATCGATTGCCGATTCTCTTGAGTATGTATAAAAAAGTGCACAATCAGATTATATCTACTCTTACAGAAAAGGACATCTTCATTGAAAGCTCAAAATATATTAGTATTAAGATGAGCTCAATTAGTGACATAAAAAAATGACAGGTCATGTGGCTCAAGATTAAGTATTGACATACTGCTATAGGCCTACATTTAAGTTCAGTATTATTTCAAGTAGCAACATATCAAATGCTGATACCAAGCACATTGATTAAATGTTGTAAAAGAAAGAATCCAGAATCAAATTATTAATTTTGAGAAAAATAAGAACTGAGTTAATGTTAGAATAACTGATCACTTGAGACTTAAAACTTATCCCATTTATGAGCGCACAAAATATATTTGGGTACTATTAGTGCAATGTCTCTAATTTGACTTCTGGTAATAGGGCCATGAACTCCTAATAAGTAGTAAGTGTTCTAATAAGGTGTTACGACAAACTATGGGTAATGGAGTCCCAGGGGCGATTGATGCTGCTGATGACGCATTGGTCTAGTGTTGTTGTGATACTGAGTCTGAACATAAGAGTAAGTCGAACATTAGTTACTTAATTGTATTAGTCGTTCGATCAAGTGAGAGAATGTTGGGTGTAATCTTCAGGTTAATCCCGAAATCAGGGTTAATCACGAAATTAATGGTAATTAAATCAATTAGTCCACTTTCTATTACTTCCCCAACAAATCAACATTTGCCTTGATTGGAGGCACTCCTTCCATACATGGAATTCGGCCCCCAGGCCTACAGCGCATTATAAATAAGTGGGAGGCGCCCCCTGACACCTCTAATCCTCTCTTCTCACCTCCTAAACCAATCACTAAGGCGCTGGAGGGTCTTGGAAGGCTGAATCCCCGTCCAGGCCAGTGCCTGTGGCATCAAGAAGGCCGCTGCTACGCTGCATCTCGCGTTCATTACCAGCGGAGGGTTTCCCAACCCTCACCTAGTGATCTTCATCGATCTACACCACCATCAATGACTGTAACAACAACGGAGGCGCTTATGTCTACTACAACTAATATGGTCTAACCTATTTACTTGAGTTTTTCCGTAATAGTTGAGTAGTGATTGTTGACGGTCGATAACGTCAACTTTTATTAGAACTTTAGACATGAAAGGACACATGAATACACACTAGTCTAGGGTTTTAACTGACAATTTCTACGAGTTTTGCATGTTCTGTATTTTTCAGGGACTATTCCAGAAAAGCATAAAAGAAGGGTTAAAGAGCACAAAAGACACGAAACTTAACCGCCAAGAAAATATTATCACGAAGACCCTGGAAGGGTGTGGAAGCACCTCGACGAAGATGGGTCCGGAAGCCCACACTTGGGCGCCGGCCGGCGCCAAGGTGGGGCTGGCTGGCCCTACCCCCTAGGGTTTCATCCGCCGCCTTCCGGAGTCTTTCTCCACCGTCTATGAGAAGTCATCTCGGCTCTTGGTTAAGTCGGTTTGATCCTACGGCGTACGTTCATCCCACCGGGCTATAAATAAAGGGGTAGACCCCCCTCCCTGAAGCATCAAGTCATTTGGAGATCAAGCCATCCAGAGCCTCTCTAGTTCATCAGAGCCTCTCTAGTTCATAGCTTTAGCCTAGTTAGATTAGAAGTAGAGGAGTTCTAATTCTTTAGCGGGATCCGGAGCCCCTGGCGTCTGTCTGGAGCGCGGAGTTCGGTATAGTTTTAGTTCTTTTCTCTTATTGTATTTAACATTATGATTTGGAAAACATTGTTCTTAATCTTATATATGTTCTTAGTTGCAATAGTCATTGTTCACTTTGATTATATGTCTAACATAGTTAGTTTGATCCTATTGAATTTATATAATTGCTCGTATAGAGTTCGTCCAGAGATATCATGGATGAATGATTGGCAGTATTTAGACATGGTGTTTAGATATCTTGCTTATCTGCGAGTGCATCCTGACGTGCCGGGTCGTGTGGTAGATCGCGTAGGTGACAGCTGCGTTGAGTTCTCTGTAATACACCCCCCGTACGTAGGACGAGCAGAGCACGGTCGTGAAGGAGGTGACCCTTGTGTCTTAATATCCTCATTAGATGATACTCCTTTACATTTAATCATGATGTAGGTAGAGCTAAACAATGATTGCTAGATGTAATTGCACTAATCATAGTATTCATTGACGTAGTTATAAAATTACTTTAGATATTAATTCCTTTATCTATCCATTGGCTAGCTACTGTTATGACTAGATGAGCTCTGATATTTACCTATTTATGATGATGACGGATCATGTTTATCCTATATATATATATATATCTTTATCATGTGACTGATCCTTATTATGAGTAGGATTATAGTTATGCTTTATCTTTTACATTAGCAGTATAAGTTATAGATATAATAAGTCCTACTAGACCTTTCCAGTGGTATAAATATAAATCGACAACCTGGCGATACTCTAGATAAAATGCTACAATGGTATAATTATCTGTCCGCTTCCAGAGTTGTTCTTAGTTTATATTTATTTATATTTCTGCCTAGTCAAATGGAATAAAATATAAAACCTTTATTTATTCTTAGCATATATAATTAGGATTGACAACCCAGTTCATGCTAAAGAATGTTGGTAATAGATAAGTGGCTAGTTGCTATTGATCAGTTAATTAGAATACCATACATTTTCTAATCTCGTCCCTAGTGTTAAAAGTTATAAAGTTATATTGGACGACGTTAGTAGATGTCGATAGTGATCATGTTTAGACTAAGATTAAGATCCTGTTAGTCTAAGATTTATTTCAACATAAAGAAGCTTCTCAGTAAAGATAGAAGAGAGAATTAAAGGTAGGTATTTTTGACCGCCTCCCAAAATAAAAACAACCGCATCTCAATTGGCATGCATTTTCCATGGTGGTTGGCTTGTGAGACCGTCTCGGTTAATAGAATGACACATCTTCCAGCAAAATTATTTTTGTAGTAGTGAACAACTCTAAAACCATTTTTACCACCGGGTTTGCACTTCGACGGTATAAGTGGACGGTGATATATAAGAAGCTCCATCACCGCTTGTTTGATTGTTTCAAACCCGTGGTGAAAATGAGGATGGCTTGTTATACGAATAAGTGATAATAATCAAGGAAATAGTCAGTTGTCTGTGCGCCGAGCTCGCGCCTATGGCCATGGTGTTTCACAGGGCCGCATACGCGTCTGATGGGCTTGGGGCTGCGACGAGTTGGCTCTATAGCCATCGTTGAGCTCGTGCACGTGCCACAGGTGTGTCTTCATACACCTGCGCCCATGGCGTACGTGTTGTGTCTGGAACTGAAATTTAGTCTCGGAAGGTTTTTTTTAGTATCTTGTACCCATCCTCTAGAAGACCCTTGGTATAAACTGAACATGCTTCCACATTATATTAAATCAGTTTTCTGCTTTATACTATTATTGTTCCATTATAAACCTCGATCTGAACTATATATTCAATCCGTAATTGTATTTGAACTGTGTTGATTTGAGAAACTCGCATAAAGACCTGTGGATATTGCCAGTGGCGAAGCTAGAGTATAGTTGGGGAGGATGCACTTAGTTTTGTGGGTGCTAGTGTTTTTAATTTGTGGATGTATATACGGTGAAAATTTAGCACTTGTTATTGTTTTTAATTTTTGTTGCGGGTGCGACCGCACCCACTGAGCTCGATATAGCTCCGCCCATATTGGTCCTGGAGGCATAGAAATGCAGATGTTTCGAGTCTTTCTTTAAGACGACCGATACACTGATGGTCTATTGATGAGTCACCTTAGACTATTGATTCTAAACGCTAGCTAGTTTGGGTCACCCTTTGTTTACCGACTTATCGTTTAGATCATTTAGACGGAGTTTAAACTTTAAACAGAGTTAAATGGTTTTGTATTGTGTAACACTAAAAAAGATACTTTTGCACCATCGTACGTACGTGTTGCACTGTGCAAGCATCCTGTAATTGGGCAAGCACAAGTAGGAGCCCCTGTAATTGTGCAACCATCGTATTGTGCAGCTAAACGTGTTGGGCACAGACACATTTATTTGCTCACATGCATCTACATGTATATGAAGCACTTGCTCATGCAAAGCCACTGATTCATGGGTATTTATGCATTCAGGTCGTGCAAGTGCCCTTGTCGATTGGACGTAAGCCTACACCTAAAGGCAGCTTGTACACGTTTACATTTTCCCAGCCCGCCGTTTCGTGTCAAGTCGTCTTCATCAATCATCATCATCTCCTCCTCCTCCTCTTCTTCTTCTTAACAGAAATTGGCGGTTGTGATAAGCAACATTATTGGATTATTAATAACACCAACAAACACTGGACGAGAATTCAAGTCTTTTCAAATGGGATTTATGGGCTAACACACCGGACGCCGGACAAGCTCAATATCCCAAGTGTACGACGGGCTCAGGTGCTGGATGGTCGGCCCAATTAGCACAGGTTAGTTTCTTTTCTTTTCTTTTTTCATTCCATCCCTTCATTTTCCTTTTCTATTCGTTTTTTCTCTAAATCATGACATTAGTTACTAATTGTCTAGATTTATGTTCTTCTATATATATGCCAATAAAAGTTAATTACAAATTAAACAAAATATCAAACGTAATTTGACAAAGCTACTTCAAAGTATTTATAAAACTAATTCAACACTTTCATCAACTTGATTCAACACCTTGTATTACTGAATTCAAATTAATATTTTTCACATTTTGAAATGATTATTAATTCAATATAATATGATACTCATTGCAGCATTGTCCTATGGCACACATTATGCTAAGGCCGTCGTCCCTTATAGGAACTTGATGCAGCCAGGAGAAATACCCTAATAACATGGCCTCATCCAAATTTGTGCTTGTCCCTAGTGTGTTCCTCTGCTTTGTGTGTATGTGAGAAAGAAGAAGAAGAAGAAGAAGAAGGACCACTCGTGTAAATTAGGGCTCTTATAGGGTTCTAAGTGAGAAACCTACATGACTCATTGGTTTTGTGGAAGAACATATTCATAAATATAAACTAACCAGGGTTCATTTTGCAAAACTGCGCCTCCCCTCTCCATCTGGCCACTTGGGCTGCCGGCTGCCGCTGGCCATGCGCCGCACGCGCGCGCCCTGCCCCCTAGTTGGGCCATGGCTCGGATCGTGCGCGCTCGCCTCTGCAGGCTGGTCAGCCTGGGAGGAAGGCCGAAGGCCTGTTTGGCCTTTTTGAGGTAAAAGTTTCTTTTCCTCTTTTTCTTCTTGAATAACTTCTAAAATGCGCTAACAATCATAGAAAAATCAGAACAATGTGAACTTGTTTTTTTGTGGTCCTTGTAGACATATCTATGCAACAAGATCATAATATCATGCATTGTTGTATAAAGTTTTTGCTGTTAAAATAAATATATGTATTTATTGTTGGCTGCTAGGTCAGTTTTGTTGTGGCGATAAGATCATGATGAAGATTAGTTTTTATGTCAAGGTAATACATACAAAAGTTGTAGATAATTTGTGTATCTGTGATGTCCAACAATTTTTTGTGTTTTTAACCACATTAACTAATGAATCAGATGATTATACAAAGTTGTCGGAAATTTCTTAAAGTTTCCAAAAAGTCCAGAGCCATCTTATTTGGACTCTTATAACCCCTGTTGTGGTTAAAAGAATTAATTGGTGATAACGGGATAGAATCATAACCTAACATGACACATTTGTTGCAGTCCAACGGTTCTGCTCTCCAAGCCATATCGTAAGATATCTTATATCCGTATCTAGTATGTATAGTGAGCATTATCCGGAGTGGAGACATGCCAACTTTTTCAACAATCTCCCTATACATCCCGTTTGCCACGAAATCTGCGGTCATGTTCCTATACTTGATTAGCGTTGACTGTAGCAAGCAACTATGTGGTCGCACAATAATCGCTATGAAGTTGGTCTTGGTGTGTGGCATATGACTATGAACATGCCAAGTACACTCTGGGGTGACGCAGTTAACATCCCATGTTGTCGGGTTAGAAAAAAACACCCTAAACTGCTTCTTCTCAGAGAAAGCCCACCGCCAAACACTGTGCAACAGGTGAACCTTGTCATGAAACATATGCCCATGCTTGATCTCTTTTGTTGAATAATCCCACGAAGAATGATGACTATCGTCCACCATCATGGCATCCGTGTGATGTGAGTCCAATCCTCAGGGTTGTTGGTCTCATCTTCGAACCACCCGCAAGCAAATTCATCCACATAGGAGAGGTGCTCTGCATTGTCAAGCTCCATCTGTTCGATGATTATTTCAACCTCGTCGCCCTTGTCTGCTTCCATGTGTGAACCATATTCTTATTCTTTTGCATCCTCTGTCATGTACTGAATCCCATGAGAATCGCAAATACAGATCTCCTCTACATTTGCAGCCACTAAGTTGTCCACTTTTGGAACTACGCTGCTACACTCTCCCTACATGTCAACACGAATTGATCAAGCACGATGTTGTCATACCGACACTCCAAAGCCTTATACAGGAAGAATTTTCATTTCTTCATGTTACATGCCTTCACACTAATCCTCAAATGTTGCTGGGATGGTTGAAAGGTCCTAAATGGCTAGAGGGGGGTGAATATCCTAATAAAAATTCTACAAAGACACTAGAGCAAGAGGTTAGTAATTTAACAAAGCGAAACTACGCTCTAACTCTACATAGACTAAGCTCAAGCCACCTATCAAAACTAAGCTAAGTCTCTAGTCTCTGCATGTTCATATGATTGTTGTATTGCACAAGTACTTAAATTGAATATACATGCTTGTTTGGTGTATGCTAGACTAAAGATGTGTGGTGAAATGAATTATTAGCATTGTTTACACCAAAATTTGGATAAAGCACAGATGACCGTCACAGGAAGAAGTTAGCCAATCGGGAGACTAGATCGGATGGTTACTGATGTCAGCAAGGTGTACCGCAGAAGCTAGATTGATCGGGAGATCGGATCAGATGTTTTGGTTACGTCAGCAAGATACGCGCTCGTGTCGGTTATGGAAGGCGATTATGATGGAGGCCCACAATAAGGGAAGACTAGGCTCCAACTTATCTTAGAATTAGGAAGTTGTGTTAGGGTTTTCATTCGGTTAGGATTTCCTTTTCTAGTCA
Organism: Eremochloa ophiuroides; assembly: GCA_038502445.1. Lineage (NCBI taxonomy): Eukaryota > Viridiplantae > Streptophyta > Magnoliopsida > Poales > Poaceae > Eremochloa > Eremochloa ophiuroides. Next base: position 5,057,798 of record JAHLJS010000009.1, on the reverse strand, counting down.
CTGGGTATAAATATAAGCCCGACGTATTGTAACAGGACGACGACAACATCAATAAAAAAGGGCTTCACAACCACCCTTTTTCTTAGGAGTAGGAGTAGAGTAGATCCGACACGTTCTTCAACAAGCACGGCTGAATCATCTGGTGGATTCCTGGGTTTGCTAGTAAGTACCGCCACGCTTGCTTTCATCATATACGTCCTGTGCGATTATGTCTCGTACTCCACTGCTAGATGAATTCAAGTAGTTATCGATTCTCATTTGGTTCGAGTATGGCCTTTGTAATTTTGTATTACACCCTATTGCTTAGATCGAATTAAGGATTAGTTATCAGCTCTAACTAAAATCGACATCTTTATTTAGATTCATTAAGTTACTGATGTTTTGCTTGATATTTAATTTATTTATTTTATTTTGAGCAATCATCATTCTACCAAATCTTGATCTGTTTCCTATCGGCTCAAATATTATATTTCTATCTTGCTTAACGAATGAATGATTATTGAATAACATGCTTAAGCGAGTAGATTCGTTTGTCATTAGGTGATTAGTTAAGATCTAGATTGTATACAGGTTGAACTCGAGTAATCAAATGGATCTTACAGAGAGTCTTTGAATAATAGATTTGATTCGGAGCTTACGTCATAGCTGTTTCGATCCGCTCGACCATCACTGACGTAAGCAAAGGATTGGATGTACTAGCCAAAGAGTTAAAGTATTATTTGTTTTATAGGCTTGTATGTTGCCTATATGGTAACCAGATCGACTGATTAGTCGATCTTGCTGTGAGCCTACTTCTGCAAGTTATTTTAATTGATTCTTCTCATGCGTTACTTTGTAATTGATTATGTTGAAATCTATCATCTGCATCATAGCTGTTTCGATCCGCTCGATCCTCACTGATAAACATGATATAGGTTAAAACAAGCATTGATCTAAAAGTAATTTATGTCATAGCTCCTCACTTGGGTCCACTAACCACTCTTGGAAATCACAACACTTAACCACAAGGTTAGTAAAAAGGTTTCATCAATTAGCAAAAACCAAACTAGGGCATTCAACGGCAGAACACCCATAGCCAAACTAAAACTTGATTCTGGCTACACTCTAGGGGCGAATTGAGTTCTTTGCCAAAGAACTAGAACTCACTAAATTCTGATTTCACCATTGCCAAAGTGAATTCTGAACGGGATTGGACCTAAACCGGACAGTCCAGATCATGCAATGTGTCATGTCATGAATGAAGTTTCATGCGAATTATCTCTAACTACAACTAACCCTATTCTACAAAAAATTAGAACTAATATAGCTAACACTAATCTACTGCTAACCCTAACCCTAACCCTAACCCTAACCCTAATAAATATTAACTAATAACTAATATACAACCCTAAAAATATTAACTAAATCTACTAAGTCCCTAACTTAAAACACTAACTAAATCAACTAACATTAATTAAATCATGAGAAATATTAACTAAGAACTAATATAAAAGTGAAAATAAAAATATTAACTAATACTAGCCTAACTAAATCAACTAGACTAAACAAATCATGAAATAAGCTAACCAAAAACTAACTAGAAAAAACTTACCTTCGCAGCCGCCTTAGCAGCCGACAATGACAGAGAGGCAACCTCGCATAGGCCAGGCGTGCGGGGGGTGGGGGGGGGGGGGAAGGGGGGCGGCGCCGGTGACCAGCCCTCCGCCAGATCCAACGATCACCGACGCAGGGAGGCCCCCTGCGCCGCAGTTTGGCAAGCAGGTGGCGGACAGCGGCAGAGCGTGGAGAGAGCGAGAGTGAGAGAAGAGGGGTGTGTGTGAGAGAGAGAGAGAGAGAGAGCGCGGCAAGGAAGAAGAAGAGCCACCCGATATTTTAAGGCCTGTCGGCTTTTCGCTAGCCGACAGGGCCGATATATCTGTCAAGCAGACAGGGGTACACAGCGAAGCCCTTACGAGTAGCATGGGAGGCCCAGTCGACAGTTGCACTGGCGATAGGGTCATGTCGGCTCTCCAGCTGCTGATAGGAGCCCTATTGGCTCTTGGATAGTCGACAGACTTCTATATATATATATATATATATATATATATATATATATATATATATATATATATATATGTATATGTATATATATATACACACACACACAATTGTTTTAGGCTCCTTATTAATTAACTTAATATGGTTATATATAGATTATATTTGTATATTATTATTGGCTATACGGGAGAGATACTTATGTCTTGTATTTTTACTGTGTGAGAGCAAGTCGAAGAGCGTGCTATAATAATAAAGTTTAAATATAGCATAGTGATCTATAAAATCAAATTTCATCTCTTACCTTTTGAATTTGAGTTAGGCTCATATATAAAATAGCTTAAGTTGTTAATTAGATTTTAATTCCTTCAAATAAAAGGATCTAAATGGCAAGCAAATTCTACGTTTGGTAATTAATCGTTACAAAATATATTATCTATACCTATATTATCTATATATATCTATATCTATACCTAGAGAAGATTTCTTCTCCTGCTAATTTTTTCGTCCGCTCTCCCCTCTCTCCTGGCCTACTCGTGTCCGCATTGGTGGATGGAGCTCCGCCCCTCCCATTGAATCGAGTCCGTTCCCTTTTAGCCGCTGCCTCACGGAAGTAGCTGGACGCCGTGCAAGCCTTGCCGCGCGCGCCATCCACCGATCAAGGGGCGAGTGGGCGAGCCGAGGCGGGGGCAGCTACGACGAAGGGACCGCGATGGAGAGGCGGCGTCAAATCGCGAGGGTAGGCTGCGATTGCATAAGTCGTGGGGGAGGGCCGCGACGGCGAGGCGGCGACGAATCACGGATGCAGGGCCCTCCGCGGCTCCCGCCTAACCGTGCAAAGCTTGCGCTGTTCGGCTTTGCCTAAGCTCTGATCTTATCTGCTCTCTGCTCTGTCCCTGAACACTGTGCGTCATGACCACTCTGTTCGGCTGGCTGATACGGTACGGCTGGCTGACTGATTGTTCTAAGAGAAAAAACACTGTTAAATGGCTGGCTGGTGCTGGCTAGACCAGCCAGCCGAACAGGGTATGCTCCTTGGATGGCTTGCCCAAGGCTACTCCTACAAGAACAGGAGAACTCGAGAAAGTAAAAAAAAAATAAAAAAAATACGACGAGGCCAAATAGAGACAACAAATACCTCTGCTCATCTTCGGATTTGATGGAGACGGAACTGGAGACAAAGCTTGGCGACTGAATCGAAGAAGCACCACGCCCTGCAGGACTGAATGAGCACGTCTAGACCTTCCCGAATCCCCAGCTTCAATCTGCCTGAGCCCGTAGCTACTTCAAGCACTGACGGTCGTTGTATCTCCCAACAAAGGTAATATCCCGTCGTGAACGAGATCTGCAACGATTTTCTCCGGTTTCTAAGGATGGTGCTTGGTCCAGCACGCACCAGTTCGCCTGAGCTTGCTGTGAACGTCGTTGGGATTTGGAGGTCAAGGATCTGGATCTGTGGATTTTCTTTAGATGTAGAACTGAGTTTTGAGAGAGAGAGAGAGGAAAGATATGTGCGAGAAATAATATTGAAGATACAGATTGGCGTGTGTTGTGCAGCAGTGCCAGTATCCGTGCATAGTGCGGATGGGTTGAGGGGTTGAGAGTTGAGGCCGGCCTGAGCGGACGCAGGTGGCATGTGCCCTGCAGAGTCTCCATGAATAAATCCAGAAAATGTCACAATATTGGCATGGAAACAAAACATGCTGGGATGCTACTAAAAAGTAATTTAACAAAAAACAAATTGGTTGACATCGTTTTGTTTTAGTAAAATTTAAAATTTTAAAGAAGAGCGGAAGAAAAAAAAACTTAAGTTATCATGGTCTATTTAGTACCAGAGTTTTTTACTGTTCTAATAAAAATTATGTTAACGGTGGCAACACTAGTACAGAAAAGCTCAATACAGACAGTTCTAAAACCATTTCTACATGCGTTTTTTTCGAACCGCCAGCGCTAAGGGCCTCTACAAATCAGCCATTTTTGCTGGCGGTTTCTTATAAACCGCGAGTAGAAATACGATTTGTACTGGCGGTTCATATAAGGAACCGCCTGCACTAATCTTTTTTCGAAAACCTGGTTTTAAAAATAGGAAAACAAAAAAAAATAAATATGGGAAGGGATTCGAACAAAATTCATGCAATAAATATGTTGGAAGTTTTTCCATCCGAGCTTTTTTTTAAAAAGTCAAAATTCAAATTTCAAACTTTATCCGCATTTTACATCAATAAGATGATTTCAAATGAAAATATTTTCAACTAGAAAGTTTCATAATTTTTCGAGATCTACAACTTTCATCTAGACAGTTTTTCCATTTAAAGTCATTTGAAAAATTAAATTTTTAAAATTGGCATCGATTTCTACAGGCGGTTTCTTAAGAGAACCGCTTGAACCGCTGTTGACGGTGGATATACTATAAACTTCCACTTTCAAACACCGTCAACATGCCTTGGATCCAAGGGAGAATAAACCTAACATGAGCATATTTTATCAATAATGAGTTTCACTTGTACTCTTAACTTGTGAATGCAGGGAAGGTCAAAACAGGACAACAAGTAGCAGCTGGGGCTCACATATGTGGTTCGACCAAACCACATATGGAGACACCAGACAACCACATTCCAATACATGACACAAGGGACCACAAAGAAGAGATCAAAGCTCAGAGTGGGCCCACCCATGGGTCTGCCGAACTACCCATGGGGCCCACCTAGCTCTGGTGACGTGGCAAAATCCGTGTGACATTCCAACCAAGTCATTTTATCCATCTGATTAACTTGTGTTTCCATTCAACGGTGGAGATCAAAGGCACATGGATTGAGGTGTGAAACGAAGCAATCAAGACATAACAGGTACCAGGGGAGACCCTATGACTGGTGGGGCCCACACCTGGCTTAGCCCCACCCATCATAGGGGTCGGTCGAGCCCCCTATGTGGGTTTTGGCCACCGATTCACTGCACCACCTCTCTACATGCTTCCCATGTGCTGAAATTACCATGGCCGTCCATCTTAAGGCGGTTTCAAGTCGGTTCATCCAAGGGTGGAGAGGCAAAGAGCATGCGGATCGCTGACATGGCACCCCCTTCTCTCCCCTATAAATAGAGGCTGCCTCTACCCTCTCAAGACATGATTCATTCAAGATACAAGTGAAGAAGTAGTGTAGTTCCACCTTAGTAGTATTTGTAGTCTAGTGTGGGAGTTCGAGTTGAGTCGAGCTGCGCTCGGGGTCTCTAGAGTCGTCTACTAGAGAGTCTGGTATAGCTCTTGTATCTTTCTCTTTCTGTAAGACTTATCTACTTTAATATATATTATTCCTGCTTTACTCTACTGAGTCTTTACTTAGTACATTACTTTAATAGTATTGTTGTGAGTTATCATATTACTTGGTCGGTTTGCATTAGATTGTGATCCTGTAACCAGCTCACGTTTGTAGTTCATCGCCTGTCATAGGGTGCTCGAGTTGCCTTGATCACCGCTAGAGTAGTAAGGCTTAGTGTAACCGTGGTGCTTAGACTAGATCTTGCCTTTGAATGCCACTTGTCGCACGGATTGTTTGTGGGTGCTAGTAGGTGGTGACAACCCTGTCTAGTCTTAGTATCCCTCCACATGTTTTAGGCAAGTTCTTAAATGGTAGGCTCCCATAAGAGAATAGCCGCTTCGGGTAGATGTTATATCCTCTACTGTCTCACCTATCCCCTACACACCGGAAGTAAGGTAGCAGTCTTAGTGTACTTCGTCCATTTGATAGGATAGATCACAGGAGTAAAGTTTGAATCATAGGAACCTTTCTCACTCGTTGTCCTCCCACCTAACTACACGACACTAGTTATCTTTTTGTATTTCATTTGTTATCTTTGAATCATCACCTTCCTATCGTACTTCGATTACCCCCTCTGCACTAGTTGTGCTAAGTTGAGATAGATTTAAAGATCTCTTTCTATTAATATTTCTAGCAATCGCTTTCCCTTGGGATAAAATAAATAACGATACCTTGGAATACTCCTGGGTGAAGTGCTACAGCGGTATATTCTGTGCGCTTGCGGAATTATCCAATAGACATAAGTAATACCCCAGGCACTTCTGGTGCCGTTATTAGAGTTAGCCTACCACCCTGTCTCTGGTGGTTGCGCTAAGAAGTTTCAACAAGCATTTCTGGTGCCGTTGCCGGGGAAAGCATAGCCTAGAAATTTTAATAAGATCGAATCCGGAACCTATCATCTAATTAGTATCAATTAGTTGTAGTAGGGCTTACCCCTGCCTTTGCTTCTCTTTACCGTGAAGCAAGGCATACATGAGTGGATTTCAGTTTCAAACCACAGCAATAGAAAACTCAGAGACATCCACCAGGAGTTCTTGACACCGTTCAGTCTTCGATCGGAGGTCCGATTTAGTATTGGAACCACTCAAGAAAGGAGGCTCAGCACTGTCACCTAAGGAAGTTATGGCCCAAAAAACCATCTTCGAGCACTCTGCAGCGTCGGCTGACAATGTCACCACCTGTCCGCAGCTTAGCCTGGGGGATGTCACTTTTGAGCTCAAGCCATCCCTTATCAATATGGTGCAAGCCAACCCATTCAGCGGAAAGCCCCATGAGGATGCAAATGCACATCTCCAGAATTTCCTGGAGTTGTGTGGCACGATTGCCATAAAAGGAGTTAAGATGGACGCCATCTGTCTTCGCCTTTTTCCGTTCTCCTTGATCGAAAAGGCAAAATAATGGTTCTACGCTTATCCTGAAGACATTGGCAATTGGACAAGCTGTGCCAATGCATTCCTCAAGAAGTTCTTCCCGATGGGCAAAACCACTGCTCTTCGAGGAAAGATCTCAGACTTTACATAGCAAGTGGATGAGAGGATTCCTGAAGCATGGGAATGTCTCCAGGAATACATTCGAGAATGTCCTCACTATGGAATCCAAGAATGGCTCCTGATTCAAGGTTTTTACCATGGGCTAACTCCAACAGCTCGTAGCCACCTTGATGCCACTGCTAGAGGAGCATTCACTTCACTCAATGTCACACAAGCCAAGAATCTCATAGAAAATATGGTGACAAATCAAGGGTGGAATGAAGATCGACTCCAATCCAAGAAGAAGAACACACATACCATCCATAAAGTAGATGCAATATCTGAGAAGATGGATCTCCTCTTGAGAAGATTGGAAGAACGTGCTAATTTCAAGAAAGACCGTGAGGCCATTCAACATTTTGCTTCCAAGCATCAATGGGATCAGGTATGTAGTGTATCTTATTCCAAATTAAATCCTGAGAAGAGAGACGTCATCAACAACAATTCAAAATATCCTCAAGAAGGAAGATGGTTGTCGAACTACAAGTTTCAAGGTAATGCACATTTTGGTAATCAATTATCGTTAAAAGATCTTGTTATGAATCAAGCTAAAATAAATGAAAACATGAATAAAAAGTTAAAAGAAAATTTCAAGACCCTTGAAACATTAAATGCTAAAATGGATGCTCTCGCTTCTTCTGTTAGAGAACAAATGAGTTTTAATAAAATGTTAGATTCTCAATTATCTCATCTTGTTGCTACTACTTCATCTCCTAAAAATACTTGCAATACTTCAAATATCAATGCGGTAATCACGAGGGGAGGTAAGTCCACTCGCGATCCACCACATCCTAACATGACAGGGAAGGCTGCAAGAAAAGACAAGGAAGATGATGAAGAAGACGAAGAATTGCCAGCACCTGATGACAACACCAAGTTCCAAGGAAGGACAGCCCCACACGAATATTGTGACACCAACGTGCTGCTACCTTTCCCAAGAACAAGGAAGCAAACCACCGACGAACAATTCGGAAAATTCGTCGAGCTAATCCGTCATCTTGATGTGAATATTCCATTACTTGACGCAATGCAGGTACCAACCTACGCCAAGTACCTAAGAGACATCCTCAACAATAAATGCCCGCTGCCCACAACGGAAATTGTCAAATTGACGGAGGAATGCAGCGCGGCCATATTGAACCAACTGCCAACCAAGAAGAAGGATCCTGGGTGTCCCACCATTGACTGCTCCATTGGGACATAATACTTTAAGCATGCATTATGCGACTTGGGAGCAAGCGTCAGTGTCATGCCAAAGGTAGTGTTTGACAAACTCAATCATACTATCATGTCCCCTACATCAATACGTTTGCTGCTGGCGGATCAATCGGTCTGCTACCCGGCGGGTGTAGCGGAAAACATCCCCGTCAAAATACACGGATTCTTTGTCCCTGTGTACTTCGTGGTCTTGGACATGGAAGTAGATGAGAAGACTCCACTCATCTTGGGGAGACCGTTCCTCAGCACCACCAATGCACATATTGATGTTGGAGCTGGAGACATTCAATTCACTATCAATGGGACCCTGGAGACATTCAAATTCTGACCAAAGGTTGAGCAATGTTCATTGATCATGCTAAGGGAGATACATGCCTTTGCTATCGTAAAAGATTTGAAGAAGGCCAAATCACAACCAAAGGCAAAGAGCAAGCGAGCATGGAAGAAAAAGGTCACCTCCAAAGAAAAATTCCACACCAGCTCAAGAGAATGGTCCTACCCCAAGGACCTAAAGGATCAGCTCTTCCATTAAGATAAGTATACTAACATTTAAATTCATGCTACTTCCCTTACTTGTTTAAATTACTTTATCATGTTAATCCGAAACCTTTTTCTATCGATCAATAATTTTAGCATGATAATCATCATTTAATTCAATCTTCTGAGTAAAATCGACACCAAGTGAGGCCCATGGTGGGGTCGGCCGAACCCCACCATGATGCCCCCACCTGCCACCTTTTGTCCATTTCAATCCATGCCTTATCCCATGCACGACAACACTTTAAACAATTTGCATGATGATCTTAATCACTAGCATGGCAACCTTGGATCTTTCTATGCACCCACATTTTCTGTGCTAATTGGCTTAACCCAAGTATCATGTGAGCTTCCCCGTAGAGTGCTACAAGACATATGACTGTCAACTTGCACTCTACGAGTTAGAATCTCTCTCTCATCTCTTGCTTCAATAAAATGCCAATAAAAATATTCATAGCAAAGCGTGAGTAATTTAAGAGAGAAATCATGTCGTGACATAACCCATTTCTTCTCTCCTTAATTCCACTCATGAAACTCTCAATCAAATCACTCTTGCTAATCAAAATAAACCAAACTTGGCAATCACTCGAGTTCTCCCGTGAAGAATCTCATGAGCAAACAACCACTAGCCATGGTCATGTATTGCTCCCTCCTTTCCTCTTTATTCCATTCATCACTCACTCCAAGAAAGGATTCCATGAGCAAGCATCCAAAGGAGGGAAACATGAGTGCTTCACCATGCAAGAAGTGACCACCCTTGACTCCTTTGCTTGGCACATAGCAATTAGAGAGAGAGGCCAGTTCGGCCGACCCATAGGATGGCACTTGACAGCTCCCACTTGCTCTAGTTCCAACAAAGAGTGCAAAGCAACAAAGTGCCTGAAATATGGAGGCGATTGATGGTTCGTCTGACCCACTAATTTAGCTCCATCACTTCATCTTTCGTTCCATTCAATGCAACAAGGATTCCCTGGAGTTTTGGCACGAAACAGAAAAGTGATAGGGTTCGGCCGACCCATCATTGTTCACCAATTCACACCACATTTCTCTACTCTCTACACATCAAGGATTCTAGCAACATGTTGCACAAGTTGGTGAACTAGGTGGTTCGGCCGAACCATGCTATATGCCCCCTGCACATCTGCTTCCTTCTCTATATCATTGCCGTGCTCGTGAACACATTGCTCAAACCAAACTAACAGCAGAGCACTTCGACATTCTAAAACTCTCTCTCTCCCCAACAAAGTTCATTTCTTTCCAAGAAGAAAACCCAAAAAAATATTCCCCTCTCATCCTTGTTCTTCAAGTGTTCATCGCCCGAGAGAATCAACGAAGGTAAGCATCCGGTAAGAAGGTTCAATTAAGCTAACCCCCATCATCCAAAGTTTGGTTCGTGTCTTTGTTTTGGGCAAATATGAAGAATCCATTCAAGGCCGCAGCAAAGAAAATACGCTCAGCATTGAGCGGGAGTTCATCACGACGATCATCCTCCCATGACACTGAGATACGACTCTCAGGGTCACAGGATGAATATTGGTCTGAGGCAACTGAGCCAAGCAACAACACGGAAAAATGTTGAACAACCTCCTCATGATCATGAAGAATCCGAAGAAGAGGAAGAACCTGTTAGAACACAAGACCAAGAAATAGGCATTTGGGTCACTCCGCAAGAATTTCTCGTCCTCAACTTCATCCGCAACCGTAGCTTTGAACACACCAAAGTAATTGATTTAGGACTCCTCCAACGCACAGGTATGTATGAGGAGTTCTTTGATGTTTTTGGTGCAATAGGATGGGGTGAATTCTGGGATTTTTCTGGGTACCAAGGTAGCAAGAGTCTCACTTTAGAATTTATGTGCACAGTAAAAGCAACTAGAGACAACATCTATTTTCGCCTGTTTAATCAAACCTATGATCTTACTTGGTATTAGTTTAGTACTTGCCTAGGCTTCATGAACTGCACCTCAAATTTAGAATCTGCTACTCGAAGGTTCAATAAACTTGAATTTTGGCATGACATTACCGGGGAAAATAGAATGCGAAAACCACGTACTAGTCACATTTGCAACCCCGTGCTGCGCTTTTTGCATAGATGGCTAGGAATCACTTTGTTTCCCTGGGATGATGTGAGACCTGTTAGAGAGATTGATTTAAGAATAATGTATGCCATGGTATTTAAAATCCGAATATCACCTGTAAAAGCCATGGTAAAGCATTGGATTTCTGCACCATCAATATGTGGATCATTTGATTTCACATCCATCGTCACAAAAATGTGTAGCTACCTTGAACTGCTAAATGGATTTAATGATTACATACCTACACATAGAACCATTCTGGGTGAGGAATATTTCATAAAAGCTCATATTATTGCCGTTGGTCCCCAAGGAACAATAAAATTTAAATTCCATAATAACGATGCAAGACTCATTTTGCCATGCCTAGAATTAAAACTATATGGGGGCCACCCTTTAGTGCCTAACATTGCAGGAGTAAGCGGTCGATGGAGTTTTTCAGGTCCTGCTACTCGTGCAAGAACGCGTGCTGCACAGCGTAATGAATCATCCGAAGAAGACGACAGCACCTATACAGGCAGTTCAAATGCCATGCAAGCCTCCAGCTCTGGGGGAGGGCGCCGGTCAGGGGCATAAAGTGCCAGATTTTCTTACTCATCTATGCAGGATGCAGGGACGCGAAGCCATCGACATGATATGGAGTCGCTAACTCATCAGTTTGGTGTGCTACGGGCTGGCCATGAGACCATTCACAACATCACTGCACAAACCCAACAGCAGCTCCAAATTTCCAAGAGCAGACTGGCAGACAGTGGGCTGCCCTCGATGCACATCACAACAACCTCCACCACAATATATCCCACAGCACCCACAGCAGTTTTCGCGACCATATCCACCACAATATCCTCCTCATTATCCACCACCATATCCGTCACGTCCACCTCAGTAAGACAACTGCAAAAGTGCAAGCTTGGGGGAGATTCTCTCCCCCACCAAGGTAAGTATTCTATCTCAGTATTTTATATTGTTCTTCATTTAATGCACTTAAATAAAATAAACTAAAAACACCAAAAATATTTTCTGGTCATGCATGTTAATCTTTCTCATTGGAAATGATGAATAGTTACTCTGTTAATATTTCTTTAATGCCTAATTTACAACTCAGTATTTCTTTGAGTATAGACTACTTGGCTTATTCAAATCATCATGAACCTGAAAACTTTATAGATGCTAAGTGCTAGAACTAAGTCTAAGTTGTTGTGAGATATGATATGGTGAAATAAGAGCTACTATAATATTGTTCTAAGCATGCATGATTACTGGAGATTTATTTCTAAATCAATCAAAACCTTATTGTTCCTCAATGGTGATAAATTCCTACCACAGCCATATATGCTACACATGTGTAAAACCTTCCACATAAGCTATTTGCTTTGTATTGATTGTTGTCAAGTCTTGTTGACCCTTGTTGAGAGTCTTATCATGCACCCAAGATCAAGATCACGTACACGCCACATATGTATTTATGCTGCTTCTACACTGGAAGTACGCAACAACATGCCTTTCATTTCCACCAAACAAATGCTCCATGTGCTAAAATTTTAACATATCTCTCTTAGTTAATTTGGTAGAAGAGACAAAAAGGCTATGCAAAATGAAAAGGAAAGAAAGATGGACATGGGAAGTCCATAGAAAAGAAAAGAAAAATATTTGAGCAAGTCTAGGCTCATAAATAAAAGAGAAAAATGATAGTTATGTCTCTAAAATTTATTAGAGAGAGATATAATTCAAATAGAGGAGCAGTACATTCCATCATTATCCACACTTGCACATCTTGATCTTAGGGCATGACACTTCTCTCTTTGGATCCAAGCTTTGACTCTACAATATATACAAAGTAAGTATGCTATATTCTTTCATTCCTACCTTAAGCTCTACATAAACCATTTTTAGAGGTAGGATGATAAAGAGAAGGCAACATTTACTTTATGCCTTGGTAAGGAATCATACACCATTTGAGCGACATGAGAGTACCATATGAGGAACATTAACTTGTCTTTTGAAAAACATTGCTAAAAGCTTCAGTATGAAACTTGCAAAGAAATGAGAAAAGTAGTGCTCAAGTTAAACCACCTAAGGCAAAGTAAAAGTCATTAGCCCCATCAAGAACTAAGGTAAAATGGGTGAATTTTTATAGCCAATTTTTCCATTCAAAAGAGAAGTACTTTGTTGTCTATATGGTATTATTGAAATATGACATTGTAGCAACTCTTGATCCACCAAGGCTAAGTTTGATCGTTTGCTCGGGACGAGCCAAGCTTAAGCTTGGGGATTTGTTGACGGTGGATATACCATAAACTTCCACTTTCAAACATCGTCAACTGGCCTCGGATCCAAGGGAGAATAAACATAACATGAGCATATTTTATCAATAATGAGTTCCACTTGTACTCTTAGCTTGTGAATGCAGGGAAGGTCAAAACAGGACAACATGCAGCAGCTGGGGCTCACATATGTGGCTCGGCCGAACCACATATGGAGGCACATGACAATCACATTCCAATACATGACACAAGGGACCACAAAGAAGAGATCAGAGCTCAGAGTGGGCCCACCCATAGGTCGGCCGAACTACCCATGGGGCCTACCTGGCTCTGGTGACATGGTAGAATCCATGTGACACTCCAACCAAGTCATTTCATCCATCTGATCAACTTGTGCTTCCATTCAACGGTGGAGATCAAAGGCACACGGATTGAGGCGTGAAACGAAGCAATCAAGACATAAGACCCTATGACTGGTGGGGCCCACACTTGGCTTGTCCCCACCCATCATAGGGGTCGGCCGAACCCCCTATGTGGGTTTTGGCCACCGACTCACTCCACCGCCTCTCTGCATGCTTCCCATGTGCTGAAATTACCATGGCCGTCCATCTTGAGGTGGTTGCAAGTCGGTTCAACCAAGGGTGGAGAGGCAAGGAGAACGTGGATCGCTGACGTGGCACCCCCTTGCTCTCCCCTATAAATAGAGGCTGCCTCCACCCTCTCAAGACATGATTCATTCAAGATACAAGTGAAGAAGTAGTGTAGTTCCACCTTAGTAGTAGTTGTAGTCTAGTGTGGGAGTTAGAGTTGAGTCGAGCTGCGCTCGGGGTCTCCGGAGTCGTCTACTAGAGAGTCTGGTATAGCTCTTGTATCTTTCTCTTTCTGTAAGACTTATCTACTTTAATATATATATATATTATTACTGCTTTACTCTACTGAGTCTTTACTTAGTACATTACTTTAATAGTATTGCTGTGAGTTATCATATTACTTGGTCGCTTTGTATTAGATTGTGATCTTGTAACCAGCTCACGTGTGTAGTTCATCGCCTGTCATAGGGTGCTCTAGTTGCCTTGATCACTGCTAGAGTAGTAAGGTTTAGTGTAAGCGTGGTGCGTAGACTAGATCTTGCCTTTGAATGCCGCTTGTTGCACGGATTATTTGTGGGTGCTAGCAGGTGGTGACAGACCTGTCTAGTTTTAGTATCCCTCCACGTGTTTTAGGCAAGTTCTTAAAAGGTAAGCTCCTATAAGAGAATAGCCGCTTCGGGTAGAGGTTATATCCCCTACTGTCTCGTCTATCCTCTATACACCGGAAGTAAGGTAGCAGTCTTAGTGTACTTCGTCCATTTGATAGGATAGATCACAGGAGTAAAGTTTGAATCACAAGAATCTTTCTCACTCATTGTCCTCCCACCTAGCTACACTACACTAGTTATCTTTTAGTATTTCATTTGTTATCTTTGAATCTTCATCTTTCTATCATACTTCGATTACCCGCTCTACACTAGTTGTGCTAAGTTGAGATAGATTTAAGGATCTCTTTCTATTAATATTTTTAGAAATCGCTTTCCCTTGGGATAAAATAAATAACGATACCTTAGAATACTCCCGGTGAAGTGCTACAGCGGTATATTCTGTGCGCTTGCGGAATTATCCAATAGACGTAAGAAATACTCCAGGCACTTCTGGCGCCGTTATCAGAGTTAGTCTAACACTCTGTCTCTGGTGGTTGTGTTAAGAAGTGTAAACAGCCGCCTGTAGAAATGCCTCCATTTTTACAGGCGGTTTTCTTAAGGAACCGCCTGTAGAAATCGATTTCTACAGGCGGATCTAAATCTGTCCGTACCGTTTTATTTCTAGTGACACACGTTAATTAAATCCGCCTGTAAAAATAAATCCATAGTGTCAACATAGAGCTTTTGTGTACCAGTACAACTCACTACCACTATGCTCGCCTACTGATAAAATAATACTATTAAACATTTTATGGTCATTCATTTTCTCATATACCGTACAGATATGGCTCAAAGATTTTTTTTCCAGAAATCTTATGAGATAGAGTAGCGAGTCCACGTTACATCCACGTCTGATGAAGTTTCCATCTAAGATAACTTTTCATAACCAAGAATAAATCTTTGAGCCATAAGATATCTCATTGTAGCGCACGGGCACTTGTGCTAGTCTAAACCTAATACTAAAGAGGCAAAGTTTCTTCACCAAAATTTTCGTCAAGCCCTCTTCCACCCACTATGGATCCTCTTCTGGTTTCCTAATAAACGTCCGCGTGGCGCACCGGCTCGTTTTTGCACCTATGACCTCCCCTGTGCGTGAGGGTCTCTTCTTTTGTATATATAGATATAGATGATGGCCAAATGATGGAGTCACGGACGGTGATGGCAAACCTACCTGCGTGGTGACCGCCTTAGGGTCTGGTGCGACGTCACCGTGTACAAGGAGCCCCACTCTGCGAGGACCGCGACGTGCCGTCGCGCCTCATCGCCGTGCCGCTTCTCTCCAGCGGCGTTGGCGTGGACCTCATGTTCGTGGTGGCTGGCCAGCGGGAGACGGTCGCCGCGCATAGGTATATACTGCCCGTCCGATCACTGGCCTTTATGCAGGAGATTGGTTTTGCTGGTCTCTCGTGATGGAGAGAAAAACAGAAGCAGCATTAACAAGCTGCTGCGTAGATCGAGGTCAATGGCATACTAGCATGGAAGCATGAGGGTTCAAGGCCTTGCTCCACTACATCTACACCGGCTCACTGCCGTCAGAGATAGATCGATGAAGGTGAGACAAGGAAGGACGTGGCACGACATCTGATTGTTATGGTGGACAGATATGGCATTGACAGGCTCAAACTGATCTGCAAGGACATGCTTTGCCACCTTGTTGACATAAAAAGAGTAGCGGATACATTGGCACTTGCTGAACAGTATAATATAATTGCCACGGGCTTAAGAAGACATGCGTTCAATTTCTCATGTCTGGTAGTAATCTGAAGGAGTGAAGGCTGCAATGGCGACCGGCGGCTTTGAGCATTTGAGAAGCAGTTATCCATCTGTTATTCTGTTCTCAAGGAGTTGCTAGCCATGTTGACCTGTTCATCTCCAAAATAGTTAAAATTCCTGAGACCTTACGTAGTTATTGTGTTCTTGCGCTTTCTTTTGGAAAAAAGATCAATTACAAATGTTCTTCATCCGTAGCAACGCATGGACATTTTTCTTAGTATAGTATATATCTATATCTATATCTATACCTACTAATAAAGCGGGAAGATTTATTCTCTATTTTTTTTTGTTAACCTTTTTTGTTCTGGTTTTTCTTCGACCCCTCTCTCACCCTTCGTGCACTTTACCAAAACGGATAAGACATACATGTACCGGGGACTACTGCGGCCGTGTGGCCCGATCCGTGCCAATGAGGCCCGCAAAGGCGATAGACCCATCCAATTCCTTTGCATGGGCCGTCCGCATGGTACCATGGACGACACGTGCTGTGGAGGCGAACAAAATAAGGAATTTTATTAGTTTCCGATTCCAATTGCGTCACATCGTGGGCAGGCAGCTAGCGGCAAATAAATAGAGATGCATGCAGATATATGCTGTGACGGAGAAGAGGAGATCAAGCAGCGGCCGGGCGGCTGCGTTGTTTTGTTTGATATCAGTAGAATTATTTGTCGTTTCAACGTGGTTACTGTATTATTTTTGGTTTGATTCGTCCAACATCTGTACGGCCTCAAGCTAGGTAGTAATAATCTGCAAAGTTTTGGTTGCTTAATCCGTCATATTTTTTTTATTAATTACTCGCAAAAAACTTTGTTTTGTCGCAAAGTGAAGCAATCTACGACTCACGTTTATTTTTCTTGATCATTGGCGTGACTATTCTCATTGGATTAGTTTAAGAATTTAAAGTCGAAGAAAGATCTAATTATTCTCCGAGCAATTATATATGTACTCCGACGCCATGTCATTCATTATACCATACCAGTTCGAATTCGTCTACACAGGTCTCACCTGCGGAGCAAAGGAAATTAGCTGTCGATGGAGTTGTCGTCGGAGCCCCGCGCTGTGCTGTACCACAACTTCCTCGTGAGTCCGATCCCATGCCTCATCCTTCTTTTTTCTTTCCCTATTATTAGGCAGTTGTCCTCGATCCAGTTGCGTTTTTCCTTTCCTTTTCTTTCTTTTTTTTTGCTTGTTTTGTCTGTTCAAATGTTAGAGTGGGCATTAAAACACCAGATTGTTAGTTGATAATTGAGCAATCGAATTTGCTTAGGTCTCGTTCGTTTCCCGTGGAACGACCGCCTAGAAAAATTCTTGACTAGAAAATCTAAAAAGAACTCTAAATCTAATAAAAAAACAACAAGATTTTTGTCGGCACATGAAGATCCTCACGAACTTAAATTCATACCGTATATGCACAAGATAAAATAAAAGAGAAAATCAAATCGAAAAAAGAGGTGTAAATATAATCTATATCTATATATACGTCTATATCTATACCTACCGCCTATAATAATAATAAAACAGTAAAATTTCTCTCATTTTTTTATGGTTCTTCAAACTAACTTTATGAATATATTAGGAATCTTAATCTAAATAGACCTCACCAATCGGACTCATAAGTCATAATCATATATATTAGAACAAAAGTTGGATTATATTCAAAAAAATATTAAAAATTAGAAAAAATTGGAGTGAAATAATAGAGAAAAAGGAATTTGTGCACCAAGAGAAAAATGAATGGTTATAGACTAATGATAGACTCCTACCTGAAACGTAGCCATGTAGAAAAAATAAGAATAAAACAATAGCACGTATAGATAAAAATGAATAAAAAAGAATAATAATTAATAGACTCCGTCACGGACCTCTGGTTTGTAGAAAAAAATAAAAATAACGATGGACTTCATCATAGACACCTCTGATTTGAGATTATTAAAAGACCACGGATTTAGATTGAAAAATAGCAATAAAAGTTAAATAAATATATAACACTTCTATTCTATTAACGTTTATTTTTCTTCCATTGCAACGTACGGGTATGTTTATGTTCTGGTCTCGGCTTCGGGACAATCGGGCGTCACGCGCTCGTCCGCCACTTCCCACCCTAGCGGACTCTGCTCGCACGCCGTCGCTCCTACCGCACATCACCGCACCAGTCAACGAACTGATTGCCAGGCCTGGTACCCGCACACCGCGCTCTCCCAGCTGGGTCGATGTGGTCATTGTTGTACCCCGGCTGGCCGGCCGGCCGGTGAGTTGCTAACTCTTCATCCCGTCCCATCTCTCTGATCTCTCTTTCTCTCTCTGCCTCCGCATCCGAAAGTCAGAGATGCCGCGGAAGATCGGAGAGTTTCTCCTTGTGAATACGTCGCCTCTTGCCAGTTGGCTATACCAGGAAACAACACTGATTTAGGAAGACGCCGTGGTGTCCCAAGGCAGCAGCGTCCTCCCTCAACTCATGCTGGAGATGCATTGGCAGTGCAGCCGTGCCAACACGAGAAGGCTCATGGCCAGGTTGGCCTCTGTTTCTCATTAGATTTGTCATTCATCCTCTGAATCCGTAATTTCATTTTGCTATCTTCTGAATCAAAAAGGGTAAACAGCATTTGCTCTTCAGGAAACATATTCGAAATTAACTAAGGTAAATCATCAGTACTTCACAATCTCATTACAGAAATTTTTAAAAAGATTCAGGCCACCTAATATGTATACTTAGCAGCCTAACACCCACTATAGCCTACAGTTATAGATTTGACCGCAAGCAACCTACAGAACTGGTTACTGAATGGCACACCAAAACTATCATATACTACAATTTTATTCTGCATGATTAGAGCACCAACTCGAATTTTAAGCAAATCTACAGTTCATAATTTAGTATATATATGTTTAAAAGAAGCAAACCGTTAGTTGCCTGTTCAAAAATTGACATGCATTTAAATATGATTATAGTTTGTGTTATATGGACAATTTCTGAAGCCTGCTTGGCTGCAGCAGTTGAGAATTGTTGTCTATCATTTTGAAAATTTATGTTTCAGTTTTGATGCCCTCTTGAAATGAACCAGATATACAGTGTGTTGAAGGTGTCCCGTGAATATGCTGTTCTGGCAAATAAATCTTCGTTGTCTTAACTAGCCATCATTTGTTCAGGCCTCAATTTTTTCAGAGTAAATGAATATAGCATACACGTTTTATTTCTTTGTTTGTATAAATTTGCAGATTGCACTTGCATTTTTTGTGGCATCTTTCTTTTTGTCTGTCAACATGGCCACAGGTTAGTAACTCAAACCTGTTACCTCCAAGTTAGAATTTTATCTTTTGAAAGTGATAAATGAAAGAACTTTTTTTCTCCCGTTGCAACGCACGGGCATTTTTATTAGTTTTAAAAAAATCGCCATTGCGTGACGTCCCTAGTCCCCATAAATTCTGACAGAAACGACGCGAGTCTCAACCCTACCAAGAAAAACCCACGATCGATGGAGATGCAAACCATGGCCGACGACGGATTGCCAATTAGCGGAGAAAAAGAACCGACGAAGAGGCAGCCAAAGCCAGAGGAGCCACCATGGTGCTTCATCGTCGTCATCCTCGTCCTATCCATCCTCGGCGTCGTGTACCTATCCATCGGCGTCGTGCACTTTCTCGGCGGCCACTGGCACCGGTGGTTCGGCCCGTACGACCCCGTCGAGTACAACGTCAACATCGCCGCCGTCTCCGGTCTCGACCCCGCTAAGAAGGACCTGGCGGCGCTCCTGTACCCAGCGTCCAACCTGACCCTCGTCGTCGTGTCGCCTAGCACGGCGAAGCGGCGCGAGTGCGTGGAGGCTGGCACCACCGTGGAATTGTCCTACCCCAGGTCCGGCGGCGTGCCGCTGGCCACAGGGCGCGCGCCGGCGTTCTGCGTGGAGGTCGGGGAGCGCAGGGAGGAAGGCTCCATCGTCGCGTGGGGCCAAGGAGGAGTGCGCCTGCCGGGGCTCGTGCTCGACAGCCTCGCCGCCGACATGCGCCGTGGGGCGCCGGAGTTCGGCGTCAAGCTCACCCCGCCGCCTCTCCCGGACCTGTACTGTGGCAGCGGCACCGTGGATGTGATCTCGTGCTTGGCTGAGGTCGGCGCCGGTCCAGCTCCATGTGTAGTGTCTCGAGAGGAAGAGTCTCCATTCCACCGGTGCCACGTCCTGGCGTCACCAATAATGTCGCACAGCCCAACGCCGGAGAACGTAACTAACGATACAGTATAAGCCTGCTATTTGTACTTAAGTACTTTTCCTTTCATATCTCCTATGTGCAAGTAATAATCTCTTCATACTACAACTAATAATCGCTTCTTTGTTTGTCTTTTTTTTTTCTTTCGTTCGTTGACTGTGTTGAGCGGCCGGCGGATCACGTATGGTGGCTCCCCTGTCGCTGCACTTCGCCGGCGTTTGATTAGACGGGCAGTGCCTCGCGGGCTTGAGTGTTCTGTGCTTATTTCACTGAAGATTCGAGTGCAGAGGAATGAGGTTGAAGTTCCACTTGGACAAGATGGTGACCATGAGCGCTGCATCCCTAATTTTTTTTGTGCATTTTGTGAAGTTGTTACCTCAGTGCGAGCAACGTGTTGGATGAATTGGCTGTCTATACAAGTGTGCACATTAGTGGTCTGGTCCTTTGGGTTCCTTCTTCAGTTCTATGCAGTGGGTTGCGACCAATAGTGAAGAACTGAAGATCTGCTTTTCCTCCTGCTGGAGCGGAGATGCAGCATTTCTTCATGCCTAATGTTTATGCGAAGACCTTTCCTTCAACAAAGAAGTTAGATTTTTTTTTCTCCAAAATGTTTAACAAGAGGACAAACTTGCTTATCAAGAGCAATAGCCGGCGGGAGAACTAGGAAGGTTTGATTAGTATTTTGTTGCCAAAAGGTATGTATCCATGGTTTCCCTTGAATACCCCTTCCTAAATATATGTGCAATGTTTAATCGTAGTCTGTGCACTGACCTTAAATAATTTATTGTGCCCTTACAGGTTAGGGGTGTGCTCGGCTGCTGAAGGGAGGAGAGAGTTCAAGCACATTTGTCAGTTATTTTGGTTCCTCTGCTTGCTTATTTACACATCCTTTCCTCTGTCACCATATTGTTTCAATGTCATTTCTCTTTTTCGTTTTACCTGTCCTGCATAGATGGCATCTTTTTATTTGCCTAAACATAATGGGCTCTAAGACTGCCCACAGCGTGGGCTTTTGCTGATGCTGAAAGAAGGAAAGAGAAGATTGGAGCTCCGGTTTACAAATTGCGGGTAGCGAGTAGCGATGGTTGAACAAAATTTTCTGGCATCGAGGATTGTTCGTTCCTCGGTGCTGAGTCTGGTAACATGCATGTATAGGAGAGAGGGATGCCGGGTAAAGTTGTTGCTTTTTCCTATTTAATGGGTCCCACACGATACCAACACATTGCAGCTTGTCTCACCGATGCTAAGTCTTTGCCTTTTGGGTTTTGGGCATCGATGACACACTGTGGCTAGTCTAACACTGGCCATATGAGCGTTGCTATGAAATTTGTTTTTGTGTATTCTAGAGTTATTCAGCCATAAATTTGTAGTTTTGCATATAATTGAATAGGTTGTATATATTGTCTTCAAGTGATAGCCCAATGTACGTCCTCTTGATCAATTCTTAAAGAAAGCAAATCTTAAAGCACATTTTAGATGAATGGCTATAGATTGTTCAGATATTATATTTTTATTTACAGTTTCCCTGAATTTTCTACTTCTTTAGCTTTTCACTTTGCAAGATTGCACATCCACCCTCCAGTGACTATTCTCTAGGGGATCAACTCATTCTCGTTGTTCTTAACAACCGTCATGCCTCCCTTTTAGGCACAACTTGAATAGGGCTTACCCACTCACTATGCGGCGCAGGATAGATAATCCCAGCATGTAATAGCTTTAAAACTTCTTTCTTCACACCCTCTCTCATCGCATTGTTTAGCCTGTGCTGAGGCTCTCTAGATGGTATGATGTTTTTTCAGTGGGAATGCGATGGGTGCAAACAGCAGGACTGATTCCTTTTAAGTTTTGGAGTGAATAGCCAAAAGCTGATCGATGCTTTTTTAGACAGTGATCAAACGAAGTGATTCCTCTTGAGAGAGAGATTCCATATCTCCATTAAGGAAAGCATACCTAAGATCGGCTGGCAAAGGCTTGAGCTCAATAGGAGGTTTAGTTGGCTCTACGCATTAAGGGGTTCAAGTTCTAGATTCTGAGCTTCTTCCTCGATGAAGAACTCCACATCTTCTTCAAGATTGGGTTCAAGTAGCTGTTCAAGAGCTGCTACCGTAACTTCACTAATTGGATCAGGCTTAGGACATGGCTCAGTCATAGCATTTAGAGAATGAGTGATGGACAAATTTTTCCCAAGTTGAATATTGATTCTCCCTGTTTTTCCTTGTTGAATAAACCTCTCAATGGGTTAGCCTATCAATAGGTCAAACTCTGTGATATCAAAGATGTAAAATCTTAGATGGACCTTGATGTTTTCACATGGATAGGAAGCACATAGAGAATTCCAAAACTTGGGACTATGTCTCTAGAAGGGCTTTTCAAGAGCTTTGTTGTGGGGGTTAGTAGCATGTGTCTCAATAAATCTTGAGCAAATAATGCAGACATGATGTTAACACCCATAATCGGATTGTAGAGAGCTTCAAAAGAGTGTTTATGAATTTGGCAACTGATTGAGACAGAAGGTGATCCAAATGGATCAGATCAAAGGAAAGCTCTGATTCTTCTAGCTAATCATTGCTCATGATGGATATTAGCTCTTTCGTTGTCTCTCTAAGGAAAGCTATATCAGGAGGCTTAAAAGATTCTAATGAAGAGATAATTGCTTGGATTCCTGAGGCTTCCTAATTCTATAGTAATTAGAGGTGTTTCCGTATTCAGAAAAGAGATCATCTTCAAATTCAAGCATGAAATCCGAAATGAGAGTATCCTCCTTTTCCATAGGGTTGGAAATTAGGATAGCTGAGGGTTGAGATGATAATGGCAAGGATTCTAATTCAGCTATCTTGGGTTCTTTCTCTTCTTCAACAGTCTCCTTAGGCTTATTGTCTAAGATTTTGTCTAGGATCTTTCGTGCTTCAGGAGCAGAAATGTGCACGAATGATCCTCCCGAAGATGTGTTAAGAAGCTTTATAGATTTTGGATTGAAACCCATATAAAAATGTTGAATGAGAACGGGGTCTAGCAAAGGTAGGTCTGGTCCATAATTGATAAGGTAGTTAAATTTCTCCTAGGATGTGGCCAAAGATTCATTATCTTCCTGTCAGAAAGATAGGACCTTGGTTCTAAGGTTGATGATTTGAGAGAGGGGGTGAAATTCTAGACAAAAGTTAGAACAAAGTGTTCCCCAATCTCCCTCTTCTTTTACTACAGTTCAGTCGTACCACTTCTTAGCTTTTCCTTTCAAAGAGAAGGGGAAAAGCTTTCATCTTAAGGTCTCGTCTGACATGCCCTCTATGTGGAGGCAGTCACAGGTCTGCTCGAACTCTCATAGGTGAAGATGAGGATTCTCGTCCATCTTTCCCGAAAAGGATTGGCTTCAGACTATTGAAATCAAACACGGGCGTAGCTCATAGGTAGAAGCTAGGATAGGCTTTGAAGATTGTTTAGGCCTATGGCTTGCGCTCATGGATATGGGATATTGATAAATGGGTGTGGAATCAATGGCATTCATAAGGATGAAAACAAAAACCAAGGAGATAATAAAGCTAAAAGTATAATACAAGATAGGCAACGGCGCCAGAAATGCTTGTTGGTATAAGTTAATTCAAACAAATAAACACTAGGAATTATCTGCAAGCGGACAAATATCGATGTAGCACTTCACCCGGGAGTATTCCAAGGTATTGTTATTTATATTTTCTCACAGGGAGAACAGGATTATCTCGAAACTAATCTTAACCCCTGAGTTGCTATCAAGGACAGAGAATAAAGGGCAATAGAGGAAACAACTAAGGCTTCTAGTTCTAACCTTGCAAGATATGATATTGCTATTGTTAATGGAGAAATTACTTAAGGAAGATATCATCAAAGGATAAATCTCTCAATAATGCAAACTCAACGGCACGGTCACCCCGTGATCTACCATCGATCCGGACAATCAGGATGTATTTACGAGACACCCAGTCCAAGCACCACGCCTGAACCATACAAACTACTTCAATCAAGGAGCTAGCAAGACTAAAGCAATCAAAAGAGATGTAAACCGAAAGAATAGTAATAGCAACGTTACTCGCATTAGAAGTTGAATTCCCAAGCAATCTTCAGATGCAAGTTCCAAAGAAGAACTTGAATCCGTAGGTATAAGTCGTAGAGCAGTCACTGATAGGTCGACAACTCCTCCCCAACTCTCTATCTCTCTATTTCTAAACAAAAACTAGCCCTAATCTGAAAAAGACTACAAGGCTATTTTTCTACTTGATGTTTGGCTCTGGATCCTATGTAGGGTTTCTGGTGAGGTACTCCTTTCTTGTATTGGATCATATGAAACCCTAGGGGTCTATGGTTGTATATATAGGCCGGAGCGGTGAATCTCAGCCCTCGGATCAAACCGACATTAGGCAATGGACCAGATGATCCTCAAAGGTAGTGGAGAGTCCACATCGAAGGGGACGCAGTTTGGCTACCGAGCTGGTTCAGCCGAACCAGGGGGTGGTTCGGCCAAACCACTCTGGTGGTGGCTCGGTCCCGTCTTCGGTTGATAGTTCTCTGGTGTTCACTAGAATGTTCTTGACACACAGCCCATGCGTAATTCGATATATATTTGTGTGACATGTGGGTCTTCTTTGGTCCGTTTTCCTGTTTAGTCCCTGCAAAACATAGATTCACCAAAACTCATGAAATTCTATCAGTTAAAACCCTATTCTACGTTGATGGTTGCTTTTATGTGCTTTTCCATGATTAATTAATGAATAAAATCTTATGATAACTACCATCAACAGCCACATCAGCAGATTTACACTTTTTACATCAAACTAGCTGGAGAAAAAAGAGAGGTTTCATCGGATGAAACTAGTGCGCACTATTTCCAAAACGTTGGAAGCGACGTAAAACTTACGCTAAGAGCCTCACATTGTTTCCAAGACATTGGAAACAGTAGGGAAGAGAGAGAGGGGAGAGAGATAGAGGGACCCATAAAAGGTAAAATAACAAGTGAAACCATACAATAAAACAATACATTAAGAGAGATGGCCATTTCATGTATAGTTCCATATTTTGAAAAATTAGGCCATGAAAAATGCAATGAGACTGGCACTCCAATGCAAATATAGATACTTCTATTCCTTCCGCCCCATAAAAAAATGTACATCACATTTTATGAGGAGTCAAACTTTTTTAATTAGATTAAGAATATATTAAAAACTATTAATATTGTAACTCTAAATAAATATATTATGAAAATAATCATATATTTAATATAATAATAATTGATACATATCATAAATATTAATATTTTTGTGTATATATTTGGCTAAACTTTAAAACATTTGAGTTATCAAAAAGCAAGATGCATATTTATTTATGGGACTAAGAGAGTACGTTCTAGTGTAGGAAAAGGCAAGTGACGTGTTGGCACCATATATATCATATATGAATTGAAGAACATCTATCAATGTGACGCGCAAGGGCACGCTATGGGTACTAGGCACGTTTACCTCTAGGGAACATCCTCACGTCACGTCAGAACGGCGCCAGCCGGCTCTCGACGGCGTGGAGCATCACCTTAGACCCGGTGAGCCCATCTCGTCGGAGCGTGCCATGCGCTCTAAGAGCTCGCGCTAGACAAGGGCCGTTTGCATCCCAGGATGGCCTCTTTACAGCGTGCGCCGACGGGACGGCATTCTCTCGAGGCCACTGCCTGTTATATAATGAGGCAATTTCCAGATTAGAACCAGAACATAAATCATGACAAATTGATAAAATAGATTAAGCATGTATTAAGTACTAGCATGATTGAACAGCATGTTGCAAAGCATTATCACGAAAACTAGTGTAAACATAGCTCGTACACTAGATAGATTGGATAGTATGAATGACAAGATTATATCATAAGGAAAGTACCTGCTGACTGTAGATGTAGATGACGGAGGTGGAAAAGCTGGCGATGATGGTGCGAGGTTGACGTTGTTGAAGGCGAGGTTGAGGTCATCGAAGGCGAGGTTGATGTCGTCAGCGTCGATCAGCGGTGAAGGAAGACTTCGCTGCAGTTGAAGACGAATACGCCGGGACGTAGCGCCGCCAGTCTTGGATGGAAGACGGCCCATCGTGAAGGTTGGGAGCAGTCACGCGTAGAGCGCTTTCCAAAAACATTATTTGCCTTCTCCCGGTGTAGGATCGCAAAGAAGAGGGTTCCGGAGACCTGCTCTCCTAGTCGCCGGTGCACGCAGACGATCGGGATGGAGAGACTATAGCGGCAGCGCAGTAGCGAGAAGAAGAAAATATTAATTTACTACTTAATGGAACACCCAATAGTAGTTTTTGGTGTGTCTTTTTCCAGAAGGATTGATATATATATATATATATATACATATATATATAGGACAACTCTCTACCTCCACATCAATTAGCAATATGATATTAATTGATATTGATATTGCACCTCCCACCTCTATTCATGGACTTAAACATTAAAGCCATTGGGGAACACGAATTGGACTTTTGAGATTTATTAGAATTTCTTAATATGGATGTCGGGGAATGTGCATATAAATTCTAACACTGCCATCCTCGACGTTGAGCCACTTGCTTTTCCACCAGTCAAATCGGTTGCTTGCTTGAAGCGGGATGTGGATGTACTGTCTTCTAGCAGCAGCTAAAAGGTGGAAGTAGCAGCTCCCGATTGGATTCCTGCTCTGCGGCATGACACGGCGGCAAGTCTAGAGATGGCGGAAGAAG
This sequence comes from Eremochloa ophiuroides, assembly GCA_038502445.1. Classification (NCBI taxonomy): domain Eukaryota; kingdom Viridiplantae; phylum Streptophyta; class Magnoliopsida; order Poales; family Poaceae; genus Eremochloa; species Eremochloa ophiuroides. Next base: position 5,030,894 of record JAHLJS010000009.1, on the reverse strand, counting down.
TTGAGCGAGGGCGGCACCCCAAGCCACACGTCTCAGAGGTTGGTGATGACAGAGAGGATGATGATGGAGTTGGGCCGTCCGGATCTCGTAATGCCGCAGGACGTCGAGGAGGAAGGCCTAGTAGGGCGACATCGCTTCGGCCAGGATGAAATGATAAAAGGTAAGGCTCATGCCTTTCCGGCTGCAGCAGACAGTCGAGATGCAGGTCGCCGGAATTGCCTAATCTGAAGAAGACTACAAGGCTGTTCTTCTACTTGATGCTTGGCTTTGGATCCTATCTAGGGTTTCTGGATCGGTACTCCTTTCTTGTATTGAATCATATGAAACCCTGAGGGTCTAGGGATGTATGTATAGGCCGGAGCGGTGAATCTCAACCCTCGGATGAAACCGACATTGGGCAACGGACCTGATGCTTCCTCAAAGACGGTGAAAAGTCCACGTTGAAGAGGACACGGTTTGGCTACTGAGCTGGTTCGGCCGAACCAGTGGGTGGTTTGGCCGAACCACTCTAGTGGCGGCTCGGTCCCGTCTTCGGTCGGTAGTTCTCTGGTGTTCTATAGAATGTTCTTGACACGCAGCCCACGTGCAATTCGATATATTTGTATGACATGTGGGTCTTCTTTGGTCAGTTTTCCTATTTAGTCTCTGCAAAACATAGATTCACCAAAACTCGTGAAATTCTGTCAGTTAAAACCCTATTCTACATTGATGATTGCTTTTATACCCGTTTTCATGATTAATTGATGAATAAAATCTTATGATAACTACCATCAACATGCACATCGGCAGATTTACACTTTTACATGAAACAAGCCGAAGAAAGAAGACAAAGGTTTCATGGGGATCAAATTGGTGCGCACTGTTTCCAAAATGTTGGAAACGACGTAAAACTTACGCTGAGAGCTTCAAAACAGTGGGGAAGAGAGAAAGGAGAGAGAGATGGAGGGACCCACAAAAGGTAAAATAACAAGTAAAACCATACAATAAAACAATGCATTGAGAGAGATGGCCATTTCATTTATAGTTCCATATTTTAGAAAACTAGGCCATGAAAAATGCATTGAGACTGGCACTCCGATGCAAATATAGATACTTCTACTCCTTCCACCCCATAAATAAATGTACATCACATTTTACGAGGAGTCAAACTTTTTTAATTAGACTAAGAATATATTAAAATATATTAATATTTGTAACTCTAAATAAATATATTATGAAAATATATCATATATTTAATATAATAATAATTGATACATATCATAAATATTAATATTTTTGTGTATATATTTGGCTAAACTTTAAAACATTTGAGTTATCGAAAAGCAAGATGCACATTTATTTATAGGACTAAGGGAGTACGTTCTAGTGTAGCAAAAGGCAAGTGACGTACTGGCACCATATATATCATATATGAATTGAAGAACATCTATCAAGGTGACGCGCAAGGGACACGCTATGGGCACTAGGCACGTTTACCTCTAGGGAACATCCTCATGTCAGTCGGAACGGCGCCAGCCGGCTCTCGACGGCATGGGGCATCACCTTAGACCTGGTGAGCCCATCTCGTCGGAGCGTGCCATGCGCTCTAGGAGCCTGCGCTAGACAGGGGCCGTCTGCATCCCAGGATGGCCTCTTTACAGTGGACACCGTCGGGACAACGTTCTCTCGAGGCCACTGCCTGTTAAATAATGAGGCAATTTCAAGATTAGAACCAGAATATAAATCATGACAAATTGATAAAATAGATTAAGCATGTATTAAGTACTAGCATGATTGAACAGCATGTTGCAAAGCATTATCACGAAAACTAGTGTAAACATAGCTCGTACACTAGATAGATTAGATAGTATGGATGACAAGATTATATCATAAGGAAAGTACCTGCTGACTGTAGATGTAGATGACGGAGGTGGACGAGCTGGCGATGATGGTGCGAGGTTGACGTCGTTGAAGGCGAGGTTGAGGTCATCGAAGGCGAGGTTGATGTCATCAGCGTCGATCAGCGGTGAAGGAAGACTTCGCTACAGTTGACGATGAATATGCCGGATGTAGCGCCGCCAGTCTTGGACAGAAGACGGCCCGTCGTGAAGGTTGGGAGCAATCGCGCGTAGAGCATTTTCCAAAAACATTATTTGCCTTCTCCCGGTGTAGGATCGCAAAGAAGAGGGTTCCGGAGACCTGCTCTCCTAGTCACCGGTGCACGCAAATGATCTGGATGGAGAGACTATAGCGGTTGTGCAGTAGCGAGAAGAAGAAAATATTAATTTACTACTTACTGGAACTCCCAATAGTAGTTTTTGGTGTCTTTTTCCAGAAGGATTGATATATATATATATATATATATATATATATATATATATATATATATATATATATATATATATATATATATATATATATATATATATATATATATATATATATAGGGAAACTCTCTACCTCCACATTAATTAGCAATATGGTATTAATTGATATTAATATTCCACCTTCCACCTTTATTCATGGACTTAAATATTAAAGCCCATTGGGGAACAAGAATTGGGCTTTTGAGATTTATTAGAATTTCTTAATATGGATGTAGGGGAATATCCATATAAATTCTAACACTGCCATCCTCGACGTTGAGCCACTTGCTTTTCCACCTGTCAAATCGGTTGCTTGTTTGAAGCGGGATGTGGTTGTACTGTCTTCTAGCAGCAGCTAAAAGGTGGAAGTAGCAGCTCCCAATTGGAGTCCTGCTCTGCGGCATGACACGGCGGCAAGTATAGAGATGGCGGAAGAAGTTGAGCGAGGGCGGCACCCCAAGCCACACGTCTCAAAGGTTGGCGGTGATAGAGAGGATGATGATGGAGTTGGGCCGGCCGGATCTCGTAACGCCGCAGGACGTCAAGGAGGAAGGCCGAGTAGGGCGACATCGCTTTTGCCAGGTTGAAATGATAAAAGGTAAGGCTCATGCCTTTCTGGCTGCCGCAGACAATCGAGATGCAGGTCGCCGGAAATGCCTAATCTGAAGAAGACTACAAGGCTATTCTTCTACTTGATGCTTGGCTTTGAATCCTATCTAGGGTTTCTGGTTCGATACTCCTTTCTTGTATTAGATCGTATGAAACCCTGGGGGTCTAGGAATGTATATATAGGCCGGAGCGGTGAATCTGAACCCTCAGATAAAACTGACATTTGGCAACGGACCTGATGCATCCTCAAAGACGGTGAAAAGTCCACGTCGAAGAGGACGCGGTTTGGCTACTGAGCTGGTTCGGCCAAACCAGTCTAGTGGTGGCTCGCTCCTGTCTTCGGTCGGTAGTTCTCTAGTGTTCTATAGAATGTTCTTGACACGCAGCTGTCACACCCATATTTTAAGAACAAAATAGGATGCATAAATAACTCATATGTGCCCAGAAATAGTCACACATATAAGTCGAAAAATTACAAATGTATCATCACAATATTTACATAACGAAAAAGTATTTTTTACAGAGTCTTACATAAATATAAATAATAACTATGATGTCACACTCGCGGAAGCTCCATCACAAGGACAAGGTCGACTGGGAGACACCAAGCCTAATACTCATAGCGATAGTCTTCACTCCAATCTTCATCTGCGGTGGAGAATTGCAAGGGTGAGCACATTTTGTACTCAGCAAGTACAACACGGGTTCATGAGGCTCAAAAGGCTAGACACTGTTTGACTGCATTTAGCTTTTAATATTTAAATTCTTTTTAGCAATTGAGTAGCATCAAGATATTTCAATTCCCATTATTAACTCAATGACCAATTGTAATAAGATTAATAAATAGCAAAGATATTAACAACAATAATAAACATAATATAATTCATAGTAACCATCTAGCTGTAAAAGTTCTAAGGCCGCTCGTGTCCATGAGCACGGCTGTCATGATAGATTATTAAACTCTGTACAGAGATGTACACTTTCACTGTGAGTCATGATTTTCTGATGCACGGGTGGGCTATACCTAAACACCAGCTAACCATATAAAGTCATTTAAAAGTTCATCTAAAAAGTTAGGGCCGCAAGGTTTCAATGGCAGCGAGATGTAGAAACCCTCCTTTTCAATATGGCACATTTCTTCACGGCTATACTCATAAGACTAGAAACTGTACTACACCCAAGGTGTCAAACCCCCAACTGCACCCTTCCGGGTAACCTCTAACAAGTTAGAAATGGTCTTTCTAACAACTAAAACCAGAGCCATATAGCCCTCACAGCTGTACGTATGTCCCGGATTAAATACTTACAGAAATCCTATGGAGAGAAACTAGAGCCAAATCATCCAACCCAAGGCTCTAGCCCCCTTTGAACAGTAATAAAATCATATTCAATTGTTCCATTGCATAATCCATTAATCATATCACAAGACCATTTGTATTAATAAAGCACTAGCAATAGCTACCCAATGCACATCCCAATGGGTGAACAAGGAATCAAGATAGCAAATCTGTATTATAATCTCTAAGGTTGTCAAGCTGGACACATGTATATATGAATTGTGATTATTGTGAATAGGACATCAAGTATGGTCCGTGCTATACTTGCCTTAAACTTGAGATCCTTTATCTGATCCAATTTTCAATTGATAGCTCCGAGAATCACCGCGAACTACTCACCGTCTATACTCGATCGATTACCACATCAACACATAACATCCAGCGGACATACATGAAACAAAAAAGGATAATAATTAAAATAGTACACCAAATAGTAACAAAACAGTTTCAAAAGGTTATAAAATTATTCTAATCGTTCTGACGATTACATCGATATAAAGATCACGAAAAACGGATTTAAAATATGAAGGTTATGATTTAAACAAGATTTATTCTTGTAAAATAACAGATTGAATTTAATTAGGAAATTTAAAAGTGCCAAAATTAAAGTTCAGTGGTAAAAACATGTAGTAGACAAAAATATGAATCTAACGAAAGTTGAATGGATCAAATCGGAGTTAAAACAGAAAAAAAGCAGAGGAAATATGATTGATGGCAAAATCTTGAATACCTCTTCTTGAACTTTGGGTCTTCTTCTTCCTTGGGCTGAACGTGCAGCACCAAGAACTTCATGGCCATGGTGGTTGCTTGTTCGCAGGGGGAAGAAGGGCCTCGACCGGCCTTGGCCAGCAGGCGGCATGGCACCGCGGCTGCCTGGCCCAGCAGCGCCGGAGGGTGAGGGCTCGGCCAGCCTTCCTGCTGCTACTGCTTCCCTGCTCGGCTTGCTGCGACTGCGTTCTGCTCTGCTCACGTACGGAGAGGACGGAGGGGCGACGACCGGGCCTTCGGCCGCGGCAAGGAGGGGCACGGTCGGCGGCGGCACGAAGTGGGGCGGCTGGGATTGCACAAGACAGCTGGAGCTCGCTGGAGAACCAAGAAAACTGAGGTGCTCTAATGGTGGACCTCGCAGGAAAACCTGACCGGAGAAAGAAAAATGAACGGAAAACAATCAAACGATGGTGGATTTGAGAAAACAAGTATACCACGACGTAAGGAACGAAGAGGGCTACCTCATGGTGGTCATGGTTTTCGCCGGAGATGATTGAGATGGCCGGAAAAGTTCGCCAGAGAGTTCGCCGGAAACCTAATTTTTCCGAATATCGGCTTTAGATCTAGGAGGCTACGAGCAGCGGCTGCGAAAACGGGCCATACTTTCGGAATCAGCGCATCGAGAGCTTCGCAACCATATATATAATTATAGGGTTTGAGGTCGGTAGAAAAACGATATATTTTATTATTTTTGGAATTATTAAATATTCCAAATTAAATAATTACAGAAAAGTACAGAATTGATATTTGGGCCTTGAAAAATATCCCGAAGGCTCCGAAAATTATAGAAAAATTTTCGGAGACATTTTGGAACATGATACCCAAATAAAGGATTTGGAGATGATGAAAAGATATTTTGGAGCATCTAAAAATTAGATTTTGCTTGCAGAAAAATAGAAAAAAGGTCCAGAAAAATACGGGAAAATTTCCGGAAAGTTTTTAGAGATAAGTTGATGAATGATGAACACTAAAAAGTGATTTGGAGTAGAAGAAAAGGTTCTGATAAACTCAGATTGAAGGGATTAAGTTAAAAAACAAGAAACTAGATTACAGAAAAATAGAGACAGGCTGCAGAGAAGATCGTTGTTCTAAACGTGTTTTGAAAACTTACTCACTCACATCATAAAATCATTTACAAAAGAATTTGAATAATTTTTTTAGTTTTGGCAAAGACCACTCAATCAAAACAAATCATATGCAAGGGCATGAGTGCACAAACATGTTGCTAAATCCTAGTTGAATTTTAACTTAAGAAAATTTTTTAATTTCCCTAGATTTTCATGAGTCCAAAAATACCAAATTAACTCATTTTACCTATATTTCAAAAGTAGCAAAATTTGGGGTGTTACAGCAGCCCACGTGTAATTCGATATATTTGTATGACATGTGGGTCTTCTTTGGTCAATTTTCCTATTTAGTCTCTGCAAAACATAGATTCACCAAAACTCATCAAATTCTGTCAGTTAAAACCCTATTCTATGTTGATGATTGCTTTTATACCCGTTTTCATGATTAATTGATAAATAAAATCTTATGATAACTACCATCAACATGCACATCAACAGATTTACACTTTTTACATAAAACAAGGCGGAGAAAGAAGACAAAGGTTTCATGGAGATCAAATTGGTGCGCACTGTTTCCAAAATGTTGCAAACGACGTAAAACTTAGGCTGAGAGCTTCAAAACAGTGGGGAAGAGAGAAAGGGGAGAGAGATGGAGGGACCTACAAAAGGTAAAATAACAAGTAAAATCATACAATAAAACAATGCATTGAGAGAGATGGCCATTTCATTTATAGTTCCATATTTTGGAAAACTAGGCCATGAAAAATGCATTGAGACTGGCACTCCGATGCAAATATAGATACTTCTACTCCTTCCACCCCATAAATAAATGTACATCACATTTTACGAGGAGTCAAACTTTTTTAATTAGATTAAGAATATATTAAAAACTATTAATATTGTAACTCTAAATAAATATATTATGAAAATAATCATATATTTAATATAATAATAATTGATACATATCATAAATATCAATATTTTTATGTATATATTTGGCTAAACTTTAAAACATTTGAGTTATCAAAAAGCAAGATGCATTTTTATTTATGGGACTAAGAGAGTACGTTCTAGTGTAGGAAAAGGCAAGTGACGTGTTGGCACCATATATATCATATATGAATTGAAGAACATCTATCAATGTGACGCGCAAGGGACACGCTATGGGCACTAGGCATGTTTACCTCTAGGGAACTTCCTCACGTCACGTCAGAACGGCGCCAGCCGGCTCTCGACGGCGTGGAGCATCACCTTAGACCCGGTGAGCCCATCTCGTCGGAGCGTGCCATGCGCTCTAAGAGCTCGCGCTAGACAAGGGCCGTTTGCATCCCAGGATGGCCTCTTTACAGCGTGCGCCGACGGGACGGCGTTCTCTCGAGGCCACTGCCTGTTATATAATGAGGCAATTTCCAGATTAGAACCAGAATATAAATCATGACAAATTGATAAAATAGATTAAGCATGTATTAAGTACTAGCATGATTGAACAGCATGTTGCAAAGCATTATCACGAAAACTAGTGTAAACATAGCTCGTGGGAGCGCAGCGCCCGCCGTCCTGGCCCAGGGAGTGCAGCGCCCGCTCCATCCCTTCTCTGCTGTGGCTGACGTGTCAGGCCCACGGCTCAGCGCCGTCCCCTTCCTCCGGACGGAGTCCAAACCAGACATGAGTGCCGCCTCCGATCGTATCCTAACCAACGTATCTCCCAAGTCCGGCTCTCCTGCACCTCCTCGCGCCCCTATAAAAGCCCCCGAGCGCCCGGCCGTCCTCCCCACGAGCTCTAGCCGCAACCACCGCCTCCAATTTGAGCCCTAGCCACAAATTTCGCAGCCGCCACCAAGCTCCGCCGCTGTCGCCATCGAAGTCAGTCACCGAGGGCATCCTGGCCTCAATTGAGGTTTCCCGGAGCTTTGAAGCGCGGTAACTAACCTCCCCGACTCCTTTTCTCTCAATTTGGTACACCATAGCATTGCCAGGGACCTCGCCGACGAGGCCAAGCCACCGCCGCACGCGCTGCTTCTTCCCCGAACCTGCACTGCCCAAATTGAATCCCTAGACGAGTTCGCCTCGAGGTTCTCTTTCTCCTGAGCCTTTTCCCTCGTCAAACCGAGCCCTCTAGCTCCCAAACCGTGTTTTCCGGCGAACTCTTGCTGCCGTTAATGGCAGCCGCCGCGCCGGTTTCGTCTCCGCTGGCCGGACACCCTCTGTCTTCCTCTCAGATCTAATCTGCGCCATCGGTTTCAAATCCAACGGCCGCGGTGCACCGATACCCCTTCGGCTATCACTATTACAGAAACCCCCCTAGCGTTTTCAATGTTCTAACCTACGGTCCTTGGCGCATTAGACAGAGTACGCTTTTGTTTTCGGAAAACGTACTTTCATATATATAGATTCAAAATATGTTTTGTAATTAATTACAGAATTGCCACTGATTTTATTTTGGCCATATTTTATTCGTTTTAGCTCCGATTAGATCCGTTCAAGTCTCGTTAGATTCGTAATTTTGTAATCTATCTAATGATGCTATTATTACTCATGTTTTCAATTTTTTAAATTTGAGATTATATTTAATCTATTTTTTTACTAAAGAAAGTATTGATTAATTCATGACTTCTCCATTTGAACTCCGATTTGCCTGAACTTTATATCGTCGGAATCATAGCGATGCGTAGATTGGTTTCATAAACCTTTCAATCTGTTCTTCTAATGTTGGTGTACTATTTCTAATCTAAATCTTCTTTGCTTCGTGTATGATTGCCTCGATGATTGTGTGGTGATTTTATGATCGAGTTCAGATGGTGAGCAATACGTCGGTGATCAAGAGTACGTTGAGGACCCAAGTTCTCAGGAGCACTTTGATCAAGGCAAGTATAGCATGGACCATCCTTGTTGCCTATTCACTTTAATCATTAAATTCATGATGCATGTGTCTACCTTGGTAACCCTAGTATTTATTCCTAGTTTTGATGACTTGATCCTTATTACCTATGAGATTGCATTTGAGTAGTGATACTAATGCTTGATGGTGTCATGATCTTATGAACTTGATTAATTGATTATGAAATAAAGATTAAAAGATGCTTTTTAGCAACATGGACTAAGGACTTAACTGTAAGTATGACACCAGGACTTACAGCGCAACCATGAGGGTCATATGGCTCTGGCTTTAGTCAAGTATGAAGTTACTTTCTATCATGCAGTTAATTTTGAAAGGTTCCTTGCCGAGCCGGTTGTTTTGCGGCTCCTGTCTTTGTGTGTACTGCTGCGTGTGTGTGCCACTAGAAGGAGGGCTCTACCACCTCTTGCCATTGTGCCCGGATTGATTAGTAGCATGTTAGAAAGACTTTTGAAAGACTTCGTAGTGTACCCTGCCGCACTTTCTTGGTGAGGTGACATAGGAGTCATGACCCTTGGCATTTGGGAATCACGACTCATGGTGAAAGTGTGCAACCTCTGTAGAGTGTAAAACTGATATATCAGCCACACTCACGGTCACGAGCGGCCTTGAACGTCTTACAAAATAATAATAATTAAATATTGATTTATTAATTTGAAGTTTCTGTTTATGTTTATTCCATATTAATTATCATATTTATATGATCATGCAAATCTTGTTCCTTGGTATATTCTATTGCTGCTACTCAAAGTGCTAAAGCATGATCAACTAAAAGCAACCGCTGTGAACCAGTGTCATGCCTTATTTGAGCCTCTTTAACCCGTGTTATTCTTGTTGAGTACGACATGTACTTACGTTTGCTTTATTTTTCATATTTGGATAAAAATCCTGGATGGGTAACAGATGACTATGATGATTCCTCTGAGGATAACTAGGATTGTGGTTCAACAGTCAACTACTTCCCTGTGATTTGGAGCTTCCGCGAGAGATTATATTTATTAGTCCGCTGCTATTTATTTAAAGACTCTGTGATATTATTCGTTATGTATTAAACCTTGTGATGGTACTATGTAATTTGTCGCTTATGTGTGTGATTGATATCTGGGTGCACATAAGTTGGTTCATTCAATTTTATCCTTAAAATTGGGTGTGACAAATTGGTATCGGTGCATAGGTTGACTATAGGACGTAAACCTAGAAATTCTAGAGATGTTTTTCTCACCTTCTTCATGCTTTCCACCTTAACTTGCTATCTGCTAAATTTTTATGCTTTCCTTATCCTTATTCCATTATAAAATTACTGAGTTATTTAAATTCTAACTTTGTTTTGATCTATGGTGGAAAGGATGGTTCGTGGTCGCCAAACTGCCCGCATGAGCACCGGAGGCTACTACCCGCCACGAGCTTTGGACATTCCAGCTGAAGACGACGTGGTGATCGTCCCGTAAAATGAAAGTGAAGAGGAAGCTATGTACATGGAAGATGATGAAGAGATCCTTTCGTCGCCGACACCTGTTGCTCCATCACCTCCACTGCCTGTTGCACCACCCGCACCCGAAGCCCCCGCCGGAGGTGAACCGCCCAGGAGGATGGGGTGGATCCAGGAGGAATATACCAAGTATCCAGAGGAAGATGCATTTTTCCACACAGCGCTCATCAACATGCTGACCTTTTACTACGCCGACCTACAACCCACTCTCAACTACTACAGCATGGAGCACACGCATCCTTTACGAGACACCTACTGGACCACAGAGTTGAATGTCAAGGTTTGGGATGTGCAGCATAGAGCCTACAAGATGGAATCTGTTCACAAAAGCGTCGCTCCACGTGGTACCGTGGAAGAGAGCATGGAAGATGCAGCTACTCATGCCTACCTCTACTACCATGGTCGCCGCTACAAGGATATGGAAGGGGACGTCCATAGATTCTACCCTCCCGTGGTGACTGAAGAAGGTGACGTCACCATGGCAATGCCCGAAGTGGATCAGCCCGCTCTTAGGGCTCTAGCAAGATTGTCGTGGGCACTTTTGAGAAGAGTCCATGGTTTGGAACGTGATTTGGCAAGATCCAAGAGTGCCAACGCACAAGCAGATCAAGAGATTGATGGATACCGGGCAAGACTCAACCAACCAAAGCTATTCCAGATCCCACACCTCCACCATTCAAGGATTCTGCCCATAGGTTTTGGAAATTCCCTTAGTATTAAAAAAATGCTAATAGTGCTAAGTCGAGTCTAGTCGAGTCTTATGTGCGTGTGAACTCTATGTGTTAGTTGCTATGTTCTTATGAATTATTTGTGATTTGGTTCTTTATAATGAGTGCTGAGAATTATGGACATGTCTACAACTCTCTTAGTTAAGGTCTTGATATAAGGATTATTTTATCAATAGTTATTTTGTTTAAATCTGGATTTCTCCGAATCTCTTTTTCAGACCTCTCTGTCTTGTTAATTTTGCTTAATTAATTTCGTAACTCCAAAAATTATGACAATTTAATGGGGAATAGTAGACTTCCAGAACTTTCCATTGCCGCAAGAATCACGTTAATATCTGTTATGGTTTGGGAGATATAACTGTTGCAAATTAAGGTTTCTGCGCAGTCTTGCAGCCTGGACAGTTTTTGTTAATATCTGTTTTTGGTTAAAAGGCAGACATGCGTCTCCTCCTGCTGTTATCTCACGCCTCTTCCTTCCCTTCTACATGCAAAAATATATGCACCTATCCATTCCCCTTTTAATGTCCTATACACGTGTTGCTTCTTTACTCCATTAGTTTCTCTCTTGCTCCTCAATTGTATGCATGCAGCAATAATGTTTTTCCCTCACTTTTATGTGAGTATGCAGCCTCCTCTGTCATGGTGTCGCCTCTCTTCTCCCCCTCATGCAGAAATAATAATGCCTCCACATCAAATTCCCTCTTCCTCTTCAATTGCATGTATGAAGGAAATAACCATTACTATATCTCCCTCTCTTCCTCTCATGAAAATAGGCGCCACCTCCTCTCTAACCATGCATGGAATCAGCACCAACTCCCTTTAGTTTTCTCCTTGAATTGCACAGTTAAAAGGTGAGCAGCAGCCACCAGCCAGCACATCTTTTCCATATCACGCTCACTCCTTTCATGCAAAAACAGCAGAATGTAATGCCTACCCTCTTAATTCCCAGCTCCACACCTCCTTTGCCTCTCTTCATTCTCTCTTTTATTCTCTCTTTGACAGCACCCTTTTACTCCACCCTTTTAATTGCATGCAAGCACATAACAGCAGCTTAACTCCTCCTCTCTAGTCACTCCCTCGCGCATAAAAACAGAAGGTTCTCTCCCCTCTCTCCCTGCATAACAGAGATGGACGCCCATCTCCTCTCCTCCCATCTCCCATGGATGCCCCTCCACATCCCCTACCTCCTTCTGTTGTTCCTCCACCAAAATGGAGACCTCCTGCAGCCATGAATCCATCCTGCTGCTACAATCCTCACCCCGAGCTGCAGGTCATGATTTGGATGATGGCTGATGATCTCCTCTGTTCTTGTACAGTAAGCTGATCCTCCCTTTCCCTCTTTGTTTGTGTTTCGTATCCTGCTCCACATCCCTCTTTTGATCTCCCCATGTATCACAGGATGTCAGCGAATTGATATCTCACTACCGCACGTCCCATCTTGATGCCAAGGATCTTTGCTGTGGTAAGATGAAAGCGTGTTTCCATCATCAAATACTACCCTTGCTGTCCCTATGTGTTGTAAATTTTGAGGAAACTCTGCAGTGCTTCATGATACCTCAGTGTGCTATGTTGCATTCAAGAACCAGCAGCCCTGTCCCATTGATCGTCGGCCGCTTCGCTGCCCATCATAGGCATTGGCTGCCATCGAGCTCATCGCACCGGCAACCATAAACCTTGATGTGAGGCCCTCTCCCCTGCCCCCATCTTGTATATATGTTCATTTTCTATAAACCATGAACCATAGTCTATGTTTAATCAAGTTTGGGCGATGTGTTGAAAACGATAAGTCCTGCTGTCCTCATGACCAGCAGCACTACTTCTGATAGAAATGGTGTTCCTTGCTGTTTTGTTACTCCAACTATCAAACCCTTTAACTGAAGTGTAGATATTTGTAACACCCCAAATTTTGCTAATTTTTGAAATAGAGCTAAATCGATTTAATTTTGTATTTTTGTGCTCATAAAACATAGGGAATTAAAAAATTTGTTAAATTAAAAATTTATCATAGGAAATTAGCAACATGGTTGTACACTCATGCTGTTCCATTTGCATTTGGGATGAGTGGTCTTTGCCAAAACTCAAAAATAATTCAAAATCATTTGCAAATGAATTTATGATGCGAGTGAATAAACTTTTAAAATACGTTTAGTATAACGATCTTCTCTATGACATGTTTCCGTCTCTTTATATAATCAATTTTCTTATTTCTCATCTAAATCTTTTCAAACGGAGCTCATCACAACCTTTTCTACAGCTCTAAATCATCCTTCGGTGCTCATCATTCATTAGTTTCTCTCCAAAAACTTTCCGGGAATTTTCCGGCTTTTACGGGACCCTTTGTCGCCTCATCTGTGAGCAAACTCTAATTTTTAGATGCTCTAAAATACCTTTTCATGAGCTATAAATACTTTATTTGGGTTCACCATGTTCCAAAATATCTTCAGGAATTTTTCCATAATTTTCGGAGCCTTCGGAATATTTTTCGAGGCCCGAATATTAATTCTGAACTTTTCTGGATTTATTTGATTTGGAATATTTAATAATTCTAAAAATAATAAAATATTTTGTTTTTATACGGACCTCAAACCCTACAACTATATATATGGTTGCGAAACCCTTGACGCGCTGATTCCGAAACTACGGCCCATTCTGACAGCCGCCACTCGTAGCCTCTTATATTTAAAACCAAAGTTTGAGACATTTAGGGTTACAACAAACTCTCCGAGCTTTTCCGATAGCTATCTCGTTTTTTTTCCTGGCAAAAACCAACGCCACGAGGCAGATCCTCGTTCGGGTCGAGGCCGAGCCATCGGCAGCTGCTGATCCTCTCACCGAGTCGGAGCATGAGACCGCGTCGTTTTCACGCGATTTGTTTCACGCTGCGTATCTATCTTCTCCTATATATAAAGTCTGAGTTGAGCCCTTGCGTCGTTCTTTTCCATCTACAGAGCCGCCGCACCCACCAAATCGCCGCCGCCGGCCCTGCCCGCACCGACGTCTAGCTTCCCGTTCTAGCCATTCAGTTGCAAGTACCGGCAAGAAGCCGCCCGAGATGCCTGCGCTGCAGCCGAGCTCCCATGGCCAAATCTGTAAGCCTACATCTACCGTCCCCAAGGAAGCTAGGATCAGCGCACAAATTTCATCTAGCCAAGCTAAGCGTCTTCTTCTACCACCATCATCGCTGTGGTTTTCCTCTAGGACAGGTCGTCATCTCCTTTATCACTGCTGTCTCCGCCATGACTGTTGATCGGTGAGGTTCCTCTGATTCTGCTCTTGCCTTCCTATTATTGAGTTTGATCGTAGCGGCTCCCATCCGTGCCACCCACCGTATACCTATCCTACCAAGCAATCTGTTCATCGATGCATACCCTGCTGCTCATCACGTTGCCTTGCAAGCACACTTGCATGCATGCCTAGTCGATCTCTTCCATCCATGCATGGAGTTCTGAAATTCGATCCTTTATATAACAGAAGCCGTGACGACGCAACATCAAGCAAGGAGCGCACTATCTCCATGCCTATACCTGACCTGTCAAAGCATCAACAGTCTGTTATGCCCATGGATGGTAATATATCTGCTTCCCTTTTTAATCCTTTGTTCTCCTTGCTAATTTCTAACGTCGTCTTTAAGTAATCCTGCATATCAAATCCTTTTGTTGTTTTAGCTCTCTTTTGTCCCGATTGTCAGTTTTGTAACAATATAACGTAGCAGCAGTGATTAAATCTTGTCACGTGTTTCAAGATACTTTCATTATTATGCATATGGCTAGTTTTCTAATTTAAATGCAACGTTGGAGTTACACCTTGATATATTAGTATGTAAATATATTAATATGATTTATTTGCTACCATCAATGTGTTTTAAAATTATAATTTATTTAGCTAGAACCCAAGTCATGTGCAGGTTGAAATAGACATTCTTTTGCAAAGATAGAACTTAAAATGTTTTAAATACATATGTAATAACATTTATCGAATAAATATGATTTGATTTAACTCGGCTTTAAGTTTAACTATGATCTGTCTAAATTAATAACTTTTTCATAGTTTTGTTAACTAAAGTAAATCAATCTTGTAGTTTTTTTTCCTTTAAAGCAAAATCTTTCGGTAAATGAATCTTTTTAATCGTAGCCCCGTTTTGAGTGATGTTCACGTCCATGTGCTCGTAGCCATGCGTAGATTAGTTCTATGACCTTTTTCAAACTATTTTGCTACTGCTGGTGTACTGTTCTAATAAATATTCATTGTTTGCTTCATGTATGTTTGCTTGATGATTGTGTGTTGATGTGGTGATCGATCGAGTATAGACGGTGAGTAGTTCATGGTGATTCTCGGAGCTATAATTAAAGGTTTGCATCAGAGAAAGGATCTCAAGTTAAAGGCAAGTATAACATGGACCATTCTTGATGTCCTATTCACAATAAATTCATAATTCATATGCATGTGTCCACCTTGACAACCTTAGAGATTATAATGTAGATTTGCTATCTTGATTCCTTGTTCACCTATTAGGATGTGCATTGGGTAGCTACTGCTAGTGCTTTATTAATGCCAATGATCTTGTGATATGATTAATGGATTATGCAATGAACATTTTAATATGATTTTATTCGTGTTAAAAGGGGGCTAGAGCCTTGGGGTGAGAGTTTTGGCTCTAGTTTCTCTCCATAGGATTTCTGTAAGTGTTTAATCCGGGACATACATACAGCTGTGAGGGCTATATGGCTCTGGCTTTAGTTATTTAAAGGACCTTTTCTAGCTTGTTAGAGGTTACCCGAAAGGGCGCCGTTGGGGGTTTGCCACCTTGGGTGTAGTACAGCTTCTAGTCTTATGTGTATAGCTGAGAAGGAATGTGCCATATTGAAAAGGAGGGTTCCTACATCTCGCTGCCACTCACCCTTGCGGCCCTAACTTGTTAGACGAACTTTTAAATGGTTTCATATGGTTAGCCAGTGTTTGGGTCTGATCAACCCAGGCATTAGAAAATCATGACTCACAGGTAAAGTGTACACCTCTGCGCAGAGTTTAATAATCTATCATGATAGCCGTGCTCACGGTCACGAGCGGCCTTGGAACTTTTACAGTTAGATAGTTACTATTACATTCATGCTATGTTTATTATTGCTGTTAAATATCTTTGCTATTTATTAACCTTATTACAATTGATCATTAGGTTAATATTGGGAGTTGGATCATCTTGATGCTACTCAATTGCTATAAAATGAACATGATTATTAAAAGCGAAATGCAGTCAAACAGTGTATAGCCTTTTGTGCCTCATGAACCCGTGTTGTACTTGTTGAGTACGAAATGTGCTCACCCTTGCAATTCACCACCACAGATGAAGATTGGAAGGAAGATTACCGGAATGAGCATTAGGCTTGGTGTCTCCCAGTCGACCTTGTCCCTGTGATGAAGCTTCCACGAGTGTGACGTCATAGTTATTATCTATATTTATGTAAGACTATGTAATAATTACTTATTCGTTATGTATTTAACACTATGATGATACATTTGTAATTTGTCAGCTTATATGTGCGACTATTACTAGGGCACATATGAGTCATTTATGCATCCAATTTTATTCTTAAAATACGGGTGTGACATTATCATCCTTGAACACACCAGTGCAAGAGGGTTTTGCCGTAAGAGTTAAGAAATCAGAGATATTATCTTTTCCGTGCTCACTATCTTGCTATTTTAGGAGCAATGCACCTCTGAATTCTAGTGAAGTTCCCCACCAACTATTTGTCAAATAATGAAGCCCTCCATACAGCTTGTTCATATTATCTTTGTACATGTCTCTGAAAATTTATATGGCCAAAGGAGCCACGACGCCAAAGATTTTCATGTAATCGTGCTTGCTGCTCCTGCATCCTTGCAGCAGCACCATTACCGATTGACATGCACATTCCTTAAGTTCCTGCCCACCGGTCACTGAGCCCTTTTATCATGGTATTGTCCATTGAGTTTCACATATCTCTACAAATTTCTGTGGCCAGAGAATCCAAGATGAAAGAGTTACACTTGTTTTTCATGCTTGCTGCCCCCTGCTGTCCAGGCAACGGTGCCACTCTGATTGGCATCAGCATTCCTTGCCAATACATTAGACTAATCATCAAACCCTTCCACCAGAGTGTGAGCATCTCAGTTGCTCATATCTCCATGAAATAGTTTGTCCCAAGGAGCCACAATGTCAAAGTTATTGATCACGTCGTGCATGCTGCCCTGCTGCCTTGCAGCAATGCTGCTGCAGGTTGGCACTCGCGTTCCCGAAAATTCGTGATTCCTTTCATCAAATCTCTTTACCCAACTGTGTATTATGTGTGTGTACATACCTTTGCAACTTGGTTTGCCCATGTGTGCCACAATGACCGAGTTATAGATGCTACAGCAACTGCTACCCCTGTTGTCCACACAGCAGCCACATTGACTTGCAATCATATTCCCAAACCGAGCGACCGTGAAAACATCATGCCCCTTTGCCATAAAATACTCCATACTGTCATTCTCATCTCCAAGTAACTTATATGGTTCAATAAATACCAAGCCTTTGACGATTGAAACCCTTGTTGTCCACCAACATACACGTCTTTTGTGCTGTAGTTGTTGTAACCGTGTTCCCAGCTGTAGTATATGTCATGAATTGGTTAACCATGACATGTCCTCACATATCCTCAATATATTTATCCAGCAGCACCAACTCATATATCAAAGGTGTAGCTAAAACACAATATGTTAAACGCCCTTGCTAGCCTTGCATTTTCCCTTGCTTCACCCTTGTCAACTTGCAGCCATCCCAACCTCTACTACCACATTTTTCTTGTCACATTCTATAAACAAAGATCAATCTTCTTACCAATATCATACCATATCATCCATCACCCTTACGTGTCCCCATTCTTACATAAGCTAATCACCAATATATCAACTTGTCCTACTCAAGTCGTATTATAACGATCACTTATAACACATGACCACCACAAAGGCGTGTTCTAGTAGTTGTCAACCTTGATTACACACCTTGACTCAGCCATGACCAGGTCAATTCACTTTGTCTAGTCATTGACCTATATATGCTCTTTTCCACCAATCCTAGCACCTTCATACCATCAAATTAGATCTGGCCCTTGAGGTATTTATATTCACTTCATTCTTATCAAAGTCATGTCCACCTTACATACAAGTCCCGAATCATATATATTGAACTTATATATCCTTGTGCTTTGTAAATTTTCCAAATAAACCAACATCCATCATATACATATATTCCATTCCTTCGAACTTTCATGTCTTTTAAAATTATTTCCCGTTTTAGTTGTTTTTGCGCTCAGCGATCTTAGATACAAGCCTTACATGTTTGAAAACCTTTATATATTATTTTATAATGATTGATGTACTATTTCTAGGTTTGTTTAGGATGTGCTTGTGCTGGTTGTTGCGATCGATAGAAGAGGAGTTATGCAAGGATGAATGAAAAGGATAGTTCGACTGGTTTGAGCAAGAATTTTTTGAAGGCAAGTGTAACAAAGGTTTCCTTGTACCTATTAACAATTAATCATTCATATATGCATGTGTCAATTTGATGAACCCTAAGGACTGTACTTAGTTTACTCTTGATCAACATATCCTTATTACCTGTGGGTTTTGGTATGCATGTTGGATAGTTGCTGCCGCGCAAAACCAAGGTTAATTATTTAACTTGACTAATGATATATGCAATATGATAAAATGATGCTTTTTAGCAACAAGGTATTAAGGGCTTAATCCTGAAGCGGCTACCCAGGAGGTTCCGTACAACCCCGAGGACTATATGGCTCTTGTCTTAATCATATAACTAGTGCATCTCTAGCTTGTTAGTGGTTACCAAAAGGCGCAAGAGGGGGTGCCTCGTGGGGTCACAGATGTTCCTGCCTCGTGTATAGTGCTGCGACCACTTACACATGTTTTGGTTTTTGAGGAGGATATGTCTGTGCACACTTGCCATTGAAACCTCGCGGCCACTAACTTGTTAGGGTGCCCAATGAAAGATTTCGTAGTGAAACCCTGCCATACTTCTAGAGAGGAGATGTAGTGGGCCTTGCAAACCCCTGGCATATGGGAATCACGACTCGGCGGGTAAAGTTGTACAAATTCTGCAGAATTCTCTCATCTGATATATCAGCCATACTCATGGACATGAGCAGCCTGGATCCTTCATGATTAATGTTTCTGGTTTACCTTAAAGAATGGTTGTGATAAAATATTGTTTCAGTTATGTTCTCAATTGGGATGGGTTACTCATTAAAAGTAGAATAATGATAAATAAAACTTGATCAACTTAAAATTGCGAACCGCTGTCAAACCGAGTCAAGCCTTTGAGCCTTCATCACCCCTTTGGTATACTTGTTAAGCATGGTGCGCTTACGCTTGCTTTACAATCAACAAAAATCCCGGATGGGTACCAGATGGTGGATCAAGTGACGAGTTTTCAAGGAGTTCCATGAGTATTAGGCGAGTGCTCCCCCAGTCAACCGTCCCTGTGGAGTTTGGAGACCCAAAGAGAAGATTAAGAATAGTTTCCGCTATGCTTTTATAATAGATGTAAGCCTTGTTGTAACTATGTTTTGATATGTAATAAAGCATTGGTCTTTGATAATCTCCATATTTCTCACTCTATGTGTCTTGTGGACATCCTGGGCACACATATAGTTAGCGCTTGGTATTTTTGGAAAACCGGGTGTGACAGTATGTTGTGGACCCAAGTTCTCAGGAGCACTTTGATCAAGGCAAGTATACCATGGACCATCCTTGTTGCCTATTCACTTTAATCATTAAATTCATGATGCATGTGTCTACCTTGGTAACCCTAATATTTATTCCTAGTTTTGATGACTTGATCCTTGTTACCTATGAGATTGCATTTGAGTAGTGATGCTAATGCTTGATGGTGTCATGATCTTATGAACTTGATTAATTGATTATGAAATAAAGATTAAAAGATGCTTTTTAGCAACATGGACTAAGGACTTAACTGTAAGTATGACACCCGGACTTACAGCGCAACCATGAGGGTCATATGGCTCTGGCTTTAGTCAAGTATGAAGTTACTTTCTATCAGGTTGTTAATTTTGAAAGGTTCCTTGCCGAGCTGATTGTTTTGTGGCTCCTGTCTTTGTGTGTACTGTTGCGTGTGTGTGCCACTAGAAGGAGGGCTCTACCACCCCTTACCATTGTACCCGGATTGATTAGTAGCATGTTAGGAAGACTT
Organism: Eremochloa ophiuroides; assembly: GCA_038502445.1. NCBI lineage: Eukaryota > Viridiplantae > Streptophyta > Magnoliopsida > Poales > Poaceae > Eremochloa > Eremochloa ophiuroides. The sequence goes on along the minus strand of JAHLJS010000009.1, from coordinate 5,010,405 downwards.
TTGAAAGACTTCGTAGTGTACCCTGCCGCACTTCCTTGGTGAGGTGACATGGAAGTCATGACCCTTGGCATTTGGGAATCACGACTCATGGTGAAAGTGTGCAACCTCTGAGTGTAAAACTGATATATCTGCCACGCTCATGGTCACGAGCGGCCTTGGACGTCTTACAGAATAATAATAATTAAATATTGATTTATTAATTTGAAGTTTCTGTTGATGTTTATTCTATATTAATTATCATATTTATATGATCATGCAAATCTTATTCCTTGGTATATTCTATTGCTGCTACTCAAATTGGTAAAATATGATCAACTAAAAGCAACCGCTGTCAACCAGTGTCATGCCTTATTTGAGCCTCTTTAACCCGTGCTATTCTTGTTGAGTACGACATGTACTTACGTTTGCTTTATTTTTCATATTTGGATAAAAAGCCCGGATGGGTAACAGATGACTATGATAATTCCTCTGAGGATTACGAGGATTGTGGTTCACCAGTCAACTACTTTCCTGTGATTTAGAGCTTCCGCGAGAGATTATATTTATTAGTCCGTTGCTATTTATGTAAAGACTCTGTGATATTATTCGTTATGTATTAAACGTTGTGACGGTACTATGTAATTTGTCGCTTATGAGTGTGATTGATCCCTAGGCGCATATAAGTTGGTTCATTCAATTTTATCGTTAAAATTGGGTGTGACAAACTAGTATCGGAGCATAGGTTGACTATAGGACGCAAACCTAGAAATTCTAGAGATGTTTTTCTCACCTTCTTCATGCTTTCCACCTTAACTTGCTAACTGCTAAATTTTTATGCTTCCCTTATCCTTATTCCATTATAAAATTACTGAGTTATTTAAATTCTAGCTTTGTTTTGATCTATGGTGGAAAAGAAGGTTTGTGGTCGCCAAACTGCCCGCATGAGCACCGGAGGCTACTACCCGCCACGAGCTTTGGACATTCTAGCTAAAGACGACGTGGTGATCGTCCCGAAAAATTAAAGTGAAGAGGAAGCTATGTACATGGAAGATGATGAAGAGATCCTTCCGTCGCCGACACCTGCTGCTCCATCACCTCCACTGCCTATTGCACGACCCGCACCTGAAGCCCCCGCCGGAGGTGAACCGCCTAGGAGGATAGGGTGGATCCAGGAGGAATATACCAAGTATCCAGAGGAAGATGCATTTTTCCACACAGCGCTCATCAACATGCTGACCTTTTACTACGCCGACCTACAACCCACTCTCAACTACTACAGCATGGAGCACACGCATCCTTTACGAGACACCTACTGGACCACAGAGTTGAATGTCAAGGTTTAGGATGCGCAGCATAGAGCCTACAAGATGGAATCTGTTCACAAAAGCGTTGCTCCACATGGTACCGTGGTAGAGAGCATGGAAGATGCAGCTACTCATGCCTACCTCTACTACCATGGTCGCCGCTACGAGGATATGGAAGGGGACGTCCATAGATTCTACCCTCGTGTGGTGACTGAAGAAGGTGACGTCGCCATGGCAATACCCGAAGTGGATCAGCCCGCTCTTAGGGCTCTAGCAAGATTGTCATGGGGACTTTTGGGAAGAGTCCATGGTTTGGAACATGATTTGGCAAGATCCAAGAGCGCCAACGCATAAGCAGATCAAGAGATTGATGGATACCGGGCAAGACTCAACCAACCAAAACTATTCCAGGAGATTCCCACACCTCCACCATTCAAGGATTCTGCTCCATAGGGTTAGGAAATTCCCTTAGTATTAAAAAAACGCTAATAGCGCTAAGTTGAGTCGAGTCGAGTCTTATGTGCGTGTGAACTCTATGTGTTAGTTGCTATGTTCTTATGAATTATTTGTGATTTGGTTCTTTATAATGAGTGCCGAGAATTGTGGTCATGTCTACAACTCTCTTAGTTAAGGTCTTGGTATACGGATTATTGAATCAATAGTTGTTTTGTTTAAATCTGGATTTCTCCGAATCTGTTTTTCAGACCTCCCTGTCTTGTTAATTTTGCTTAATTAATTTCGTAACTCCAAAAATTATGAAAATTTAATGGGGAATAGTAGACTTCCAGACCTTTCCATTTCCGCAAGAATCATGTTAATATCTGTTATGATTTGGGAGATATAACTGTTGCAAATTGAGGTTTCTGCGCAGTCTGGCAGTCTGAACAGTTTTTGTTAATATCTGTTTCTGGTTAATTTAACGCCCGAATCTGGAAACGTGGTCAACATGGAAGTGGTAGGAAATTTTCTGATCCTTACAATGGTATAGAGAACGTCTCTGTTTGATTTCAGGAACTCCTGATATGGTCGTTTTTCTGCACTGCTGTTATCGGATCTCGCCCAGAAAAATTCAGATTCGTTATTTATAATGATTGCATGATGGTAAAAATACTAAAACACATTTATGTGTTGAAAAACAGATGGCCGGTAACAGGAGGAATGCTAATCTACCACCACCACCGCAACTTAGCATTTAAGATCTCATCACCTCACAGAACCAGCTGATGCAGACTATGATGCAGTTCATTCAGAACCAACCAGCTGGAGGACCGCAGCCTGTTCAACCTCCTGCTAGAGATAAGCGAGGAGAATTTCTGTAGGGTCGTCCACCTGTGTTCAACCATGCCGCTGACCCACTAGATGCTGATGATTGGCTTCGCGCTGTGGAGAGGCAACTCAACATTGCGCAGTGCAACGATAAAGAGAAGGTGTTGTATGCATCTGGACAATTGCAAGGAGCTGCTCAAGACTAGTGGGAATCATTCCAGTATGGTCATCCCAACAATGCACCTGCTATCACCTGGCAAGAGTTTTGTGAAAACTTCAGGTCATATCATATCCTTGAAGGTCTGATCGAGCTGAAGCAGGCAGAATTCAGATCTCTGAAGCAAGGACAAATATCTGTGCCAGAATTCCGTGATCAGTTTGTTCAATTGTCACGGTATGATCCTGATGATGTTGCTAATAACAAGGACAAGCAACGTCTCTTCCTCAAGGGACTTCACGATAAATTGCAGCTCCAACTCATGACAACCACCTACCCCAATTTCCAAGAGCTTGTGAATCACGCTATAGTGATTGACAACAAGCGCCAGGAGATGGCTGATAACAAGAGGAAGAAGTAAGGACAAGGCTTTACAAGAAACAACCGTCAGCGTCCCAATACCGCTCAGCAAAAATTCCAGCAGAAGCACCAGGGGCCTTCAAATCAGTGGAACCAAGGGGGATCTAGTCAGTGGAACCGCAATCAGAACCAACCTCGTTCCCCCTACCCTCAGCAATAGCAGAAGAATCCCTCTCAGACACCCTAACAAGCTACCCCGAGTAAGATTCCGATGAGGACCAATACACCGGGCACCCCTATCAAGTGTTTTGGCTGTGGAGAAACTGGACATCTCCCCTACAACTGCCCCAAGAAGCAGAACCAGCAGACTTTCCAGGGAAGGAACCCAAAGAGCAGATATCAGCCACCATCTAATCAAGGAAGGGTGAATCATGAGTCCACAGAGACAGCTCAGGAGGCACTAGAAGTTATGATGGGTACGTTGTTGGTATTTTTAACATCACTTCACGTTAAGTTGTCATCCCTAACATGATGCCAAAAATCAAAGGTAAAATAATCTTCACTGCCTCCTAAAAATAATACTATAGAATATATCCACAAGCGCACAGATAATTCTCCCAATGTAGCACTTCACCCGGTAAGTATTCCGAGTATCGTTGATTTATTTTATGTCAAAAGGATAAAGAGGCATTCTACTCATTAGGACAATCTACTATAATGATTGGAAAGATAAATGTGCAGACCTATGATAATCCATAACTCTAGTGCTTTAGCGATAAATAAGTCAATGATAAATGGTAAATGATAACTGAGTAAATGAGGTAAATGGTATTCCAGAGATAGAATATAGAGACTCACTAATGTAGTAAGACAATCTCGAGATTCGGCTAAAGTAAAGGAAACCTACGTAATTACTATATACAAAGTCTACAGCCTACGTCACATTACACATTTTCATCTATAGCATAATCAACTCAGAAAACATCATAAGGAGCATCATCTAATGAGGATATTAAGATACAAGGGTCACCTCCTTCGCGACCGCGCTCTTCTCGTCCTACCTACGGGGGTGGACTACAGAGGAACCAACGCAGCTGTCACCTACGCGGACTACCATACGACCCGGCACGTCAGGGTGCCTCCGTGGGTATACAATATATCTAGACACCACGTCTACATAATGTATACCACCTAACTCATTCGAGTACTGAATTAGGCGCTTTACGATCAAATGACAATAATCATCACCAATCACAACTATATCGAATATTCAACTAGAATAAACTAAGAACTGAATAAGTAGCAATATATTAAAATAAAACAAAGTCATAATGAGATACAAGATAAGATTACCAATCTCCAGATGAATGGATCTGGAATCCCGAGCATAGCGCCCAACTCTACTTGAACCTTGTTAGACGCCTAAACTATGAACTTGAAGAACTAGAGCCCTATTTCTAATCTCTGAAAACCCTAACTTCTGTCCACTCTTGACGAATGAAGCAGGAGGAATTGAATTGGTGCTCTGGGAGGGGGGTCTGCCCCTTTATTTATAACCCGGTGGGATGAACGTGCGCCGTGGGATCAAACCGACTTGAACAAAGGGCCCAGATGACTCCAGAGAGGCGGTGGAAGAAGACTCCAGAAGGTGGGCCGAAACCCTAGGGGGGTGCCGGCCGGCCCCAACCTGGCGCCGGCCGGCCCTACCCTGGTGGGGTTCGGTCCCCGGTCGCTTCGGGTGTGTTCTGGACTCTTCTAGGGTCTTCGTGATGAACTTTCCTTGGCGGTTAAGTTTCGTGGTAATTAAGCACTTTAATCCTTCTTTTAAGTCTTTCTGGAATAATCCCTGGAAAATACACAATTCACCAAAACTCGTGGAATTTGTCAGTAATAACCCCTATGCTTTTATTATTGTCCTTCCCTAGGCTTTAGTTGACAGTATAAAATTGGTACTTAACGACCGTCAACAATACCCCCAACCTAAGTCTTTGCTAGTCCCTTAGTAAAGTTGACTTGAAATAATTTATTTAGGGTTCCATAAAAATGTATAACTCCCAACAAATACTTAAATATATAAACAGAAATTCTTCTCTGGATTGAAATTCATTAATCCACCCTTTCAAATTTATTCCTATTCTTTTTAATCGTGGGGCTTTTAAACTAAGTCTTGGGTAATTGAGAGACAGAATAATCAAGCAAGCACTAAGTCTTTCATCCTTTTCAACCATTGCTCCAGATTTTCTTTTGAACAAGTATATAATTTTTATTTAGGAAATAATGAGAGCCTACTAATAAGATTGCAGAGGACTATCAAGCTATACATCATGATTGTATGTGATTAAATTTCATTTTTGAACTCCTACGCATTATCCTCTCTTTTCTGTCTTTCTGAAGAGTGTGGGTTATCTTCCCAGCGGATACTTTTTGTACCTATTTTTTCTCTCAGGCAGGTGTCTTTGCACCCATTGTTTTACTCTCTTTTTTTGGCACATACCCTTTTGATATGGCATCTTTCGGGCTCATACTTCTTTGGTATAGCATCTTTTAATTTTATAACCCACACTCTATGTTAGACTTCTAAGAGAGAGACTTGTGCATAGACTGAAAACTTTTTGTGCATGTGAATTCAATCATGAATGCATAACAGAATAGTCTACTTAAATCATATTAGGAGAACAAATTATTATTTGTTTTGATTTTGATTTTTGAAATGTCTGGAGCTTTAGGTATCACTCAGAATGAAATAAATAGCAACTCAAACTTTCTTATATCATATCCATCAATTATTTAGAAAAGCTTATGCTACCCACTGATATCAAGTTTCAGATTAAATTTTCATGGTAGATAAACTTCATGCAATTCGTAGGAGAATTTAAATTTAAACACTAAGCAATTGCAGGAAATTATATTTAAACAATTTAAATATCTTTTTGATTTTTCTCTAGCTTCAAGTTCTAATTATTTAAAGACAAATTGAATGCAGAATTTAAAGCAAACTTAATTATACAATCTATTATTTTTTTGGATTTTCATTTTTACACAAATAGGAATTTAATGCAATAACTAAAGAAAGCGGTAAATAAATTTTTATTTGGTTTTCTTGTTGTTTTGTTTTAAGCAATATTGAAATTGATAGAATTAAAGACCGAACTAAATACTGAAATAAAGAGCATGCATAAAGGTGAGAGGTACTCACCTAACTGGGATCTCCCCAAGCTGGATGTTGCTCAGTAATGTGGTGGAGATGGCGGTGGGTATCCCATCTGATGAATTAAATACTCCAATCCGCTCTGCGTCTGCTGCTGTCCCTGATAGATCTGATCCAGTCATTGGTCCGTGCTGTGCTGCCATTGTTCATGCTGATAGAACCTGTCGTCGACCTGCTGCGGCCACTGCTCGTGCTGGTGCAGTATGTCGCTTATTGCGTTCTGTCCCTACTCAATGTTAGTGAGACGCATAGATAAAGCTGAGAAATTGTTAGGGATAGCTGTAAAATGCTGCTCAAGTGGCCGAAAGTAGTCATCTTCCGGTGGTGCATGGAACGGATATGGTCCACCAGTGGTGAAATCCGTGTTCCCGCGTGTAGAAAAAGATGCTCGTCCTCTCTGAAAATTAGTTGCTCTCCAACCTGCTGCTGCTGCTGCTGACGAAGATTCTCCTTACTGTAATGTGGGTGTTCCTCCCATCGTGCATGTGCAGTCCATTGCTGGCGTGGCTCCTGCGTCGATACCTGTTCACCAAAATCAACATAGTGGGAATAAACTGGCCCAGATGGTGCTGGGTCAGCTCCAGTGAAATTAGTTCTCGACGCTCTACTGATGCGCGCAGACGGACACCTGCCAACATTAGCTCTAACAGCTGGAAAAATAAAATTCTGAACAGAATAAATTCCTAACTCCCTGTCTGGCAGTTTGTACTTATTGTCATAATTTTTATAAATCATAACTATTTTATTATTTCGGCGTTTGAGCATGTGAGCACGAAAGAAAAAATCATAACCAATAATTCTGCGGGCATCAGAAATATAAACAAGTGAAGCATTTGATAATAAACCTAGCCCTGCAGCTAAACGTGTAATCCAGGAAGTAAAACAATTATTGCACTTTCTTAAGGAAGGGACGGTTCTCCAATAATTCAACATCATTTTTACAGGTGACACCTTCCTCTTTTTAATCATGATATATAACAAATGTAGCTCATCTTATTTAATAGTATTTAACTCCTCTCTAGAAAAGAATGTAAAAGCTAACCATTTAAGTATAAATCTCAGTGTGGGGTGATGAACTTCTTCAGTAGTATATTTTTGTTTTCTTTCAGGTTTCTTTGCAGTGATGCTCTCCCAAAAATTATCTTTATCAAAGTCTTGGAGAGTTTCAAAAATATTGACTACACACTGATTATTGAATCCTAATGTTAAACTAAGAGTTTTCCATGAGAGGGTGAAAGGTTTATTAAACATTCTAAAATTAACCTCATCATCATCAAAGTTTAGGTGCTAATAAATTCTATAGTGAGTAACTTGCTACCCTGCTCATTAATTTGCCATGCATTTTTCCATCCAACATTTTTAAAAATAAGCTCAAACTCGGAATCTATTCCGGTTTCATGGAGCAAAGTGGCATCAAAAATTGAAGTATGCGTAAATTCCTTGTTTTTAACCACATTTAATATCTCTCTCTGCGGTGTAGATGATAATAAAATTTGAATGATGCTTGTGAGCTCATACCTCTCTTCCGGTTAGGAAGAGGATGACGGATTATCATACGTGAAGGATAACGGAGGATCGATATTCATGTCGGAGCCGACGAATGATGGCATTTGTGATGATGATTGACTTCTTGTTGTGTGGCGTGAGAAGGCTCTTTCAAGGGATCGAATGGCACCTTTTATTCTATTGCTCATCTTGCCTGAAAAATGAAGAACACGGCAAGAACGAACAAGAACACAAGAACAAAACAAGAACAAGCGGAGAGGAGAAATTGAAGTGATGATTTCTCTTCTAGGTCTTCTTGCTAATCTTCTTCTCTGCACCTTCTCTTGCTTAAACTTGAATCAAATGGTAGGATTATGACATTTTGAAGTCACAAGCTGCAAAGCAACTTGGCTATGTGCTCTCTGGAGTGTCTGTGAGTGAATGAGCAAATGAGAAAAGTGGGAGGCAGAGAAATGGAAGAGGGGCGCCGGCCGGCGTGGCCATGGGGCCGGCTGGCCCCACCTGGTGTGCCCTAGCTCTCAACTTTAGCTAGTGTCGACACCACTTTCATCTACTTCTAAATGCATGTGAATGACTCCTTTCTCTGGTGAAATGGCTGAATGGATGGATGGTGGGTAGTGTATGTGTGAATAATGGAATTTGGATGGTAGTGATAGGTCGTGGTTAGTGATAAGGCTTGAAATGACTTGATGTGATGATGGTCAGTCCCATATGTCTCCCATATTTATACCGTATAATGACACAAGAATGGAAAACTAAATTACTTTTATTCATCTATGAAAAATTAGAATTCTAATGATGGTCTTTTTATAATTTTCTGCCACCACAGTAAATTTCACTGACGGGGGTTTAACACTCTGTTAGTAATAATCACATGGGGCTTAAGCTTTAATCATGCTATGCTTATTTTTATTTCTTTTTAATAACGCAATTTATGAGAAAGTAAATATGCAAATTTCAATGCAAGAATTAAATTACCGATAACTACCGAGTTACCTCCCGGCGAAGGTTCGGGGTTTTTGAGTCCGTCGATCTGGACTTCTCCAGTTGAATTATTCTTCATGATTCATCTCCAGTGTCGGAGATGTTGTTGCATCTTGTTCTTCATGACACTTCAATGTTTGGCATTGCTCCAGTCTTGGCTTGAATGCGAATTGTTCTTCTTGCCCATTGATGGTGAATGTGATCTCTCCAGCTCCGACGTTGATGGTTGCATTTGCAGTGTTTAGGAATGGTCACCCAAGGATGAGGGGTATCTTCCTCTCTTCCTGCATGTCAAGTACTACAAAATCTGCAGGAATCAAAAAGTTGCGGATTTTTACCGAAATATTTTCTATGATTCCTGTAGGATAGCGGACCGATTGGTCAGCTAATTGCAAACACATCATAGTTGGTGTGAGCGTAGAATAGTTGAGTTTATCGAAGACGGTCTTGGACATGACGCTGACACTTGCTCGAAGATCACATAAAGCATTCTCTAATATCTGGTCTCCTATTGAACAATCAATAGTGGGACACCCTGGATCCTTCTTCTTAGTAGGAGAAGAACTCGGAATTGCCTCACTACACTCCTCCGTTAACTTGACAACTTCAGTAGAAGGTAGTAGTCCTTTGTTGTTGAGGATGGTTTGAAGATACTTCGCGTATGTAGGTACCTGCATGGCATCTAACAACGGAATATTGACATATAACTTCTGAATTACCTCTACAAACTTACCAAATTGATCATCTGTTTTAGCTCTGCTTCTTCTGCGTGGAAACGGTAGGAGGGTTGTGTCATGAAAATCTTGAGTTAATTCTTGATCTTTTAGTTCAATTGGTGGTGAAGGTGGTATAACTTCTTCTTCTCTGTTGTCCTTTTCAATCTCTTCTTCTACCTGCACTAAATGTGATGGTCTACGTGCCCCTTTTGGGTAAGGTGAATCACGTGTAGACTTACCTCCACTAGTAGATATTCCTTTTATTTGTTCATGGTTAGTGGTAAACAAAGTAGAAGATAATTGTGCAATTTGTAATTCTATCTTTTTATAAATAATATTTGATCTTTAACAGCAGAAGAGAAATTATCCGACTTAGAATTAATTCCTTCTAAAACTTTATCATTAAAAGCAAGCTTCTTATAAATACTTTCATTAATTCTAGCTTGTTTTAATATTAATTCTCTCAAGGGTGGTTGTCTATGATTTGAAAAATTAGAATTGCCTTGGTACTTACTTTGACTGGCTGACCGAGGTTGATTCCATCCTTGTTTCTGAGAAGTAGACTTGATGACTGTACTAATATCTTCTGGGGGATTTGCAGACTCAATTCCTAAAGATCCTTCATATTGATTCTGGGAATTGAATGCATCTTGAATAGCTTGACGATCTCTTTTATGATTGGCTCTTTGCTCTAACAGTTCAACAGTACATCCATCTTGGTTGACAGTGCACACACTTCCTCTGGAAGTTCTTCACTCTTATGGCATGTCTGATTGTTGTATGTCCAATTCTGATTTTCTGCTATCTTTGCCATAATATCTTCAGCTCTTCCAGGGGTGAGTGATATAAATGATCCTTCAACAGTGGCATCTAGTTGCTCACGTGACCTTTGAGTTAGTCTGTGATAAAATGTTTGCATGAGCAACAACTTTTCCATTCCATGATGGGGACAATCTGATATGTAATCTTGAAAATGCTCCCAGGCTTCCAGAATAGATTCATGTTTCTGCTGACAAAATTCTGAAATCTTTCCTCGTAAAGCATTGGTTTTGCCTACTGGAAAAAACTTTTCTAGGAAAGCTTTTAAACATTCTACCCATGTCTTGACTCGATCTTTATTCTGATAAAACCACTGCTTCGCCTTTCCCTCCAATGAGAACGGAAACCAATGAAGTAGCACGACATCTTGAGCAATGCCTTTGATGTTGATGGTGTTGCCAATCTCCAGGAAATTCTGCAGATGGACACTTGCATCTTCATCTTTCTTTCCACTAAATGGGATAGTTTGCACTATTTTGATGAGGCTTGGCTTGATCTCGTAATCATGTTCTCCAATGTTAAAAGTTGGCCCAACGTGAATATTCTCAGTGCTTGGGGCAGAGAATTCACGTAGAGTTTTCTCAGCCATGGCTTCACAAAATAATGTAAGACCCTTCTTCCTATGGTTGTTCCTGATTGATAAGAATTAAAGTACTACAACCAATCCTGCACTTACCCTATATAACATATTTAAATATAAACAAAATAGGGGTAAGTCTGCTAAAGCAAAAGATTATGGTTATCTCTAAATATTTATGTCTATAGTTATTTTTATGTTTTTTTATAATATTATCTATGAAGAACTCTCCTATATGAAATTCTAGAATAAATATCCTGGCGAACAAAATCAATGAACTCAATAAATTATCCTAGTGAATACAATTGCCATCCCCGGCAACAGCTGCAGAAATGCTTGTCGGTATTTTTAACATCACTTCACGTTAAGTTGTCATCCCTAACATGATGCCAAAAACCAAAGGTAAAATAATCTTCACTTGCCTCCTAAAAATAATACTATAGAATACATCCGTAAGCGCACAGATAATTCTCCCATTGTAGCACTTCACCCGGTAAGTATTTCGAGTATCGTTGATTTATTTTATGCCAAAAGGATAAAGAGGCATTCTACTCATTAGGATAATCTACTATAATGATTGGAAAGATAAATGTGCAGACCTCTGATAACCCATAACTCTACTGCTTTAGCGATAAATAAGTCAATGATAAATGGTAAATGATAACTGAGTAAATGAGGTAAATGGTATTCCAGAGATAGATTATAGAGACTCACTAATGTAGTAAGACAATCTCGAGTTTCGGCTAAAATAAAGGAAACCTATGTAATTACTAAATACAAAGTCTAGAGCTTATGCCACATTACACATTTTCATCTATAGCATAATCAACTCAGAAAACATCATAAGGAGCATCATCTAATCAGGATATTAAGACACAAGGGTCACCTCCTTCGCGACCGCACTCTGCTCGTCCTACGTACGGGGGGTGGACTACAGAGGAACCAACGCAACTGTCACCTACGCAGACTACCACACGACCCGGCACGTCAGGGTGCCTCTGTAGGTACACAATATATCTAGACACCACGTCTACATAATGTATACCACCTAACTCACTCGAGTACTGAATTAGGCGCTTTACAATCAAATGACAATAATCATCACCAATCATAACTATATCGAATATGCAATTAGAATAAACTAAGAACTGAATAAGTAGCAATATATTAAAATAAAGCAAAGTCATAATGAGCTACAAGATAAGATTACCGATCCCAGACGAATGGATCTGGAATCCCGAGCGTAGCGCCCAACTCTACTTGAACCTTGCTAGACAACTAAACTATGAACTTGAAGAACTAGAGCCCTATTTCTAATCTCTGGAAACCCTAACTTCTATCCACTATTGACGAATGAAGTAGGAGGAATGAATTGGTGCTCTGGGAGGGGTCTGCCCCTCTATTTATAACCCGGTGGGATGAACGTGCGCCGTGGGATCAAACCGACTTGAACAAAGGGCCCAGATGACTCCAGAGAGGCGGTGGAAGAAGACTCTAGAAGGTGGGCCAAAACCCTAGGGGGGCGCCAGCCGGCCCCACCCTGGTGGGGTTCGGTCCCCGGTTGCTTAGGGTGTGTTCTGGACTCTTTCAGGGTCTTCGTGATGATGTTTGTTTGGCGGTTAAGTTTCGTGGTAATTAAGCACTTTAATTCTTCTTTTAAGCCTTTCTGGAATAATTCCTGGAAAATACATAATTCACCAAAACTCGTGGAATTTATCAGTAATAACCCCTATGCTTCTATTATTGTCCTTCCCTAGGCATTAGTTGATGGTATAAAATTGGTACTTAACGACCGTCAACATACGTTCCGCGTCAACTCCATCCTCGCTACCGTTCTTTTTGATTCTGGTGCTTCGCATTCTTTCATATCGCAAAGTTTTGTTAGAGTACGGGGTATACCACTTTTAGCTTTACAAAACCCAATATTAGTAAATTCACCGGGTGGGGCTATGCAAGCTCAATATTATTGTCCTTCGGTTAATATTGCTCTAAGGGGGTAGACTTTAAAGTGAACCTTACCGTAATAAGAACAGCGGCGATTGATGTCATATTGGGTCTGGATTGGATGAAGAAAAATAAGGCGGTTATTCAGTGTGAGGAGAAGGTCGTTGTGTTAACTACACCTAAAGGAGACAAAGTTAGTGTTGATGTAGTAATGCAACCACCACCTGCAGCGACAGTTAATCAACTTCAGGAGGATGACAACCAGCTGGATCACATTGTGGATGAGTTTCCGGATGTGTTCCCTGATGATTTGCCAGGTATGCCACCCGACCGCGACATTGAATTTATTATTGAATTATTGCTTGGTACTGCACCCATAGCTAAACGTCCATATAGAATGGGAGTAAATGAGTTAGAAGAACTTAAGAAACAAATTAAAGAATTATTAGACAAAGGTTTTATTCGGCCTAGTTCTTCACCTTGGGGAGCACTAGTTATTTTTGTTAATAAGAAAGATGGAGGTCAGAGGATGTGTGTGGATTATCAGTTACTTAATGAGGTTACTATCAAGAATAAATATCCATTGCCTAGAATTGATGATTTGTTTGACCAATTGAGAGGAGCCTGTGTATTTTCCAAGATTGATCTTCGTTCCGGTTACCATCAACTAAAAATTCATGCTACGGATATACCTAAGACAGCTTTTACTACTCGGTATGGGTTATATGAGTATACCATAATGTCCTTTGGATTGACCAACGCACCTGCCTATTTTATGTATTTGATGAATAAAGTGTTTATGGAGTACCTAGACAAGTTTGTTGTGGTATTTATTGATGATATTTTAATTTACTCTAAAAATGATGATACAAAAATTACGGGAGCACAAGTTGTATGCTAAGCGGAGCAAATGTGAGTTTTGGTTGAAGGAAGTTGCTTTTCTTGGTCATATTGTCTCCAATGGTGGTATAGCGGTTGATTCTAGCAAAGTAGAAGATCTTCCAAATTGGAAGCCACCAACAAATGTTAGCGAGATTCGTAGTTTCCCGGGATTAGCAGGGTACTACAGAAGATTTATTGAAGGGTTTTCAAAGTTTGCTAAGCCTATGACTGCTTTATTAGAGAAGAATGCAAGTTTGTTTGGTCGGAATGTCAAAAGAATTTTGAGGAGTTGAAGAAAAAGATTAACCACAGCACCCATGTTGACTTTGCTGGATTTGAGCAAGAGATTTGCTATATATTGCGATGCATCTCGTCAAGGCTTGGGTTGTGTTCTTATGCAAGAAGGAAGAGTTGTGGCCTATGCATCAAGATAGCTGAGAAAACATGAATTAAATTATCCTACTCATGACCTTGAGTTAGCTGCAGTTGTGCATTCATTAAAAATTTGGAGACACTATATTATTGGGCAAAAGTGTGATATCTACACCGAACACAAAAGTTTGAAATATATTTTTACTCAGTCGGATCTGAATTTGAGACAACGTCGCTGGTTAGAATTGATCAAGGATTATGATTTAGAGGTACATTATCATCTAGGAAAGGCGAATGTTGTCGCTGATGCCGTTAGTAGAAAGAGCTATGCTAATGAGATGCGGATAACACCTATGCCAGAGGAGCTGTGTGCTGAATTTGAGCGTCTCAATTTAGGTTTGGTTACTAATACTATGGAGATAGTGGTTGAACCTACACTAGAGCAAGATATACGCAAAGGGTAGCTGGAAGACGAGAAGCTCAGAGAGATAGCTGAAAATGTAGTGGTTGGTAAGTCACCCGGATTTAGAATAGATGAGCAGGGTACTCTATGGTTTGTAAAAAGGTTGTGTGTGCCTGATACCAACTGAAATGACCTCGATTTCCGTGAAGGGAAATCCACAGGCTCGAATTGTAATTCAACAGATTGCTTGGGACAATCCATGAAATTACCCATATCTCAGTTGACACCAGGATCCATACAACGGTAATTAAGTCTTACATAAACATTTATTACATCGCCATATTGGTGGAATCAACATTCAGAGAAGCTTTAGAAGATGCGGAAACGATTCATCCTTCACGGCCAACTTGAGTGTAGCTCGTGACCCTATTCCTCGCCATCGTCTTCCTCGAAGTCGTACTCATTCTCGTCACCTGACAGCAAATTTATCAGTACGATATGTACTGGCCACGGAGCCCACCTATGCAGCATTTGCTTTGTGGAAAGTGGATGCAAGGCTATACAAGCAGACCTATAGGCTGAGGTTTCCTATGCAGCTGTAATCAGTGTTTAAGTAGTCAAGTTCTATCTCCAATTACACCATCATCCCTTTTCCCATCACTACATCTCACATACCCACACCTCACTCTCGTTCGACAGGCCCAACTCCCTCTCGGGCCTATCTCAGCGGCACACTACCACAGCGGGTACACTGCCGGAAAATGTCATCCAGGGGGAGAAGAGAACACTCACTACACTAGTTGAAGCTTCACAGGAAAGGTCCACAGCCAACAAGTTGGCATATGTATCGATTGATCAACCATACACTCTGCAGAGGTTTCACTACCCACAAGATTAGCCATCATAGGTGTTGCGCAAACACCTAGGCAGAATTCCGGGTGCTTGCTTGCCTAGGTCGATGCCACCCTACCACTCAGCCCTGGGATATTCCGGATCCTACACCGTTATGCTGAGACTGGGAGACACAGTACAGGGCCCATCCAGTGGTACTGCGCATCTAGAACGGAACGGGAACCCATCGACCGTCTCCGCCCACCCTTATCACCTCTCAACCTAGCAGTAGTGGCACCGTCCTACCAAGTAGTCCAGCCGTCTCCCGCCCATCAGAAGCGAGTGAGTAGAAAAGGATTCCCATGAACCTGAAACTAGTCTGTCCTAGGTTTGACCAAGCAGGCATCTTCACTTAGGGGATACTCTCGCCGTGCCATCACAGCACCTCCGTCCACGGGCTTCAAACCACCAAGGCTATCCCACCCGGAACCTCCTCAACAACTTTACCCGCCACAGGTATCTCGCTTGGGGATGCCTAGGTTGCACCCCCGGCACGACTTGCCCCACGGGCTTGTCTCACATCCCACTTGGTCGACATCAACCCTTACCACGCACCCAAGACGCACGCAGCACTCTCTCCCAGTGGTTATAATCAGTTATACACCGTCCCAATTCCACCACATAGCATATAGCAAGTAGTAAGTAGTGGAAGAGTAACAGTAAATTAAGCAGCAGCTAACCTAGCAGCGGACAGCAGGGTAAAGTCTTATCAAGGCAGGGAATTCAAATATACTACCATGCAACCAATCCATACATAATCATAAAGCAATAGCAACAATGTCATTTGCAATGCGTAATTAGGATCTAAGGATTTGGTGGGACGTGGCACCTTCGTAGTCGTCTCCTAGCTCCTGAAGGTACTCGTGGTCGTCTTCCTTAGTCAGTTCCTCCTCCGGCTCTGAAATCGAACACGAAATAGTCGCGTCAGCGACTCCTATAGAGTATTTCAGAAAATCCAATAAAATAAAGAGCCAAATGCACACAAACATAGTCTTAGATTGTAAATCTCATTTTTCTGAGAATTTTGATATATGGTGCGCAATTTTTGGACATCGTATGAATAAGTTATGAATTTCCGAAGATTATCCTATTTTCTGAAAATGGAAAAATGGCCGATTAATCAGGGGGTGACACATGGCAGCTTCTGATTGGTCAGGTACTGTTCATGTTGACCGAGTCAACGGCTTCGGCGGCAAGGGCTCTGCTGACGTCAGCATGACGTCATTGCTGACGTCAGCATTGACCGGGTCAACGCTTCCTCTGACTTGTGGGGTCGGGTGATGTCATAGTGACGTCATCATGACGTCACTGGCATGACATGTGGCAGCGCCAGGGCTCGCCACGTGGCCGCGCTGGGACTCTTCGGTCCGGGTCTACGAGAGCCGGTGCACGGTGAACCGCACGAGCGCCGGTTCATGGGCCGATGACCCGGCTCATGGTGAACCGAGTTCCCCTACCCCTTTACACATACGGTCTACGGTGGACAGGGTCTACGGATGTGGCGCCTCAACAGAACACAGACCCAATGGTCGCCCACCAGGTGTTCGATGCTGGTTCCCAGAGAGTCGCCGGCGTCGGCGTAGCTCGGCGGTGGTCGGGCGAGCTCGACGGTGGTCGGGGGTGGTTCTCACAGTTAGCCGTCGGGCTAGTGGTGTGTTCTAGAGTCCAAAAGGTGTCGGTTTTTGTTCCTGGTCGCGGTATTGAGATGCTCCGGTCGCCGGCGGCGAGGCCGTTGCGCCGGCAGGGCTCCGGCGAGGCGCGACAAGGTTTGAGGAGTGGTGAATCCGCCACCCCGAGCTCTGTTGACAGGAATCTGACGTTCAATTTGGTGCTAGCAGGGTTCCAGGGCGTCTGTTCAAGGCGGCGGTGTCTCTCCGGTGCGGCGGACGATGACAGGGTGGCGATGACCATATTTCGGCAAGACAGGGCTCGGCTTTCCCCATTTGGCGTGCTCAGGCAGTCCTCCGACCAGATGGTGGCGGGTTAGAGTCGTGGTATGGCCTCCTTCTCTCCCACGGCATACGGCGGTTCTCCGACGAGGTGGAGGCACACGTAGCCAAGGCGACAGACATGATTCGGGGCTCGGCTATCTACGCGGCGGTGCCGAGGTAGACTTGGCGAACCTCGTCGGCCTTTCTCCGCAGCGCGAGGCGACTGGAGGTACTCAGAACGGATTTAGGCGAGGCGGAACGTGTCGGCGGTGATCACATTTCCCCGAGAACGCACCTCGCGGTGTTCCGGGCTATGGAGGTTCGATCTTCCGCAACTAAGCTTGTCCGAGGTGGTCGGTGAGTTGGTGGTCACGCTAACGGGTCGCGTCGGCGGTTTCACGGCTTGTGCGCGCGGGAACGCCGTCGAGGTGGCGGTGCTCCGAGCACATGTGACGGCGATGCCCGTCAGAAGTGGCCTGGCGTCCATAGCCGATGTCCAGTGGTTTGATGGCCGGTCTTGTGCGCGTGTTGTGCGAAGTGTTCAGGGGCCGGAAACAGCCCGCGGCCTACACGCTCGTGATGCCGAGCGCCATGACCGGTAGCACGGCGAGGTTGGATGAGGTGCTCGGTGGCTCACCGTGGGGCTGGTGAGGTAAGAATGGCGGTGCAGTGATGAGGTGACGCTGTGCAGAGTGATGGCAGTGCCGTGCCGCTCCTCGTCCGCAGCTCGGGCTTCCCCTCCGTGTCCGGCTCCGGCGTGCTCCGCGGCGGCGGCGCTCCGGCAGCTTCTCCTTCTCCGCTCCGCCTTCCTCCTTCGCTCTCTCTCTCGGTGTGGTGCGGTGTCGTAGGGCGGTGCCACCAGTGGCGGCGGCGAGTGGAACGAGGCTAGGGCGCCGTGAGGTGCTCCAATTTATAGCGGAGCTCGGGTGGCTACCTATGGCTGGCGGCTCTGATCTGCTCGGGCCGATCGGAGGGCTGTGGCTTGCGCGAGCTAGGGTTCCGGTGGTGCGCGCGGGCTCCTTGGCGAGCAAGGCTAGGGACAGGCGAGGGACAGCGAGGTCAGGGCTCTGCCATGCGTGGCGCTGTCGGCCGCGTGGGGCCGAGGTCACGCATTTCGCGTGCCCGCCCAAGGTGGAAGAAGAACAGTGGGGGGCGAGAGCGGCTGACAGGCGGGGCCGGACTGGCAGTGATGGAGCGCGTGTGCGGTGTGCGGCATGCGCGCGCGGTTTTGGCCGCAAGGTGGGCCGGCCCATCTCACGTGTGCGGTGCGCGCGAGAGAGGAAAAGAAAACGGGGCCGGTTGGGCCTCTGGCCGGCTGGGCTGGTTTGGGCTGGTGTCGGGCCGGTTCTACTCCTCCTTTTCTCTCTTCTTCTTTTTCTTTTTCTTTTCTATTTTCACTTAAGTGTATAAATACATATATTACCCATTTTAAAAATTGAGTAAATACAAACATAAATTACAATAAATCCCAAATGTGATGCATAAGCTATTATTCTATGTGAATGAAATTAAAATGCAAGCTATACTCCTTTATTTACCAAATTTATAATGAAACCTATATGCTTGCACAAGAAAAAAAATGGGTTTTCATAATAAATAAATGAAAAATTTTAATTGGTTGGGATTTTTAGGTTGTGTGGATTTTTAGGGTTGTTACAGTCCTCCCCCTCATTAGGATCTCGACCTCGAGATTCAGAGATAACGTACCCATCGAAGAGGTAAGGAAACATAATCCGCAAGTCCGATTCTTTCTCCCACGTAGCTTCCCTTTCAGTGTGATTGCTCCACTGTACCTTGCACATCGGAATAGTCTTGTTCCGCGTCTCCTTGGTATCCCGTGCCAAGATCTTGATCGGATGTTCCTTGTATTCAAGTGTGTCTTGCAGGTCTAATGCATCCGTAGGAACTTGCTCCTCGGGAAGCTTCAAACACTTCCTTAATTGCGAGACATGGAACACGGGGTGTACTCCAGATAATTCCTCCGGTAGTTCCAGCTTGTAAGCAAGCTTTCCAACCCTTTTACAGATCTTGTATGGCCCAACATATCTTGGTGCCAATTTCCCTTTTACATGGAATCTGACGGTGCCACGAAGCGGAGATACCTTGAGGTAGACATAATCCCCAACCTTGAACTCAAGCTCTCTACGTCTTCTATCTGCATAGCTCTTTTGCCTACTTTGTGCAATCCTCAAATTCTCTCTTACTTGGGCAACACCTTCTTCTGCTTCCACAATCTTAGCAGGACCGAAGAATGTCCTTTCACCTGGTTCCAACCACATTAGCAGGGTTCTGCACGGTCTTCCGTACAACGCTTCAAATGGAGACATCTTAATGCTCGTCTGATAACCGTTGTTGTATGAGAACTCGGCGTGGGGTAGACAGCTCTCCCATCCTTCCTTGTACCTCAATACGCAAGCACATAACATGTCCTCGAGAATCTGGTTCACTCTTTCTGTTTGCCCGTCTGTTTGCGGGTGGTATGCTGTGCTGTAGTCGAGCTTGGTCCCGATGGACTTGTGCAAGGATTTCCAGAACTGTGATACAAACTGTGATCCTCGGTCAGATATAATACTCAGAGGTGCCCCATGTAACTTCAAAATGTTTGATACGTACAGATTTGCTAGCTTTTCAACTCTATACTTCCTTTTGACCGGTATAAAATGTGCAACTTTGGTCAGACGGTCCACTATTACCCATATAGAATCATATCCATGCTCGGATCGGGGTAGTCCTAATATGAAGTCCATGGATATGCACTCCCACTTCCATTCTGGTATCTCAACTGGTTGTAGCAACCCTGCTGGTCTCTGATGTTCGGCCTTGATTCTATTGCATGTATCACATCGGGCTACATGCCCTGCAATGTCTGTCTTCATATTCTCCCACCAGAAGTGCTTCCTTAGATCATGGTACATCTTGGCTGACCCTGGGTGAATGCAATATTTGGAGTCATGCCCTTTCGACAGGATCTCTTCTCGTATCACTGAATCTGTCGGTACACAGATTCTATCTTTGTACCATACAGTTCCCTGCTCATCTTCTCGGTATTCGGGGCCTCTTCCCAACTTCATCAAACCATGGATATAGTCTATCTCCGGACAGTTCTTTTGTGCTTCACGGATCCGTGAGGTGAGATTGTACTCGACGCGAAGCTCATTTAGCATGCCATAGGAGACTACCTCGAGCTGGAATGCATCGAACTCTCTCCTGAGCTCAGGCGGTATAGAGTTGGTGATGAGGGTATGGCAGTAGCTTTTGCGGCTAAGTGCATCTGCGACAACATTAGCCTTTTCTGGGTGGTAATGGATCTCAAGATCATAGTCCTTGATGAGTTCTAGCCATCTGCGCTGCCTCATATTCAGATCTTCTTGTGAGAAGAAGTACTTCAGGCTCTTGTGGTCAGTGTAGATGTCACACTTGTTGCTTATTAGATAGTGTCTCCAAATCTTGAGTGCATGTACCACGGCTGCAAGTTCTAGGTCATCAGTCGGGTATCGCTGCTCATGTTCTTTCAACTGTCTTAAGGCACAAGCTATCACCCTTCCTTCTTGCATTAGTACACAGCCCAAACCTTGCCGAGAGGCATCACAATATACAACAAAATCTTTGTGAATATCGGGCAGGGCTAGTACAGGTGTAGTAGTGAGCTTCTCCTTCAAGGTCTGAAAACTCTTCTCACATTCAGGAGTCCATATAAAATTGTTCTCTTTCTTCAGCACGTTGGTCATGGGTCTTGCAATCTTGGAGAAGTTCTCAATAAATCTGCAATAGTATCCTGCAAGTCTCAAAAAGCTTCTGATTTCTGACACATTACGGGGTTGTTCCCACTCTTTCACAGCTTCAATCTTGGCTGGGTCCACTGCAACTCCTTCCCCTGACAGTACATGACCAAGGAAAGCAACTTCCTCAAGCCAGAATTCGCACTTGGAGAATTTGGCGTATAGCTGGTTGCGAGACAACCTCTCCAATACGGTCCTCAGATGATGTTCATGTTCCTCTTTTGTGGCTGAGTAAACCAATATATCATCAATAAATACCACTACAAACTTGTCTAGCTCATTCATGAAGATCTTGTTCATCATGTTCAAGAAGTATGCTGGAGCATTAGTGAGTCCAAATGAGACTACTGTGCACTCATACTATTCATATCTAGTGACAAATGCAGTCTTCGGGATATCCTCTTCCCTGATCTTCATCTGATGGTACCCTGATCGGAGATCGATCTTTGAGAAGTACTTGGCCTTACTCAGTTGATCTAACAGATCATCGATGTGGGGCAGTGGGTACTTGTTCTTGAATGTGACCGCATTCAGATTCCGGTAGTCAATGCACATCCTCATCGTGCCATCCTTCTTCTTGACAAATAAAACGGGAGATCCCCAGGGCGAGGCACTAGGCCTAATGAAGCCCTTCTCTAGTAATTCTCCCAGCTGCTTCTTGAGTTCCTTCAACTCATCAGCCGACATTCTGTAGGGTCTTTTGGCAATCGGTGCAGTTCTTGGCATCAGCTCTATAACAAACTCCACATCTCTATCTGGTGGCATTCCTGGCAACTCCTCTGGAAATACGTCATTGAATTCACAGACTACTGGCACATCTCTGAATGTCAGCTCCATCTTATCTGCCTTAGTCTCCAGAGCACATAGGAGGGCTTGGACTCTCCCGGTTTGAGGTATACATCGGACGGCTGTTCCCCAAGGGTGGGTTACCTGAACTTATCTAGGTGAACAAGATATCACTCCCCGATGTTTGGTTAGCCAGTCCATGCCTAAGATGACATCTAAGCTATTGGAGGGTAGTAGGGTTAGGTCAGCTCGAAAGTCAAGTCCCTCGATTGTGATTATCACTCTCCTACATATGTGAACGCTTCTGAAGGTTCCTAAGGGCGAGCTAGTTAGGATGGGGTTTGCTCTTGGGGTTACAGGTATGTTATGCTTACGTGCATATGCAGATGAAATATATGAACATGTAGCTCCCGAATCGAACAGAACTGTAGCCATGTTACCCTAAACTAGGAACGTACCGTACACAGCATCAGGTGCAGCTTCAGCTTCCTCAGCGATCATGTGGTTCAGTCTTCCTTGGGTAGCAGATCCCCGGTTCGGTGTACCCTGTGCAGCTGCTGGTGCACGGTTGAGGTCGGGCCACACAGCCACACGGTGTCCAGGCTTTCCGCATCTGAAGTAAGTGAAGGGCGCACTGCCTGCTGTGGCTGTCACAGCAGCCTTCCAATTGCTTGTCCTTGGCGTGTTGCTAGCGGGGGCGGGTGTGTTCTGCACAGCTCGAGTCGGCGCAAGGTAGGTCTGAGCGGGGCGGTGATAGTTGCTGCTGTTGGTACCACCACCACGGCTCGTTCCCGAAGAAGGTCCCTGGCGAGTCCGGAAAGGCGAAGGTGCACCCGTTCGCTGTCTCTGGGGTGGAGCAGTGCAAGCGGGTCCCTCAGAGCGGCGCTTCTTTCCCTTGTTCTGGGCATCGAACTCCAGACGTGCTTCCATGCGATCCTTCTCGATCTCAATACAGCGGTCAATCAGCTCACGCAGAGTGTAGCTCTTGTTCCCTGACAGAGCCAACCTGATCTTGGTCTGAAGTCCCTTCCTGCAGTAGTACATCTTTTCCTTCTCGGAACTCACGCAAGACGCAGGTGCGTAGCGGAGCAAGCAGTTGAAGCGGGTGGTGTACTCGTGGATCCGGTCAGCTCCCTGGGATATGTTGCGAAACTCGTTCTCCTTGGCCTCCATGACTCCCTCAGGAATGTGGTGGTCACGGAAAGCCTCGGTGAACTCATCCCAGTCAATGCGGGCTGGGTCCTCGTGAGCGCTGGTGTAGTTGTCCCACCATGCTCGTGCAGCACCGGTCAGCTGGTGGCTAGCAATCCCAACACACTCCTCGTCGGAGCAAGTGGTCAGGTCCAGCTTCTTCTCCATCTCTTTAAGCCAATCGTCGGCAGCGAGGGGATCGCTGTCGGTCCCGTCGAAGGTAGGTGGCCTCAGCTTCAGGAAACCCTCCAGTTTCCTTTGGAAGTCATTCTGGGGTGGCCCGTGGTGCCTGTTCATCCCAGTAGCTATGGCATTCAGCAGCTGGGTCTGCTGTGCCATCACTTCCGCCAACGTCGGTGGCGGCGGCGGTGGCGGTGGCGGAGGCACGTTCTCGCCCTGTGGTGGCGGATCGTTCACCAGCGGTGCATCCTCTGCCCGGCGCAGCTCTTCTTCCAGGTTAACTCCAGCACGTCTGCCAGCTGGGCGTCCATGGTTGCGACCACGCCCGCGTCCTGGCGCAGGTGCGGGGGAGGGCTGGCGGTTCTCCAGACGCGTGGAACGTCTCATCGACATCTGAAATTATTAGGTACGTGCTCAGTGCAGTAATAATCTTGTAGTGGTTTAAGTAGGAGTTAGATGTTTTCAACGATTTAAATGAATTAAAACATTTTTCATGCTATCCTACACTCAACCAAAGAAGCATAGAGAACCATAAGAAGCATAAGATCCAAATGTCACTCATCACATGGTTATTATTACATAAAGGATGTTCCTAGCTGCTAAGAAGATCGTGCTATGCGCAGATAGCCAATGACAGGACAACTCATGGTATCACTAGTCTAAGGGCCATGCAGGGTCCCATAAGCTACTGGTGCATAAGGTTGAGTACGGCGTCGGGTATGCGGCTGTCCTCTGCCTCGATCTCGTCATCAGTCATGGTCAGGCGCTTGACGTAGTCGAGTGCTACAGCTAGCTCTGGAGTGGCCGCAATCTCCTGCATCCTTAGAGACGGACACGCTCCCAGGTTGAGCGTAGTGGGTGGTACGCGGAAGTCTCCCTCCCAGGGCTTCACTATCTCTAGTGGGGGAAGCGAACTCTGCACCTTCCGGACCTCAATAGCTCTCTTGGCATCGGACTGCTTCCAAGCTGTCTCTGTCCTCCGTAGCTTGTCCTTTAAGAACTCCACCATCTTCACGCGGTCGATCAGAATCCCTTGGTTTTGGGTGGACTTCTCCTCGGCTTTCTCCAACTGCTTCTCCAACTCCCTGATCCTGGAGCGCAACGTGCTCATCTCGACTCCTCTGTCTCTGCTCCTCTGCTCCCTCTCAGCAAGCGCTCTCTCCTTGTCGTCCAGCCTCCTCTGTAATCCCAATACTCTGCTGTTCAGGTAGTCATTGTGTAACCCAAAATCCCCGATCTTGTCTCGCAAGTCGGCGATCTCGGCTCGGTGTAACTCATCACGGCACTGCATCTCTAGCTGCAAGTCAGTGACTGCTCTGCTCAAACTCTCCAAGTTCTGAGTCCCTTTCTGCAAACTATCCTCGACCTCTGCCATGCGTGCTCGGTCACGCTGCCTCCTTTGCTCCAATGAGCTGATGAACTCGTCCTGCTCCTGGAGGTGGTGTGCCACTGTGCGTAGGCAAGGGTCAGTCTCGGCCTGAACGATCTGGCTGGTGTACAGAATCCTCTGGATGGGGTCAGGGTGCAGCTCCAAAGCCTGAGGTAGCAGACGGAAATGGGTTTCCTTAAGGTACTCATATGCTGTGTACACAACTGCGCGTAGTACCTTGCGGGAGACGGACTGTACTCCGTCCTCCACAGTCTCTCCAGCAGTGTAGTCAGTAAAAACCGGCAACCCTGGAAGGGTCAGGCTGACGGGTGTCTCAACTCTGGTAGTGACAGGTCCTTCAAACCTCCCAGCCTCGACAAGCTTCCCTCGGCTGAAGTACTGGATCTGGTCAGACGGTGCTCCCAGCTCCTCCAACACCTGGCGTAGCACCATGGCAAATCCGCCGTGGTTCCTCCCATTGATCGAGATCTCAATAGTGCCATCGTGCAGTGGACGAAGTGTTGGTCCAAGGCTGGTTATCTGCAAATTTTTTAAGAAACGGATTAGCAGGTCCTTGTATTAGATAAGCCATTTCATAAAAAGTGAATGCAAGGTCGGTAATACAACCGAAAGAGAGTCTGGCTTCCTATTCTAACGTCCATTCTCTATGGGTCTCGTCCTACAGTCAAGTATGGCTCTGATACCAACTGAAACGACCTCGATTTCTGTGAAGAGAAATCCACAGGCTCGAATTGTAATTCAACAGATTGCTTGGGACAATCCATGAAATTACCCAGATCTCAGTTGACACCAGGATCCATACAACGGTAATTAAGTCTTACATAAACATTTATTACATCGCCATATTGGCGGAATCAACATTCAGAGAAGCTTTAGAAGATGCAGAAATGATTCATCCTTCACGGCCAACTTGAGTGTAGCACGTGACCCTATTCCTCGCCATCGTCTTCCTCGAAGTCGTACTCATTCTCGTCACCTGACAGCAAATTTATCAGTACGATATGTACTGGCCACGGAGCCCACCTATGCAGCATTTGCTTCGTGGAAAGTGGATGCAAGGCTATACAAGCAGACCTATAGGCTGAGCTTTCCGATGCAGCTGTAATCAGTGTTTAAGTAGTCAAGTTTTATCTCCAATTACACCATCATCCCTTTTCCCATCACCACATCTCACATACCCACACCTCACTCTCGTTCGACAGGCCCAACTCCCTCTCGGGCCTATCTCAGCGGCACACTACCACAGCGGGTACACTGCCGGAAAATGTCATCTAGGGGGAGAAGAGAACACTCACTACACTAGTAGAAGCTTCACAGGAAAGGTCCACAGCCAACAAGTTGGCATATGTATCGATCGATCAACCGTACACTCTGCAGAGGTTTCACTACCCACAAGATTAGCCATCATAGGTGTTGCGCAAACACCTAGGCAGAATTCCGGGTGCTTGCTTGCCTAGGTCGATGCCACCCTACCACTCAGCCCTGGGATATTCCGGATCCTACACCGTTATGCTGAGACTGGGAGACACAGTACCGGGCCCATCCAGTGGTACTGCGCATCTAGAACAGAACGGGAACCCATCGACCGTCTCCGCCCACCCTTATCACCTCTCAACCTAGCAGTAGTGGCACCGTCCTACCAAGTAGTCCAGCCGTCTCCCGCCCATCAGAAGCGAGTGAGTAGAAAAGGATTCCCATGAACCTGAAACTAGTCCGTCCTAGGTTTGACCAAGCAGGCATCTTCACTTAGGGGATACTCTCCCCGTGCCATCACAGCACCTCCGTCCACGGGCTTCAAACCACCAAGGCTATCCCACCCGGAACCTCCTCAACAACTTTACCCGCCACAGGTATCTCGCTTGGGGATGCCCAGGTTGCACCCCCGGCACGACTTGCCCCACGGGCTTGTCTCACATCCTACTTGGTCGACATCAACCCTTACCACGCACCCAAGACACACGCAGCACTCTCTCCCAGTGGTTATAATCAGTTATACACCGTCCCAATTCCACCACATAGCATGTAGCAAGTAGTAAGTAGTGGAAGAGTAACAGTAAATTAAGCAGCAGCTAACCTAGCAGCGGACAGCAGGGTAAAGTCTTATCAAGGCAGGGAATTCAAATATACTACCATGCAACCAATCCATACATAATCATAAAGCAATAGCAACAATGTCATTTGCAATGCGTAATTAGGATCTAAGGATTTGGTAGGACGTGGCACCTTCGTAGTCGTCTCCTAGCTCCTGAAGGTACTCGTGGTCGTCTTCCTTAGTCAGTTCCTCCTCCGGCTCTGAAATCGAACACGAAATAGTCGCGTCAGCGACTCCTATAGAGTATTTCAGAAAATCCAATAAAATAAAGAGCCAAATGCACACAAACATAGTCTTACATTGTAGATCTCATTTTTCTGAGAATTTTGATATATGGTGCGCAATTTTTGGACATCGTATGAATAAGTTATGAATTTCCGAAGATTATTCTATTTTCTGAAAATGGAAAAATGGCCGATTAATCAGGGGGTGACACGTGGCAGCTTCTGATTGGTCGGGTACTGTTCATGTTGACCGAGTCAACGGCTTCGGCGGCAAGGGCTCTGCTGACGTCAGTATGACGTCATTGCTGACGTCAGCGTTGACCGGGTCAACGCTTCCTCTGACTAGTGGGGTCGGGTGACGTCATAGTGATGTCATCATGACGTCACTAGCATGACACGTGGCAGCGCCAGGGCTCGCCACGTGGTCGCGCTGGGACGCTTCGGTCCGGGTCTACGAGAGCCGGTGCACGGTGAACCGCACGAGCGCCGGTTCATGGGCCGATGACCCGGCTCATGGTGAACCGAGTTCCCCTACCCCTTTACCCATACGGTCTACGGTGGAGAGGGTCTACGGATGTGGCGCCTCAACAGAACACAGACCCGATGGTCGCCCACCAGGTGTTTGATGCTGGTTCCCAGAGAGTCGTCGGCGTCGGTGTAGCTCGGCGGTGGTCGGGCGAGCTCGACGGTGGTCGGGGTTGGTTCTCACAGTTAGCCGTCAGGCTAGTGGTGTGTTCTAGAGTCCAAAAGGTGTCGGTTTTTGTTCCTGGTCGCGGTATTGAGATGCTCCGGTCGCCGGCGGTGAGGCCGTTGCGCCGGCAGGGCTCCAGCGAGGCGTGACAAGGTCTGAGGAGTGGTGAATCCGCCACCCCGAGCTCTGTTGACAGGGATCCGACGTTCAATTTGGTGCTAGCAGGGTTCCAGGGCATCTGTTCAAGGCGGCGGTGTCTCTCCGGTGCGGCGGACGATGACAGGGCGGCGATGACCATATTTCAGCAAGACAGGGCTTGGCTTTTCCCAATTGGCGTGCTCAGGAAGTCGTCCGACCAGATGGTGGCGGGTCGTGGTATGGCCTCCTTTTCTCCCACGGCATACGGCGGTTCTCCGACGAGGTGGAGGCGCATGTAGCCAAGGCGACAGACATGATTCGGGGCTCGGCTATCTACGCGGCGGTGCCGAGGCAGACTTGGCGAACCTCGTCGGCCTTTCTCCGCAGCGCGAGGCGACCTGAGGTAATCGGAACGGATTTAGGCGAGGCGAAACGTGTCGGCGGTGATCACGTTTCCCCGAGAATGCACCTCGCGGTGTTCCGGGCTATGGAGGTTCGATCTTCTGCAACTAAGCTTGTCTGAGGTGGTCGGTGAGTTGGTGGTCACACTAACGGGTCGCGTCGGCGGTTTCCCGGCTTGTGCGCGCAGGAACGCCGTCGAGGTGGCGGTGCTCCGAGCACATGTGACGGCGATGCCCGTCGGAAGTGGCCTGGCGTCCATAGCCGATGTCCAGTGGTTTGATGGCCGGTCTTGTGCGCGTGTTGTGCGAAGTGTTCAGGGGCCGGAAACAGCCCGCGGCCTACACGCTCGTGATGCCGAGCGCCATGACCGGTAGCACGGCGAGGTTGGATGAGGTGCTCGGTGGCTCACCGTGGGGCTGGTGAGGTAAGAATGGCGGTGCAGTGACGAGGGGACGCTGTGCAGAGTGATCACAGTGCCGTGCCGCTCCTCGTCTGCAGCTCGGGCTTCCCCTCCGTGTCCGGCTCCG
The DNA here is from genome assembly GCA_038502445.1 of Eremochloa ophiuroides. Classification (NCBI taxonomy): domain Eukaryota; kingdom Viridiplantae; phylum Streptophyta; class Magnoliopsida; order Poales; family Poaceae; genus Eremochloa; species Eremochloa ophiuroides. The sequence goes on along the minus strand of JAHLJS010000009.1, from coordinate 4,981,706 downwards.
GCGTGCTCCGCGGCGGCGGCGCTCCGGCAGCTTCTCCTTCTCCGCTCCGCCTTCCTCCTTCGCTCTCTCTCTCGGTGTGGTGCGGTGTCGTAGGGCGGTGCCACCAGTGGCGGCGGCGAGTGGAACGAGGCTAGGGCGCCGTGAGGTGCTCCAATTTATAGCGGAGCTCGGGTGCCTACCTATGGCGGGCGGCTCTGATCTGCTCGGGCCGATCGGAGGGCTGTGGCTTGCGCGAGCTAGGGTTCCGGTGGTGCGCGCGGGCTTCTTGGTGAGCAAGGCTGGGGACAAGCGAGGGACAGCGAGGTCAGGGCTCTGCCATGCGTGGCGCTGTCGGCCGCGTGGGGCCGAGGTCACGCATTTCGCGTGCCCGCCCAAGGTGGAAGAAGAACAGTGGGGGGGCGAGAGCGGCTGACAGGCGGGGCCGGACTGGCAGTGATGGAGCGCGCGTGCGGTGTGCGGCATGCGCGCGCGGTGTTGGCCGCAAGGTGGGCCGGCCCATCTCACGTGTGCGGTGCGCGCGAGAGAGGAAAAGAAAACGGGGCCGGTTGGGCCTCTGGCCGGCTAGGCTGGTTTGGGCTGGTGTCGGGCCGGTTCTGCTCCTCCTTTTCTCTCTTCTTCTTTTTCTTTTTCTTTTTCTATTTTCACTTAAGTGTATAAATACATATATTACCCATTTTAAATATTGAGTAAATACAAACATAAATTGCAATAAATCCCAAATGTGATGCATAAGCTATTATTCTATGTGAATGAAATTAAAATGCAAGCTATACTCCTTTATTTACCAAATTTATAATGAAACCTATATGCTTGCACAAGAAAAAAATGGGTTTTCATAATAAATAAATGAAAAATTTTAATTGGTTGGGATTTTTAGGTTGTGTGGATTTTTAGGGTTGTGACATAAAATCTATTCGCGATGCAATACTCCGGGAAGCTCATGACTCAGCCTATTCCATACACCCCGGTAGCACAAAAATGTATTTGGATCTTAAGGAAACGTATTGGTGGGTTGGACTTAAAAGAGATGTGGCAGAATATGTAGCAATATGTGACACCTGTCAGAGAGTTAAAGCTGAGCATCAGAGGCCTGCAGGTTTGCTACAACCTATGAAGATACCTGAATGGAAAGTGGATGAAGTTGCTATGGACTTCATAGTTGGTTTGCCACGTACTAAGTCAGGGTATGATTCTATTTGGGTAATTGTTGACCGTTTAACTAAAGTTGCTCACTTTATACCGGTCAAGACTACCTATGCCGGAGTAAAGCTAGCTGAATTATATATGGCAAGAATTGTGTGTTTGCATGGGGTTCCTAAGAAAATTGTGTCTGACAGAGGTACCCAATTCACGTCTCACTTTTGGAAAAAACATGAATCTTTGGGAACTGAGTTGAATTTCAGCACTGCTTATCACCCTCAGACAGATGGACAGACAGACAGAGAGAACCAATCAAATATTAGAAGACATGTTGAGAGCCTGTGCATTGCAAAAGAGTGATAGTTGGGATAAGAGTTTGCCATATGCAGAGTTCTCTTATAATAATAGTTACCAAAAGAGTCTCAAGATGGCACCGTTCGAGGCTTTGTATGGTCGTAAATGTAGAACACCTTTATTTTGGAACCAAACCAGAGAAACTCAAGTGTTTGGACCCGCCGTGTTGAGAGATGCAGAGGAACAAGTTGCAAAAATTAGAGAAAACTTGAGAGTGGCTCAGTCACGACAAAAGAGTTATGTAGACACGAGGAGAAGAGAATTGACCTTTGAAGTGGGAGATTATGTGTACCTAAAAGTGTCACCTATGCGAGGCGTAAAAATGTTCAATATGAAAGGTAAATTAGCACCACGGTATATTGGCCCGTTCAAGATTCTAGCAAGACGCGGAGAAGTAGCTTATCAGCTAGAGCTACCCGAAAGTTTGGCGAGTGTTCATGATGTGTTTCATATATCCCAACTCGGAAAATGTTTGCGAGTACCCGAAGAACAAATACCATTGGAAGAATTGGTGGTTAAAGAGGATCTTACCTATGAGGAGTACCCAATTAAAATTTTGGAGACCGCGGAGCGAGTCTCAAGGAGTAGAGTTATAAAAATGTGCAAGGTTCAGTGGAATTGGTGTTCGGAAAATGAGGCAACATGGAAAAGGGAGGAAGAATTGAGAAAGTCATATCCTCAATTATTTGAGTAAGCTAATCTAATCTCGAGGACGAGATTAATTTTAAGGGGGGTAGAATTGTAACACCATAAAAATTTGCATTTTTGAAATAGGAATTAATTTGATTTATTTATGCAATTGATTGAGCATTTAATAGATAGAGTAATATTCTTTTTGTCAATTAAAACTAATCTTAGGAATTAGAAACTTGAGTGTTGCATACATGCTGCCAATATTTATTTTGTGTTGTTGCATCTTATTTGGATTTCAAGCTCTATTTGAAAATCCTTTTGAAATTTGAGTTTGGAAAATGATTTTAAAAAGAAAAGAAGAAGAACTCCCCTTCTCTGCCCAGGCCGAGCAGGCCCACCTTCCCTCCTCTCTGCAGGCCAGCTCAGAGCCCCTCTTCCTTTCTTTCCGGCTTGGGAAGAAGGCCACTCGAGCCGGCCCGTCAACTCCCTCGCCGCCGTCCTGGCCAGGGAGCGCAGCGCCCGCTCCATCCCTTCTCTGCTGTGGCTGACGCATCGGGCCCACGGCTCAACGCCGTCCCCTTCCTCCAGACGGAGTCCGAATCGGACATGAGTGCCACCTCCGATCGTATCCTAACCAACGTATCTCCCAAGTCCGGCTCTCCTACACCTCCTTGCGCCCCTATAAAAGCCCCCAAGCGCCTGGCCATCCTTCCCAAGAGCTCTAGCCGCAACCACCGCCTCCAATTTGAGCCCTAGCCACAAATTTCGTAGCCGCCACCAAGCTCCACCGCTGTCGCTGTCGAAGTCAGTCACCGAGGGCATCCCGGCCTCAATTGAGGTTTCCTAGAGCTTTGAAGCGCGGTAACTAACCTCCCCGACTCCTTTTCTCTCGATTTGGTACACCATAGCACTGCCAGCAACCTCGCCGACGAGGCCAAGCCACCGCCGCACGCGCTGCTTCTTCCCTGAACCTCCACTGCCCAAATTGAATCCCTAGACGAGTTCGCCTCGAGGTTCTTTTTCTCCAGAGCCTTTTCCCTCATCAAACCGAGCCCTCTAGCTCCCGAACCGTGTTTTCCGGCGAACTCTCGCCGCCGTTAATGGCAGCCGCCGCACCGGTTTCGTCTCCGCCGGCCGGACTCCCTCTCTCTTCCTCTCAGCTCTAATCTGTGCCATCGGTTTCAAATCCAACGGCCGCGGTGCACCGATACCCCTTCGGCTATCACTTTTACAGAAACCCGCCTAACGTTTTCAATGTTCTAACCCGCGGTCCTTGGCACATTAGACAGTGTACGCTTTTGTTTTCAGAAAACGTGTTTTCATATATATAGATTCAAAATATGTTTTCTAATTAACTACAGAATTGCCACTGATTTTATTTTAGCCACATTTTATTCGTTTTAGCTCCGATTAGATCCGTTCAAGTCTCATTAGATTCGTAATTTCGTAATCTATCTAATGATGCTACTGTTACTCATGTTTTCAACTTTTAAAATTTGAGATTACATTTAATCTATTATTTTACTAAAGAAAGTCTTGATTAATTCATAACTTCTCTGTTTGAACTCCGATTTGCGTGAACTTTATATCGTCGGAATCGTAGCGACGCGTAGATTGGTTTTATAAACTTTTCAGTCTATTCTTCTACTGTTGGTGTACTGTTTCTAATCTAAATCTTGTTTGCTTCGTGTATGATTGCCTCGATGATTGTGTGGTGATTTTATGATTGAGTTCAGACGGTGAGCAATACGTCGGTGATCAAGAGTACGTTGAGGATCCAAGTTCTCAGGAGCACTTTGATCAAGGCAAATATCATTAAATTCATGATGCATATGTCTACCTTGGTAACCCTAGTATTTATTCCTAGTTTTGATGACTTGATCCTTGTTACCTATGAGATTGCATTTGAGTAGTGATGCTAGTGCTTGATGGTGTCATGATCATATGAACTTGATTAATTGATTATGAAATAAAGATTAAAAGATGCTTTTTAGCAACATGGACTAAGGACTTAACTGTAAGTATGACACCGGGACTTACAGCGCAACCATGAGGGTCATATGGCTCTAGCTTTAGTCAAGTATGAAGTTACTTTCTATCATGTTGTTAATTTTGAAAGGTTCCTTATCGAGCTGGTTGTTTTGCGGCTCCTGTCTTTGTGTGTACTGCTGCGTGTGTGTGCCACTAGAAGGAGGTCTCTACCACCCCTTGCCAATGCGCCCGGATTGATTAGTAGCATGTTAGGAAGGCTTTTGCAAGACTTCATAGTGTACCCTGCCGCACTTCCTTAGTAAGGTGACATGGGAGTCATGACCCTTGGTATATGGGAATCACGACTCATGGTGAAAGTGTGCATCCTCTGCAGAGTGTAAAACTGATATACAGCCGCGCTCACGGTCACGAGCGGCCTTGGACGTCTTACAGAATAATAATAATTAAATATTGATTTATTAATTTGAAGTTTCTGTTGATGTTTATTCCATATTAATTATCATATTTATATGATCATGCAAATCTTGTTCCTTGGTATATTCTATTGCTGCTACTCAAATTGCTAAAGCATGATCAATTAAAAGCAACCACTATCAACCAGTGTCATGCCTCATTTGAGCCTCATCAACCCGTGCTATTCTTATTGAGTACGACATGTACTTACGCTTGCTTTATTTTTTATATTTGGATGAAAATCCTGGATAGGTAACAGATGACTATGATGATTCCTCTGAGGATTATTAGGATTGTGGTTCACCAGTCAACTACTTTCCTGTGATTTGGAGCTTCCGCGAGAGATTATATTTATTAGTCCGCTGCAATTTATGTAAAGACTCTGTGATATTATTCGTTATGTATTAAATCTTGTGATGGTACTATGTAATTTGTCTCTTATGTGTGTGATTGATCCCTGGGCGCACATAAGTCGGTTCATTCAATTTTATCCTTAAAATTGGGTGTGACACTGGCGATGATGGTGCGAGGTTGACGTCGTTGAAGGCGAGGTTGAGGTCATCGAAGGCGAGGTTGATGTCGTCAACGTCGATCAGCGGTGAAGGAAGACTTCGCTGCAGTTGACGATGAATATGCCGGGACGTAGCGTCGCCAGTCTTGGACAGAAGACGGCCCGTCGTGAAGGTTGGGAGCAATCGCGCGTAGAGCGCTTTCCAAAAACATTATTTGCCTTCTCCCAGTGTAGGATCGCAAAGAAGAGGGTTCTGGAGACCTGCTCTCCTAGTTGCCGGTGCACGCACACGATCGGGATGGAGAGACTATAGCGGCAGTGCAGTAGCGAGAAGAGGAAAATATTAATTTACTACTTACTGGAACTTCCAATAGTAGTTTTTGGTGTCTTTTCCTAGAAGGATTGGTATATATATGGAGGAAATCTCTCTACCTCCACATCAATTAGCAATATGGTATTAATTGATATTGATATTGCACCTCCCACCTCTATTCATGGACTTAAACATTAAAGCCTATTGGGGAACAAGAATTGGGCTTTTGAGATTTATTAGAATTTCTTAATATGGATGTAGGGGAATATCCATATAAATTCTAACACTGCCATCCTCGACGTTGAGCCACTTGCTTTTCCACCAGTCAAATCGGTTGCTTGCTTGAAGCAGGATGTGGATGTACTGTCTTCTAGCAGCAATTAAAAGGTGGAAGTAGCAGCTCCCGATTGGAGTCCTGCTCTGCGGCATGACACGGCAGCAAGTATAGAGATGGCAGAAGAAGTTGAGCGAGGGCGGCACCCCAAGCCACACATCTCAGAGGTTGGCGATGACAGAGAGGATAATGATGGAGTTGGGCCATGTTGGTATAAATTAACTGCACTCTATTAAATATTATTATTATCAAAGTATCCGCAAGAGCACAGATGGAATACCAATGTAGCACTTCACCAGACAATCCCGGTTTTAATATCGAACCCAAAGGAATAGTAGGTGATACTGATTAAGTCTATTGATTCTTAACCCAATAACACAATCAATTCAGAGAATATCAAGAATAAGAAAATAGCTAGTGACTATCTAGTTCTAACAACCGGTAAGCTTTGAATAATATCGTTCTAACTGGTCAGTGACCTAAATAAGAGCGGAAATCAGAGTTCTCTCCTACCAAGCACTTATACACCTATCGATCCTATCAACGGAAAGTGGACTACAGAGGACTCAACGTAGCTGTCACCTACGTGAACTACCACTATCCGGCTAATCAGGGGACATTCACAAGTAATTATAGCCTAGACACCACGTCTACACTACAAACTACTACTTCAATCTTGGAGCTACCAAGATCAAAGCACTCAATATGAGTTGCAAACTTAAGAACGAATAAGAACAAATGCTTACTTGAATCAGAATATTAAATACAAAAGTACCTCAGAACGCAACTCCGTGCGAGGGAGCTGAATCCAGACGAATACAGCTACGAAGAAGCTCTGACAGGCCGGGACTCCTCCAAATCTCTACTCATCTACTCTATCTCTCTAATCTCTTTCTTGGTTGCCAGCCTAGATCTAATGGATATCTATCTAATGCTTCAGGCTCTTCAGCTCTTGATCTGGCCCCCTCCAGGGGGGTCTGGCCCTTTATTTATAGCCCGGTGGGATGAATACGTGCCGTAGGATCAAACCGACTTAACCAAGGGCCGAGATGACTCCTCAAAGGTGGTGGAAAAAGACTCCAGAAGACGACATCCAGAAACCCTAGGAAGGCACCGCCCGGCCCCCTTAGGGCCGGCCGGCCCCACCACCTGCCAGGTGGGGTTCCGGTTGCTTTGGGTGGCTTCCAGAGGCTTCTAGCTTGTCGATGATGTATGTTGGCTTGGCATTCAAGTTTCATGATAATTAAGCACTTTAATCCCTCTTTTAAGCTTTTCTGCATAATCCTTTGGAAAATATACAATTCACCAAAACTCGTGGAAATTATTAGTAACAACCCTATTCTACTAGATATTCATGTATACTGCAGGGATAATTGATAATAAAAATTAGACGTTTGAAAGGTCCTACTATGGCTAGAGGGGGGGTGAATAGCCTAATAAAATTTCTACAAAGAACTTAGGCCAAGAGGTTAGTAACAAATATGGCTAAATGTGCAATGCTAGTGCAACTACTAACCTAGGCAAGCCACCTACACAATTCTAGTTAATTCTTAGTTCTAAGCCACACAAGCAAGCTAGCAAAAGCTAAAAGACTACACAACTACACAAGACAAGAAAACAAGCTACTTTGCACAAGAATAAGAAAGGAATGATCGTCGATTAAACCTTTGCCTTGTGAGGAAGCCAATCACCGGGACAATCAATAAGTCACTCACTCGAAGGTGAGGAAATCAATAGAGACACCAAGATTTATCCCCGAGGTTCACGTGCTTGCCGGCACGTTACGTCCTCGCTGTGTCGACTTCAATCGGTGGTTCGGTGGCTAATCGGTATCACACACCGAGCCTACACTAGGCGCCACAAGAACCTACCATGGAGGAAGTAACTCAAAGACACTAGCAATCCACTAGAGTTACCTTTGAGCACTCCGCTCGGGGAAGGCACAAGAACCCCTCACAATTACCGGGTGTGGGCAAGCACAATCACCAAGCTCCTCCACACCTTCTTCTCCTCCAAGACATCTAGGGACACGGCAATGTCCCAAGAGAATAAGAACTGAACCAAGACTTGCTCTCAAGTGCGCTAGAATGCAAATCACAAGCAATGATGCACTTGAGGTTCACTCAATCTCACTAAGAATGATCAGGATGATGAACTAGAGAGAGTGGGAGGCTAGAATGCAATAATGTGTATGACAATGATCCAAGTGTGCAAGAGTGTCACCAAGTGACCAGGGAGGGAGTATAAATACCTCCAAGTGCAAATCAAGCCGTTACCCCACTCAAAACAGCCGTTAAACACGATTTTATACCATCGGACTAAGTCCGTCGGACTAACCGATAGCGTTTGACGCTCACGATCTAGCCGCGTGTCAGGTGGATTCAATGACGTTCGTCCGATCGCAACGGATACCTCATCGCGCGCTTTTTCAAACCGTCGACTGAGGGCGTCGGACTAAACACTTGCGTCCGACACTCTCTCAGTTTACTGTGCACGTACCGCCGGACGATCGCGAGTCAGTGCGTCGGACTAAAAATTCCCAGGGTCCGACGCTTCCAGAGAGGTTCAGAAACGCTAAAACATCGTCGGACACCGTCCGACGCTCGCCGTCGGACTATTCTCAAGCGTCCGACGCTCTCCCGAACGCCACACGTCATGCCGACACCGCTCGCCACCGTCGGACTGAAGTGGACAATGGTCCGACGCTCGTTTACCGAGCGTCCGACTTTCGCTATTGGCCAGAACTAGGGTTAGGCATCGGACTCTACTCAATGGTCCGACGCTGCCCTTCCACACAGTCCGACGCTCCTTTTTCAGCTATTTTCAAGTCTATTTCTCACCCCTTGCTTCTATGTGCTAACACTCAAGGTCTCCAACACTTGTGCACAGTGTGTTAGCATTTTGCAAACATTTTTCAAGGGTTTTCAAAGAGGTTTTCTAGGTTGGTTAGATCAATGCACATGAGATGCAACCTAGAGCACTTGAAAGTAATCCAATAGCTTAGTTTTCCCCTTGATAGTCAGCTATCTATCCTAAATGTGATCACTCCCACTTGGAGTCTTGATCACTAAAAGAAAAGCCCTATTTGGATATATCTTAGCCTCTAGCTTTCCTTCTTTAAGTCCTTTTCTTTCTCCTTGATCATTCCATCTTGATCTTCACTTGAGCTCATGTCATCTTCCTCCTTATCACTAATCTACTCTTGGCTACACATACTTAGCACATAGATTAGTAACTAGGTTTCATCAATTACCAAAACCAAACTAGGGACTTTCAACGTTAACAAGTGTCAACAATTACCCCCACACTTGCCTAGGATATATAACTAAGTTTGATCCAAGGACAAGCTTCTTCACGCCACTAGGGGTTATCTTGCCCATGTTAAGTTATACACCTTGAGCTAATGAACTAAATTGACCACTAGGGGATTAAGCACACATGCATGTTATATGTTACCACTAGATCATACAATCAAACAAGGCAATAGTGGTAGTATATATCCATCAAAAATATTTTAATTTCCATGAATGATCCTAAGAGGTGAATATGTCTATATGCTCTAAACATGTCCTATCAAGTATAATGTTATGTCAAACAATTTTACCTTGCTTTGTCGGAGTAGAGGCATGTCATATATGTGTGGGGATGATCTCAACTCATATTGGAGAAATCAAGAATATTCAATTCATTCCTAAGCTTGGAAAACCTCTTCTCATCTAGTGGCTTTGTGAGTATGTCGGCGAATTGATCATCGGTTCTAGTGCTTTGAATATCAAAGTCACCCTTTTGTTGATGATCCCGAATGAAGTGGTGCCTCACATCAATATGCTTGGTTCTTGAATGTTGGATCGGGTTTTGAGTTAGCTTAACGGCGCTCTTATTGTCACATAGAAGTGGCACTTTTTTGAAGTTAATTCCATAATCTCTCAAAGTTGCCATCATCCACAAGAGTTGAGCACAACTCCCCGCACTAATGTATTCGGCTTCGGCGGTGGAGAGTGATATGCTATTTTGCTTCTTTGATGACCATGAGACAAGAGATCTTCCTAAGAGTTGACATGTGCCCGATGTACTCTTTCTATTTATCTTGCAACCGGCATAGTCCGCATCAGCATATCCAATCAACTCAAATTTTGCACCCTTGGGATACCACAATCCAACATCTTGAGTGTGCTTCAAATATCTCAATATCCTCTTTTCGGCCTTCATATGACTCTCTCTAGGAGATGCTTGATATCTAGCACACATGCACACACTAAACATGACATCCGGTCTTGATGCGGTGACATAGAGCAAACTTCTAATTAGAGGCCGATATGCCTTTTGATCAACCATATTGCCACTTTTATCTTCATCCAAGCTTCCACTAGTCCCCATGGGAGTGCTAATTGGTTTTGCATCTTGCATTCCAAACTTCTTGATCATGTCTCTTGTGTACTTGCCTTGACTTATGAATGTGCCATTCTTCATTTGCTTAATTGAAGTCCAAGGAAGTATGTGAGTTCACCCATCATAGACATCTCAAATTCTTTAGCCATAATCTTTTCAAACTCCGCACACAAGGCTTGACTAGTTGATCCAAAGATAATGTCATCAACATAGATTTGCATGATCATCAAATCATCATCAACCTTCTTAGTGAATAGAGTGGTGTCAACCTTGCCCATTTTGAAACCTTTGGAGAGGAGGAAATTCCTTAGCCTCTCATACCATGCCCTTGGTGCTTGTTTCAAACCATAGAGTGCTTTCCTTAGCTTGTACACATGATTTGGTTTCTTCTCATCTTCAAAACCGGGTGATTGTTCAACATATACTAACTCATTGATGAATCCATTGAGAAATACACTTTTGACATCCATTTGGTAGAGCTTGATGTTGTGAGCACAAGCATATTCTAGAAGAATTCTTGTTGCTTCCAATCTTGCAACCAAAGCATAGGTTTCACCAAAGTCCAATCCCTCTACTTGAGTGTACCCTTGTGCCACTAATCTTGCCTTGTTCCTTATTACAACACCATCTTGATCTTGCTTATTTCTAAATACCCATTTGGTGCCAATAACATTGTAGTTCTTTGGTCTCTCTACCAATTCCCAAACTTCATTTCTTTCAAAATTGTTGAGCTCTTCATGCATAGCATTTATCCAATCACTATCTTTCAATGCCTTCTCAATGTTCTCCGGCTCTTCAAATGACACAAATGAATAGTGAGCACAAAATGATGCTAGTCTTGATCTTGTTTGCACACCCTTTTGAATATCCCCAACAATTTGGTCCAAAGGATGATCTCTTGCAATATTTGTGGGTAGAAGCACTTGAGGTTGATTGCTTGAGCTTGATTGTGCATTTGATTGATTTGATTGAGAGGAACTAGCTTGATCTTGATTTTGCACTTGAGAGTCACTAGCTTGATCATTTGAAGGAACTTGCACTTGATCTTTGTCATCTTCTATGTCAACCACTTGAGTCGGTCTTATGTCACCAATGTCCATTTCTTGCATAGCCTTTGCTAATTGAGGTCCACTCACATCATCTAGATTTTCATTTTGATCTTGAGACCCATTAGTTTCATCAAATTCAACATCATGAACTTCCTCAAGTTGACCACTTCCCAAGTTCCATACTCTATAAGCTTTACTAGTGGTGGAGTAACCAAGCAAGAATCCCCTATCACATTTCTTCTCAAATTTGCTCAATCTAGCTCCTCTCTTCAATATGTAGCACTTACAACCAAACATCCGAAAATGTGCAATATTTAGCTTTCTTCCATTCAAGATCTCATATAGAGTCTTCTCCAATATAGGATGGCAATAGAGTCTATTGGAGTAGTAACATGCCGTGTTGATTGCTTCGGCCCAAAAAGATTGACTCACATTATACTCACTAAGCATAGATCTTGCCATATCAATGAGAGTCATATTCTTTCTTTCAACTAGGCCATTTCATTGAGGTGTGTACTTAGCCGAGAATTGATGCTTGATTCCTAAGTCATCACAAAGCTCATCAACTCTTGTGTTCTTGAACTCACTACCATTATCACTTCTCACCCTCTTGATGGTTGTTTCAAATTCATTGCAACTTCTCTTGACAAAAGTTTTCAAGATACCATAAACATCACTTTTGTCATTTATAAAGAAAACCCATGTGTACCTTGAGAAGTCATCCACTATCACCAAACCATACTTGTTGCCGCCAATGCTTGTATATGTAGTTGGTCCAAACAAGTCCATGTGCAATAACTCAAATGGTTTGTATGTGCTCATCATGCTCTTCTTAGGATGAGTGTTGCCTACTTGTTTTCCGGCTTGACTTGCACTACATAACTTGTCCTTCTCAAACTCAACATCTTTAAGACCTCTAACCAAGTCATGCTTCACAAGTTTGTTCAATTGCTTCATTCCAACATGACCAAGCCTTCTAAGCCATAACCAACCCATGCTTGACTTAGAGAATAAGCATGTTGACAATTGTGATTCTCTAGCACCAAAGTCCACTAGATAGAGATTCTCCTATCTAAATCCCTTGAATTTTAAATTTGATCCATCCACAGTAATGATTTCCACATCATCAACACCAAAGATGTATTTAAACCAAGATCACAAAGTTGAGCCATTGACAATAAATTGAAGTTCAAACTCTCAACTAATAGCACATTGGAGATGCTTAGATCATTTAATATTACAATCTTTCCAAGACCCTTGACCTTGCCTTTGCTATTATCCCCAAATGTGATATTATCATACTCCTTGCCACTAGAATTGATTTGGTTGAATATTCTTGAATCACCGGTCATGTGTTGAGAACGCCCACTATCAAGAACCTAATGCCTCCCTCTAGCTTTGTAATTTACCTACAAAACAAATCAATGTCTTTTAGGTACCCATACTTGTTTGGGTCCTTGGAGGTTAGCAACCAAAGCCTTTGGTACCCAAATAGCCTTCAACCTTGGGCTCTCTTTAGGTGTACCAATGTATTTGACTTTGACACCTTTCTCACCCTTGGTAAGCATGTAACAAGAATCAAGTCTAATAGATTTAGCACTTGCAAATTTTATTTGCTTGTTCTTGTTGTTAGTGATGCAATTTGCCTCAATATGCCCAACTTGCTTGCACTTGTAGCAAAACCGACCATTGCTCCTCACAAAGCTAGGCTTTGGAGTTACAAAGGCCGCCTTGCCTTTCTTGGGAGTATAGCCAAGTCCCTCCTTAGAGTTACTATATCTTTGGCTACCCAAGCATTATAGCAAACGGGCATCCCCACCATAGGCATTGCCTAATGCGCGGGTTAGCTTGTCCACTTCCTTCTTCAATTTCTCATTTTCAACTTTTAGTGTTGGATCAACACTAGTAGTGAAGGTAGAAGTAGAAGTGGATGATGATGAAAAGCTAGTGTTATTAGGTGTGGTTGCAACAAGTGTTTCATTAGTTGATTCATTCATTAGATCACAAGTTACACCCACATCACATGTTATAGCAACATCCTCTACCTTGCTTAGCTCTAAGAGTGAGGAGTGAGCTTTCTCAAGCTTGGTGTGAGCTAGTTTGATATCCTCATGGTCTTCCTTTAGACACTCATGAGAAGCACTTAGCTCATCAAAAGATTATTCAAGAGTTTTTAATTTTTTGGATAATTCTTTGCACTTCTTAGACTTAGAGCTAATAAGATATTTGGCTTGCTCTAACATGTCCATGAGTTGTGCTACACTAGGCTCATCATCATCACTATCACTATCATTATCATCTTTTTCATCATCACTTGTGTCATCGTATTTTACCTTGGTGGACTTAGCCATGAAGCACGATGAATCAAATGATGAAGACCTCTTGTTGATAGCAATAGAAGCCATGGCCTTTTTCTTGGATGTCTTCCTCTCATCATCATCACTAGATTCATCATCATCGGAGGAAGCATCACTATCCCATGTCACCACATAGGATCCACCCTTCTTTTTGGAGAAGTTGAACTTCCTTTTCTCCTTCTTTTCCACCTTGTCCTTCTTGTTCTTCTTGCCTTTCTTCTTGTAATCATCTTCATCATCACTAGCACTAGGACAATCCGCCACAAGATGATCCGTGCTCTTGCAATTGTAGCACTTCCTTACTACATTCTTGCCGTTGAAGTTATCTCTTCTCTTTCTAGCACCATAGCCCTTCTTCTTCATGAATCTTCCAAACTTGCGCACAAAGAGAGGTAGTGCCTCATCATCACTATCAAGGCTAGATGCATCATCATCACTAGATTGTACTTTCTTGCCCTTGCCCTTGTTCTTGGAAGAAGAGGTGGTGGACTTGAATGCCACAGTCTTCTTGCTCTTGTCATCCTCCTTCTTCACTTCTTCACTATCACTCTTCTCAATGTATTGATCCTCGGTCATCACAGCACCAAGAACCTCATTTGAAGTGACACCCTTCAAGCCGCCTCGGAAGATGATAGTTCTCAAGGTCTTGAACCTCTTGGGCAAGCACATGAGAAACTTGTGAGAGAAGTCCTCATCACTTGTTTTCTCACCCAAGGCCTTGAGATCATTGACGATCACTTGAAGCCTATAGAACATTTCCGGAATGCTCTCTCCATCATCCATCTTGAAGTTTGAGAGCTTGTCCTTGAGCATGTACAACTTGGCACTCTTTACCATTGAAGTGCCCTCATAGGTTTGCTCTAATCTTGTGCATACTTCACTTGCTCTATCCAAATCCTTGATTTGCTCAAACACCTTTGAGTCAATGCCATTGTAAATGGTGTTAAGAGCCATTATGTTACATTGGTTGTTCTCTTGATCTCTAGGTGTGGGGCTTGCGGGATCAAGCACAATGTATTCCTTCTCGGTGACCTCCCACACCTTCTCATGAATTGAGCCAAGATACATCCTCATCTTTCTTTTCCAATAATCAAATGAGCTTGTGCCATCAAAGTGAGGTGGTTTGCCCCCAACATGATTGAACATGATATGAGCCATTTCAATGCACCGAAGGATGTTAAGCCTTGACTAAACAGTGACCACGGCTCCGATACCACTTGAAGGGTCCTACTATGGCTAGAGGGGGTGAATAGCCTAATAAAATTTCTACAAAGAACTTAGGCCAAGAGGTTAGTAACAAATATGGCTAAATGTGCAATGCTAGTACAACTACTAACCTAGGCAAGCCACCTACACAATTCTAGTTAATTCTTAGTTCTAAGCCACACAAGCAAGCTAGCAAAAGCTAAAAGACTACACAACTACACAAGATAAGAAAACAAATTACTTTGCACAAGAATGAGAAAGGAATGATCGTCGATTAAACCTTTGCCTTGTGAGGAAGCCAATCACCGGGACGATCAATAAGTCACTCACTCGAAGGTGAGGAAATCAATAGAGACACCAAGATTTATCCCCGAGGTTCACGTGCTTGCCGGCACGCTACGTCCTCGTTGTGTTGACTTCAACCGGTGATTCGGTGGCTAATCGGTATCATACACCGAGCCTACACTAGGCGCCACAAGAACCTACCACGGAGGAAGTGACTCAAAGACACGAGCAATCTACTAGAGTTACCTTTGGGCACTCCGCTCGGGGAAGGCACAAGAACCCCTCATAATTGCCGGGTGTGGGCAAGCACAACCACCAAGCTCTTCCACACCTTCTTCTCCTCCAAGCTGTCTAGGGACACGGCAATGTCCCAAGAGAATAAGAACTTAACCAAGACTTGCTCTCAAGTGCTCTAGAATGCAAATCACAAGCAATGATGCACTTGAGGTTCACTCAATCTCACTAAGGATGATCAAGATGATGAACTAGAGAGAGTGGGAGGCTAGAATGCAATAATGTGTATGACAATGATCCAAGTGTGCAAGAGTGTCACCAAGTGACTAGGGAGGGAGTATAAATACCTCCAAGTGCAAATCTAGCTGTTACCCCACTCAAAACAGCCATTAAACACGATTTTATACCGTCGGACAGAACCGTCGGACTGAGTCCATCGGACTAACCGATAGCGTTCGACGCTCACGATCTCGCCACGTGTCAGCTGGATTCAACGACGTTCGTCCGATCGCAACGGATACCTCATCGCGCGCTTTTTCAAACCGTCGGACTGAGGGCGTCGGACTAAACACTTGCGCCCAACGCTCTCTCAGTTCACTATGCGCGTACCGTCGGACGATCGTGAGTCAGTGCGTCAGACTAAAAATTCCCAGGGTCCGACGCTTCCAGAGAGGTTCACAAACGCTAAAACATCGTCGGACACCGTCCGACGCTCGCCGTCGGACTATTCTCAAGCGTCCGACGCTCTCCCGAATGCCACGCGTCACGCCGACACCGCTCGCCACCGTCGGACTGAAGTGGGCAATGGTCCGACGCTCATTTACCGAGCGTCCGACTTTCGCTATTGGCCAGAACTAGGGTTAGGCGTCGGACTTTACTCAATGGTCCGACGCTGCCCTTCCACACAGTCCAACGCTCCTTTTTCAGCTATTTTCAAGTCTATTTCTCACCCCTTGCTTCTATGTGCTAACACTCAAGGTCTCCAACACTTGTGCACAGTGTGTTAGCATTTTGCAAACATTTTTCAAGGGTTTTCAAAGAGGTTCTCTAGGTTGGTTAGATCAATGCACATGAGATGCAACCTAGAGCACTTGAAAGTAATCCAATAGCTTAATTCTCCACTTGATAGTCGGCTATCTATCCTAAATGTGATCACTCCCACTTGGAGTCTTGATCACTAAAAGAAAAGCCCTATTTGGATATACCTTAGCCTCTAGCTTTCCTTCTTTAAGTCATTTTCTTTCTCCTTGATCATTCCATCTTGATCTTCACTTGAGCTCATGTCATCTTCCTCCTTATCACTAATCTACTCTTGGCTACACATACTTAGCACTTAGATTAGTAACTAGGTTTCATCAATTACCAAAACCAAACGAGGGTCTTTCAATATTAACAAGTGTCAACAATTACCCCCACTCTTAGGCTTTTACTCGTCTTGAGAAAAAGGTTGGTTTTAATGATATAAAAGTTTAGAGAGAGAATGGAACATTTAAAACACAACTTGGGAATATATTATATAAAACTAGTCTAGTTATACATGTACTGTGGAATTCAAAGTGTCTACCATGAATCTTTGAGTAGTTGGAGAACAGAACAGCTTGAAACAGATCACTCTCTTCCTTTGGTTAAGTCAATTGGAGGGTAAGTTGATTTTGCAAATAAAACTTAGCTTTACCTTCTCCTTTTGTAGTACTATTGAATCACTGATATATCTGGTATTTCTGTATCCTTACCAAGGCATTAATGATATTGCCTTCTTTATCCTACTTCTAAAAAGTTTATGTGGATCTCAGGTAGGCATGAATGTGAAAACATACTTGTATTGCATTTATTGTAAAGTCAAACAATGAATCCACAGAGAAACGAGCCATATAATCGAATCAAGCTTTATTTGGTGGAATATGGTGGAACCTAAATCTACCTTGCTCCTTGAGAAAATAAATCTCTCTTTAAACAATTGAGTTTATCCAGAGAGTATGAGCTGTCTTCTTTCTTTCTTCTTCTTCTTTTCTCTTTTTTTGAGGGAGGCGAGCATCTAAGTACCCATTGTTTTAATTTCTTCGGACACTTGTTCATTTTTTATACTCCCTTTTTCTTTTGCACAGCTCATGCCTCTTTTGAATTTAGTATCCAAGAGATCTTAACGAAACATAAAGCAATTATTTGGTGGCTATATGATTATTTTTGGTGTTTTCTCCTAGTGTAGGAGAGAAACATTTTTAGTGGGATGATTCGCTATTACTTTGGATTAGAGTAATGCTTATGTGGAAATGTCACTTGATTCAAAAATATGACAAATTTCTTCAAAGGGTTACAATGGTTGACCAAACTCAACACAAAGACAAGTACTAAATGTAGAAGGTTTCTATCCTATAAATGGCTCTGGTAGGACATTATCTTTACCACAAAGGAGAGGTATAACTAATTATTTTAAATTTTTGAAATAAAATCTCCAAAGACAAAACATTAGGGATTGAGTTCTCATTATTCTACTATCTCATGTTCCGCAACAACTTAAGCAATCATGGCGTCCCTATAAATAGTTTCCAATAGTGACATGACTCCTAGAAAAGTGTTATATAATTTATTCTTAAGTCGTGAATTAAACAGTCTTTTCCTCTCTTAAAAATGATTTAACATGTGAATTTTGATTCGGATCGAAATAGGAATTGAAACATATGCAATTATACTGTATTGGACTCAAACCTGACCGTGACCGAGGCGTGGATGCAGAGGAGGCAGGGAGGCGTCGGCCGGCCCAGGTAGGGCTGTTCGTATAAATTAGCTACACTCTATTAAATATTATTGTTATCAGATTATCCGCAAGCGCACAGATGCAATACCAATGTAGCACTTCACCCGGAGGTTTTAAATATCGTATCCACAGGGAACAGTAGGTGATAATGACCAAGACTATAGACTTAACCCAATAATTAGGCTAGATAATATTAAGAAAGAGGAAATAGCTATTGACTATTTAGTTCCAACAACCGGTAAGCTTTGTATAATACCGTTCTAACTGGGCAGTGACCTGAATAAGAGCAGAAATCAAAGTTCTCATCTACCATGCACTTTTACACCTATCGATCCTATCAATGGGAAGTGGACTATAGAGGACTCAATGTAGCTGTCACCTATGTGAACTACCACTATCCTGCCAATCAGGGGACATTCACAAGTAAACCTAGCCTAGGCACCACGCCTAAATACTACTTCAATCTATAGGGTGCTAAAGATCAAAGCACTCAATATGAGTTGCAAACTTAAGAACAAATAAGAACAACTTTTTACTTGAATTAGAATGTTGAATACAAAAGTACCTCAAAATGCGGTTTCGGACGAGGAAGCTAAATCGAGAAGAATACTGCCACGAAGAAGCACCGACAAGCCGGAACTCCTCCAGAATCTCTACTCTCCTACTCTATCTCTCTAATCTCTAAACAAGACTAGATCTAGAAGAACTAGTCTCTCCTAATTGCTACATCTAACCTTAACTGGAGATATTGAACTGAAGTTCAGGAATAGGGGATGCCTCTAGGGAGGGGGTCTGCCCCTTTATTTATAGCCCGGTGGGATGAACGTGTGCCGCAGGATCAAACCGACTTAACCAAGGGCCGAGATGACTCCTCATAGGCGGTGCAGGAAGACTCCAGAAGGCGGAGGCCAAACCCTAGCAGGGGGCGCCGGCCGGCCCCACCTTGGGGCCGGCCGGCCCTACCTGGAAGGGTCCAGGGCCCCGGTTGCTCGGGTGCCTTCTAGATGCTTCTAGGGTACTGATGATGATGTTTGCCTTCGCGGTTAAGTTTTATGCCTTTTACGCACTTTAATCCCTCTTTTACGCTTTTCTAGAATAATCCCTGAAAAATACAGAATATGCAAAACTTATAGAAATTGTCAGTTAAAACCCTAGACTAGTGTGTATTCATGTGTCCTTTCATGTCTAAAGTTCTAATAAAAGTTGACGTTATCCACCGTCAACAAGGGCGCCGAGAGGTGTGCCTCTGTGGTCCCTTGGGGCCCACTTCGGTGCGCTTGGTCCTGGTTCGATTGTTTTTCGAATTACATGATTTTCACGAGCGAATTGATTTCCATGATCGTGATGTGCCTACCCCGCACTTGTTTTCCTGCTGCGCAACATGTGGAGACATGTGTAACAAAAAATAGAGAGTAGAGTAGATAAAGAAATACTAAAACATTAATAAGAATAAGGCACTTTATTTATTAATAATAATAGATAACTTGAACAACTGACTGAGCTAACAACTGCCCTAGCTCATTAGGCCTTGTTCTAATATATAATCAAGCAAACTCAATAATATAATCAAACCTAACACACTTATGCTTTATTACATAGATAACTAGGGTAGCTTAAGGCTGCCCTTTGTTTGTGAGATCCCTGATCTCTTTCTTAAGATCCTCAATTTCTTCTTTAAGCTTATATTTATCACGCTTGAGACTGCGGATTAATTTGACGTTGATTTCTATTTGCTCATAATCATAGTTCTCATCTCATCAGTCTTCTCTATACCCTTAATGGAGTTAGAGAGGGCTTCAATCTTCTCACTGAGGATTCGTAAAGAGAGCGGGGGCTGTTTAGGACCTTTCTCATGTGCTAATGTTGATACAGCTCTCTGTCTCTTGGGCGGAGTGGTATAAAATCGGTGTAGCGGACTTGGCCTGGACGTGCACGAACTCCATTGATGGCAGGGCGAGCAGTGGTGTATTTTTGCACACTAACGTCCTGTTCTTGTCAGTGTTGACTGACAGGAGTCGTTCATTGTCTCTAGGTGGAAGAAGCTAGGTGCCTCGGGGAATAGCGACCTGCTTTCCCTTGGTATCGTCTTCTAGCAGCGGCCTTACGGGTGGTGATGGCAGAGCAGGCTGAGCTTGCGCGAAGTAGACTTGCTCGTATTGCGGGGGCACTTAGCGAGGTGCTTCGGGGGCACGATGACGAGAGGCTTCGGCTGCGCGAGGACGATGGCCTTTAAGTCGTCGCCTTGGATTTTGCTGGAGTCAACGCCAACGACCGCTTTGTCTGCCATTACTGTTAGATCTAAACTAGAAAGTTTCTTTGGAAGAGAGAGAGGCGGCTGTTGATGGGATGCAAATGAGGATGGTATAGGTGCGTATTTATATGGGTTTTCAGGAGACAAGATAAGGTCAAATCTAGGTTCTACAGGCTTCGTATGAAAGAATATCCGCACGCGTCGGGAATCTATGTGAAAGTGTTTAGGAAGGATGTAGAAAGAAAAGGAAACGAGAGACGGGATGAGAGGGGACAGGGGGCGCCGCTCGGCCCCACTAGGGTGCCGGCTGGCCCCACTAGGTGGCTTCTCGTGGTGGCCGAGCTCGTGATGCCTCTAAACTCTATCTACTTCCTATTAGTTGCGATGCGCGATAATTTTTCGTAACGGATGATGAGAGGACTAAAAAGTTGGTAATTGGACAAAGTCCAGCCCGTCAACAACTTCTGAATTAAATGGCTCTAAAAATAATTTAAGTTAGTGACTATTTTCTTTGAATAACGTACCTTCGTGTGATTTTAGAGTTACTGCTCCATGTGGCGATGCGTTTACAACCGTAAATGGTCCTTCCCATTTGTTTCGTAGCTTTCCAAGCCCGAATAATTTAAACCTGGAATTAAAAAGTAATACCTTATCTTCTGGTGCAAACTCCTTCTTCTTGATCCTTTTGTCATGTCATCTTTTTGTTCTTTCTTTGCAAATCCTTGAATTGTGATAAGCCTTTTCTCTCCATTCTTCTAATTTTGATAATTGTATCTTTCTTTTTTCTCCAGCGGCTTCAAAGTCCATATTCCATCTCTTAATGGCCCAATGAGCCTTATGCTCTAATTCCACTAGTAAATAACAGGTCTTACCATACACTAACTGATAAGGTGACATGCCCAAGGGTGTCTTGTAGGCAGTCCGATATGCCCAGAGTGCTTCGGGTAATCGATCCTTCCATGCAGTACCCATCTCATTTACTGTTTTCTGTAGAATATTCTTGATCTGTTTGTTTGATGTTTCTGCCTGGCCACTTGTCTGAGGATGGTATGGAGTAGCAACATTATGACGGATCCCATGAGCTTGTAAGTATCGGTGAAACTTTTTATCAGTGAAGTGTGTTCCTCCGTCACTAATGACCATCCTTGATGTCCCAAACCTTGGAAATATAATTTCTTCGAACATCGTATTTGAATGTTTGGAATCAGCATTCATGCATGGCATAGCTTCTACCCACTTGGATACATAATCAACTGCCACCATAATGTATTCATAGTTTCTTGATTTCACAAATGGTCCCATGTAATCAATTCTCTAGACATCAAAGAGCTCGATCTGGAGATTGTTGGTGAGTGGCATAGCATCTCTTGCATTGATATTTCCGTGCCTCTGACAAGATCCACATCTCCGAACAAAATATATGGTGTCTTCATACATAGTTGGCAAAAAGAACCCACTCTGCCAGATCTTAGCATGAGTACGGAATGCCTCATAATGATGACTTGGAAGGCGAGGTGAGGACATTGATATTCAAAGCATTGGAACCGATGATCAATTGGCCGACATACTCACAAAGCCACTAGATGAGAAGAGGTTTTGCAAGCTTAGGAATGAATTGAATATTCTTGATTTCTCCAATATGAGTTGAGATCATCCCCACACATATATGACATGCCTCTACTCCGACAAAGCAAGGTAAAATTGTTTGACATAACATTATACTTGCTAGGACATGTTTAGAGCATATAGACATATTCACCTCTTAGGATCATTCATGGAAATTAAAATGTTTTTGAAGGATATATACTACCACTATTGCCTTGTTTGACTGTATGATCTAGTGGTAACATATAACATGCATGTGTGCTTAATCCCCTAGTGGTCAATTTAGTTCATTAGCTCAAGGTGTATAACTTAACATGGGCAAGATAACCCCTAGTGGCGTGAAGAAGCTTGTCCTTGGATCAAACTTAGTTATATATCCTAGGCAAGTGTGGGGGTAATTGTTGACACTTGTTAACGTTGAAAGACCCTAGTTTAGTTTTGGTAATTGATGTAACCTAGTTACTAATCTAAGTGCTAAGTATGTGTAGCCAAGAGTAGATTAGTGATAAGGAGGAAGATGACATGAGCTCAAGTGAAGATCAAGATTGAATGATCAAGGAGAAAGAAAAGGACTTAAAGAAGGAAAGCTAGAGGCTAAGGTATATCCAAATAGGGATTTTCTTTTAGTGATCAAGACTCCAAGTGGGAGTGATCACATTTGTCACACCCAATTTTAAGGATAAAATTGAATGAACCAACTTATGTGCGCCCAGAGATCAATCACACACATAAGCGACAAATTACATAGTACCATCACAAGGTTCAATATATAACGAATAATATCACAGAGTCTTTACATTAATAACAGCGGAATGATATAGATAACTCTCTCGCAGAATCTCCATTCCATAGTGAATAGTTGACTGGTGAACACAATCCTAATAATCCTCAGAAGAATCCTCATAGTCATCTGTTACCCATCCAGGATTTTTATCCAAATTTGAAAAATAAAGCAAGCGTAAGTACATGTCGTACTCAACAAGAATAGCACGGGTTTATGAGGCTCAAATAAGGCATAACACTGGTTGACAGCGGTTGCTTTTAGTTGATCACATTTTAGCAATTGAGTAGCAACAATAGAATATACCAAGGAACAAGATTTGCATGATCATATAAACATGATAATTAATATGGAATAAACATCAACAGAAACTTCAAATAAATCAATATTCAATTAGTTAAATTCCTGTAAGACGTCCAAGGCCGCTCGTGACCGTGAGCGCGGCTGATATATCAGTTTTACACTCTGCAGAGGTTGCACACTTTCACCATGAGTCGTGATTCCCATGTGTCGGGGTTTGCAAGGCCCACACTACACTGCCAAGGTGCATAACAGGGTCTCACTATGAAGTCTTTCAAAAGGCTCTCTAACAAGTTACTAATCAATCCGGGCACAATGGCAAGGGGCGGTAGAGCCCTCCTTTCAAGTGTCACACACACGCAGCAGTACACACAAAGACAGGAGCCGCAAAACAACCAGCTCGGCAAGGAACCTTTCAAGATTAATAGCATGATAGAAAGTAACTCCATACTTGACTAAAGCCAGAGCCATATAGCCCTCATGGTTGCGCTGTAAGTCCCGGTGTCATACTTACAGATAACTCCTTAGTCCATGTTGCTAAAAATCATCTTTTAACTTTTATTCCATAATCAATTATTCAAGTTCATAAGATCATGACCCATCAAAGCACTAGCATCACTACTCAAATGCAATCTCATAGGTAACAAGGATCAAGTCATCAAAACTAGGAATAAACACTATGGTTGCCAAGGTAGATACATGCATCATGAATTTAGTGATTAAGGTGAATAGGCAACAAGGATGGTCCATGCTATACTTGCCTTAGACTTGAGATCATTTTCTCTGATCCAAAATCTTCAATGAATTGCTTCTTGATCACCACATGAATCTCACCGACTGGACATGATCATAACGCACCACACAGCATCCAATACATTCATGCATCACATACAAGTATAATATTCTATTAGAGCAATACACCAATCAATGAAAATAAAAGTTAAAAAGGTTTAGAAAACGAATCTACGTATTGCTACGAGCACATAGACGCGAAGATCACGCTAATCGGAATTACGGTTGAAAAGATACAACTACCAGAGGATTTGCTTTTTATAAAGAAACAAAAGAAAACTATAAAATTTATATATAAATACATTATAATAAGTTTTCAGAGAATATTATTTATATTAAAATCATATTATACCAAGAAAACAAAGTAAGGATCAATTATAGTCATTAATAAAAGACTAAGGTTGAATTAATTTTATATACAGAAAACCAGTGGCTTTATGGATTTATAAAATAACATTTAGTTCAAACTCTTCAAACAGTTTTGAAATGTTCATAAAACCCTTATACTCGTCTCTACGATCGCATCAATGTAAAGATCACGAAAATCGGATTTAAAATGTAAAAGATATGATTTTCCAAAGATTTTCTATAGAATAAATATTATCTTAATATTAACTCGAATTTTAAACATGGGGAAAATTAC
Source organism: Eremochloa ophiuroides (assembly GCA_038502445.1). NCBI lineage: Eukaryota > Viridiplantae > Streptophyta > Magnoliopsida > Poales > Poaceae > Eremochloa > Eremochloa ophiuroides. Next base: position 4,957,329 of record JAHLJS010000009.1, on the reverse strand, counting down.
TGTACAGCAATATAACTATGTAGAATAAGACACGAATCTAACGCAAGTTGAATGGTTCAATTCGGAGTTAAAATGGAGAAACTACGTGGAAAATATGAACCGATGGCAAAACCGTGGATACATCGTCTTCAACCTCTGTCATCTTCCTCCTTTGTCCAAACCTGCAGACTTGCATCCATGGTGGTGGTGCTGTTCGTGCACAAGGGCGAGGGCACTCGGCCGTGGGGCAGCAGGGCAACACCAAGGGCACGCGGCCTGCCGCAGCACAGGGAGGAGGAGGTGACCGGCCTACTCATCTGCTGGCTGTTTGCTGCTCGCTTGGTGGCTGCCTGCTAGCTGCGTACGTACAAGGAGAGGGACGGATCGGTTGCTGCTGCGTTCTTCCTGCTCGCTGCTTCTCGCTGCACAGCAAGGAGGCAGGGGCACGGGGCTGGACGCGAGGCAGCCCGGCCAGGGGGAGACGTGCAGGTGATGCTGGTGGCCGCGGAGGCCTGCAGTTCGCCGAAAAAACGAAGAACAGCTAATGCTCCCATGGTGGACCTCGCCGGAAAGTTTACCGGAGAAAGAAAAACAAACGGGAAATAGTCAAATAGACATGGATTTGAGAAAACAAATATACCACAACGTAGGGAACGAAGAGAGCTACCTCGTGGTGGTGGTGGTTTTTGCCGGAGACGGCCAAGATGGCCGGAAAAGCTCACCAGAGAGTTCGCCGGAAACCTAGTTTTTCCGAACTTCGGCTTTAGATCTAGAAGGCTACGAACGGTGGCTGCGAAAACGGGCCGTACTTTCGGAATCAGCGCGTCAAGGGCTACGCGGTGATATATATAGTTGTAGAGTTTGAGGTCGGTACAAAATAAGATATTTTTACTATTTTTGGAATTATTAAATATTCCGAATTAAATAATTCCAGAAAAGTCCAGAATTGATATTTGGGCCCCGAAAAATATACCGAAGGCCCGAAAAATTATGGAAAAATTCCCGGAGACATTTCGAAACATGGTGAACCGAAATAAAGTATTTGGACATCATGAAAAGATATTTTAGAGCATCTAAAAATTAGATTTTGCTCGTAGAAAAATAGGAGAAAGGTCCAGAAAAAGCCAGAAAAATTCCCGGGAAGTTATTAGAGATAATTTGATGAATGATGAGCACCAAAAAATGATTTAGAGCTGAAGAAAAGGTTCTGATAAACTCTGACTGAATGATATGAGCTAGAAATCAAAGAATTTGATTGAAGATAGACACAAAGACACGCAGAAAAGGTCGTTTACTAAACGTGTTTTGAAAACTTTACTCACTCATATCATTAAATCATTTTTAATCATTTTGAGTTTTGGCAAAGATCATTCAACCAAAATAAATCACATGCAAGAGCATGAATGCACAACCATGTTGGTAAAACCTAGCTGGATTTTAACTTAATGAAAAATTTTAATTTCCCTATGTTTTCATGAGCTCAAAAATACCAAATTAAATAATTTTACCTATATTTCAAAAGTAGCAAAATTTGGGGTGTTACAACATTTAGGATAGATAGCCGACTATTAAGGGGAGAATTAAGCTATTGCATTACTTTCAAGTGCTCTAAGTTGCATCTCATGTGCATTGATCTAACCAACCTAGAGAATCTCTGAAACGACCTCGATTTCCGTGAAGGGAAATCCACAGGCTCGTATTGTAATTCAACAGATTGCTTGGGACAATCCATGAAATTACCCATATCTCAGTTGTCACCAGGATCCATACAACGGTAATTAAGTCTTACATAAATACTTATTACATCGCCACACTGGCAGAATCAACATTCAGAGAAGCTTTAGAAGATGCGGAAACGATTCATCCTTCACGGCCAACTTGAGTGTAGCACGTGACCCTATTCCTCGTCATCATCTCCCTCGAAGTCGTACTCATTCTCGTCACCTGACAGCAAATTTATTAGTACGATTTGTACTGGCCACGGAGCCCACCTATGCAGCATTTGCTTTGTGGAAAGTGAATGCAAGGCTATACAAGCAGACCTATAGGCTGAGGTTTTCCTATGCAGCTGTAATCAATGTTTAATTAGTCAAGTTTTATCACCAGTTAACACCATCATCCCTTTTCCCATCACCACACCTCACATACCCACACCTCACTCTCATTCGACAGGCCCAACTCCCTCTCGGGCCTATCTCAGCGGCACACTACCACAACGGGTACACTGCCGGAAAAATGTTATCCAGGGGGAGAAAAGAATATGCTCTCATCTAATAGTGGTTGCAGAAACATTAGGAAAGGTCCATAGCCATCGAGTTGGCTTATGTATCGATCGATCAACCATACACTCTGCAGAGGTTTTACTACTCACAAGATTAGCCATCATCAATGCTGTACAATCATCTAGGCAGAATTCCAGGTGCTTGCTTGCCTAGGTCGATGCCACCCTGCCACTCAGCCCTGGGACATTCCGGATCCAACACCATCACACTGAGACTGGGAGACGCAGTACCGGGCCCCATCAGTGGTACTGCGCATCTAGAACGGTACGGGAATCTGCCATCCGTCACCGTCCACCCTTATCACCTCTCAACCTAGCAGTAGTGGCACCGCCCTACCAAGTAGTCCAGCCGTCTCCCGCCCATCAGAAGCGAGTGAGTAGCAAGGGAATCCAGATGTTTCCGGTCACTAGTCAGATCCTAGGTTGTGACCAAGCAGGCATCTCCACTTAGGGGATACTCTCCCCGTGCCATCACGGCACCTCCGCTCACGGGACTTCAATGCACATCCCGGAACCACCTCATAAGTCATTACCCGCCACAGGTATCTCTCGTGGGGATGCCCAGGTTGCACCCCCGGCACGACTTGCCCCACGGGCTTGTCTCACATCCCACTTGGTCGACATCAACCCTTACCACGCACCCAAGACGCACGCAGCACTCTCTCCCAGTGGTTATAATCAGATAAACACCGTCCCAATTCCACCATATAGCATATAGCAAGTAGTAAGTAGTGGAAGAGTAACAGTAAATTAAGCAGCAGCTAACCTAACAGCGGATAGCAGGGTATAGTCTTATCAAGGCAGGGAATTCAAACATACTATCATGCAACCAATCCATGCATAATCATAAAGCAATAGCAACAATGTCATTTGCAATGCGTAAATAGGATCTAAGGATCTGGTGGGACGTGGCACCTTCGTAGTCGTCTCCTAGCTCCTGAAAGTACTCGTGGTCGTCTTCCTTAGTCAGATCCTCCTCCGGCTCTGAAATCGAACACGAAATAGTCGCGTCAGCGACTCCTATAGAGTATTTCGGAAAAATCTAATAAAATAAAGAGCCAAATGCACACAAACATAGTCTCAGATTGTAGATCTCATTTTTCTGAGAATTTTGATATATGGTGCGCAATTTTTGGACATCGAATGAATAAGTTATGAATTTCCGAAAATTATCCTATTTTCTGAAAATGGGAAAATTGGTCGGTTAATCAGGGGCAGCTCGGGATTGGTCCACATGGCGCGCGGGTCCAGTAGTGCGGCATGTGGCGCCTCATCAGAACACAGACCCGATGGTCGCCCACCAGGTGTTCGATGCTGGTTCCCAGAGAGTCGCTGGCGTCGGCGTAGCTCGGCGGTGGTCGGGGGTAGCTCGGCGGAGCTCGGCGGTGGTCGAGGGTAGCTCGGCGTAGCTCGGCGGGGCTCGGCGTAGCTCGGCGGGGCTCGGCGTAGCTCGGCGGGGCTTAGCGGGGCTCGGCGTAGCTCGGCGTAGCTCGGCGGGGCTTGGCGTAGCTCGGCGGGGCTTGGCGGAGCTCGGCGTACCTCGGCGTTCCTCGGGCGAATCGGACATTCAGGCGCCGAGGGTGCCGCTCTCCCAAGCTCTCCCGGGGAGGCTCGGGCGAATCGGAGATTTGGTGCTAGCAGGGTTCCAGGGCGTCTGTTCAAGGCGGCGGTGTCTCTCCGGTGCGGCGGACGATGACAGGGCGCCGATGACCATATTTCGGCAAGACAGGGCTCGGCTTTCCCCATTTGGCGTGCTCAGGCAGTCGTCTGACCAGATCGTGGCGGGTTAGAGTCGTGGTATGGCCTCCTTCTCTCCCTTGGCATACGTCGGTTCTCCGACAAGGTGGAGGCGCACGTAGCCAAGGCGACAGACATGATTCGGGGCTCGGCTATCTACGCGACGGTGCTGAGGCAGACTTGGTGAACCTCGTCGGCCTCTCTCCGCAGCGCGAGGCGATCGGGGGTACTCAAAACAGATTTAGGTGAGGCGGATCGTGTCGGCGGTGATCACGTTCCCCGAGAACGCACCTCGCGGTGTTTCGTGCTATGGAGGTTCGATCTTCCGCAACTAAGCTTGTCCGAGATGGTCGGTGAGTTGGTGGTCACGCTAGCGGGTCGCGGTATTGAGATGCTCCGGTCATCGGCGGCGATGTCGCCGCGACTGTGAGGTTCCGGCGAGGCTAAGGAGGTCTTCTAGGAGATGTATACGCCTCCAGGGTCTATGGCGATGGTATACCAACTACCAATTTTGGCTACCGAGATTCCCAAGGTGCTCGGTTGTGGCGGCGGCGTGTCGCCGGCGGCGGCTGACGACGGCAAGGTGATTACGGTCTCGTTTTCGGCATAACCGGACATGGTTCAGTCAAATTGGCGTGACTAAACAGGCATATGTCCGCTTAGTGGTGAACTAGCGACAGGGCAGGGCCTCCTTTTGGCTCCGGTCCGCGGCGACGCTCCGGCGAGGTCGTGGCGCACTGCGGACGAGGCTTCCTCTAGCGCTTAGATCCGCGTAGCTAGTTCAAGGGGTCGTGGCGGTGCTCCACGACGCTCTAACCTATACGGGTGCTAGTCGGATTGTTCGGAACGGGTGATTCGGCGTCGAAACGCGTCGGTGGTGAGCGCGCTCCGCCGAGAACGCGTCGTGCTGCGTTCTCGGTCTAGCAAGCTTGTAGTCCGGGGGTTTCGGCCGGTCGCATGAGTGCATGGTGCAGGTGATCTTCCTGAGCCGGTAAAGGCTCATGCCTGCGCGTCCCGTGGGCGGAACACCATGGCAAAAGCAGGGCGAGGTTCGGACATGGCGTGCGATGGCTCACCGTGGTGTCGGTGAAGCTAGGATGGCGGTGCAGTGGCGAGTCGAAGCCGTGCAGAGCGATCGCAGTGCCGTGCCGCTCCTCGTCCGCAGCTCGGGCTTCTCCTCCGTGCCCGGCTCCGGCGTGCTCCGCGGCGGCAGCGCTTCGGCGGTGCTCTCCTCTCTCTGCTCCGCGCTTCTTCCTTCTCCCTATCTCACACGGTGTGGTGTTGTGGCTTGTGGAGCCGCAGCGTGGCGGCTGCGAGTGGGAATGGGCTAGGGTTCCTCGGGTGCTCCAATTTATAGCGGAGCTCGGGTGGCTACCTATGGCGGGCGGCTCTGATCTGCTCGGGCTGATCGGAGGGCTGTGGCTTGCGTGAGCTAGGGTTCTGGTGGTGCGCACGGGCTCGCTTGGCGGCCAAGAAAGGAGGGAACAGGCGAGGGACAGCGGGGTCAGGGCTCTGCCATGCGTGGCGCTGTCGGTCACGCCATTCGCATGACCCTGTCGGCCACCGTCTTCACGGAGAAGACAAACAGGGGAAAAGAAAGTGTGACTGACAAGCGGGTCCTGGTTGGCAGCGGCTGCGAGAGGCGCTGCGCGCGTGCAGGGTGGTTTGGCTGCGAGATGGGCCGGCTGGCTGGGCCGAATCTGCTCATCCTCTTTCTCTCTTCTTTTTATATTTTCACTTAAGTGTATAAATACATATATTACCCATTTTAAATATCGAGTAAATACAAACATAAATTGCAATAAATCCCAAATGATGCATCAGTTATTATTCTATGTGAATGGAATTAAAATGCAAGCTATACTCCTTTATTACCAAATTCATAATGAAACCTATATGCTTGCACAAGAAAAATGGGTTTTCATAATAAATAAATGAAAAATTTTAATTGGTTGGGATTTTTAGGGTTGTTACAGTCCTCCCCCTCATTAGGATCTCAACCTCGAGATTCAGAGATAACGTACCCATCGAAGAGGTAAGGAAACATAATCCGCAAGTCCGATTCTTTCTCCCACGTAGCTTCCCTTTCAGTGTGATTGCTCCATTGTACCTTGCACATTGGAATGGTCTTGTTCCGCGTCTCCTTGGTATCCCGTGCCAAGATCTTGATCGGATGTTCCTTGTATTTAAGCGTGTCTTGCGGGTCTAATGCATCCGTAGGAACTTGCTCCTCGGGAAGCTTCAAACACTTCCTTAATTGCGAGACATGGAACACGGGGTGTACTCCAGATAATTCCCCCGATAGTTCCAGCTTGTAAGCAAGCTTTCCAACCCTTTTACAGATCTTGTATGGCCCAACATATCTTGGTGCCAATTTCCCTTTTACGTGGAATCTGACAGTGCCACGAAGTGGAGATACCTTGAGGTAGACATAATCCCCAACCTTGAACTCAAGCTCTCTACGTCTTCTATCTGCATAGCTCTTTTGCCTACTCTGTGCAATTCTCAAATTTTCTCTGACCTATGCTACACCTTCCTCTGCTTCTACAATCTTAGCAGGGCCAAAGAAGGCCCTCTCTCCGGGTTCTGACCACATTAGCGGGGTCCTGCAGGGTCTCCCATACAATGCCTCAAACGGTGACATCTTGAGGCTTGTTTGATAGCTGTTGTTGTACGAGAATTCAGTGTGGGGTAAGCAGCTTTCCCAACTGGTCTTGTATTTTATCACACAAGCTCGGAGCATATCTTCGAGAATTTGGTTCACTCTTTCTGTTTGACCGTCAGTTTGTAGGTGATAAGCCGTGCTATAGTCCAGCTTGGTTCCGATGGATTTGTGCAAGGCCTGCCAGAATCGAGACGTGAATTGTGATCCTCGATCAGATATTATGCTTGTGGGTGCCCCGTGTAATCTCAGAATGTGGGTTATGTATAAATCCGCCAGCCGTTCGGCCTCGTAGCCAATGCTGATGGGAATGAAGTGAGCGACTTTGGTCAAACGGTCGACTATCACCCAAATCAAATCGTGTTTCTTCTCGGTGCGGGGTAACCCAACGATAAAATCCATCGAAATGCATTCCCATTTCCATTCTGGAATTGCGAGGGGTTGTAGTAGGCCGGCTGGTCGTTGATGTTCGGCCTTGATTCTGCTGCAAGTGTCACATCGGGCTACATGCCCTGCAATGTCTGCCTTCATATTCTCCCACCAGAAGTGCTTCCTTAGATCATGGTACATCTTGGCTGACCCTGGGTGAATGCAACATTTGGAGTCATGCCCTTCTGACAGAATCTTTTCTCGTATCGCTGAATCCGTCGGTACGTAGATTCTATCTTTGTACCATACAGTTTCCTGCTCATCTTCTCGGTATTCGGGGCCTCTTCCCAGCTTCATCAAACCACGGATATAGTCTATCTCAGGACAGTTCTTTTGCGCTTCACGGATCCGTGAGGTGAGATTGTACTCGACGCGAAGCTCATTTAGCATGCCATAGGAGATTACCTCGAGCTGGAACGCGTCAAACTCTCTCCTGAGCTCAGACGGCATAGACTTGGTGATGAGGGTATGGCAGTAGCTTTTGCGGCTAAGTGCATCAGCGACTACGTTAGCCTTCCCTGGGTGGTAATGGATCTCAAGATCATAGTCCTTGATGAGTTCTAGCCATCTGCGCTGCCTCATATTCAGATCTTCCTGTGTGAAGAAGTACTTCAGGCTCTTGTGGTCGGTGTATATGTCACACTTGTTGCTCATCAGATAGTGTCTCCAAATCTTGAGTGCATGTACCACGGCTGCAAGTTCTAGGTCATGAGTCGGGTATCGCTGCTCATGTTCCTTCAACTGTCTTGAGGCATAAGCTATCACTCTTCCTTCTTGCAGTAGTACACAGCCCAAACCTTGCCGAGAGGCGTCACAATATACAACAAAATCTTTGTGAATGTCGGGTAGGGCTAGTACAGGTGTAGTAGTGAGCTTCTCCTTCAAGGTCTGGAAACTCTTCTCACATTCAGGAGTCCATATAAACTTGTTCTCTTTCTTCAGCAAGTTGGTCATTGGTTTAGCAATCTTGGAGAAATTCTCAATAAATCTTCGATAGTATCCTGCAAGTCCCAAAAAGCTTCTGATTTCTGACACATTATGGGGTTGTTTCCACTCTTTCACAGCTTCAATCTTGGCTGGGTCTACCGCGACTCCTTCTCCTCATAGTACGTGTCCAAGGAAAGCAACTTCCTCAAGCCAGAATTCGCACTTGGAGAATTTGGCGTATAGCTGGTTGCGAGACAACCTCTCCAATACGGTCCTCAGATGATGTTCATGTTCCTCTTTTGTGGCTGAATAAACCAATATATCATCAATGAATACCACCACAAACTTGTCTAGCTCATTCATGAAGATCTTGTTCATCATGTTCATGAAGTATGCTGGAGCATTAGTGAGTCCAAATGAGACTACTGTGCACTCATACTGTCCATATCTAGTGACAAATGCAGTCTTCGGGATATCCTCTTCCCTGATCTTCATCTGATGGTACCCTGATCGGAGATTGATCTTCAAGAAGTACTTGGCCTTACTCAGTTGATCTAACAGATCATCGATGCGGGGCAGTGGGTACTTATTCTTGACTGTGACTGCATTCAGATTCCGGTAGTCAATGCACATCCTCATCATGCCATCCTTCTTCTTGACAAACAAAACGGGAGATCCCCAGGGCAAAGCACTAGGCCTAATGAAGCGCTTCTCCAGTAATTCTCCCAACTGCTGCTTGAGTTCCTTCAACTCATCAGCCGACATTCTGTAGGGTCTTTTGGCAATCGGTGCAGTCCCTGGCATCAGCTCTATAACAAACTCCACGTCTCTATCTGGTGGCATTCCTGGCAACTCCTCTGGAAATACGTCATTGAACTCACAGACCACCGGCACATCTCTGAATGTCAGCTCTGTCTTATCTGCTTTAGTCTCCAGGGCACATAGGAGGGCTTGGACTCTCTCGGTTTGGGGTACACATTGGACAGCTGTTCCCCAAGGGTGGGTTACCTGAACATATCTAGGTGAACAAGATATCACTCCCTGGTGTTTGGTTAGCCAGTCCATGCCTAAGATGACATCTAAGCTATTGGAGGGTAGTAGGGTTAGGTCAGCTCGGAAGTCAAGTCCCTCGATTGTGATTATCACTCCCCTACATATGTGAACGCTTCTGAAGGTTCCTAAGGGCGAGCTAGTTAGGATGGGGTTGCTCTCGGGGTTACAGGTATGTTATGCTTTCGTGCATATGCAGATGAAATGTATGAACATGTAGCTCCCGAATCGAACAGAACTGTAGCCATGTTACCCTGAACTAGGAACGTACCATACACAGCATCAGGTGCAGCTTCAGCTTCCTCAGCGGTCATGTGGTTCAGTCTTCCTCGGGTAGCAGATCCCCGGTTCGGTGTGCCCTGTGCAGCTGCTGGTGCACGGTTGAGGTCGGGGCACATAGTCACACGGTGTCCAGGCCTTCCACATCCGAAGCAAGTGGAGGGCGCACTGCCTGCTGCGGTTGTCACAGGAGCCTTCCAGTTGCTTCTCCTCGGTGTGTTGGTAGCCGGGACGGGTGTGTTCTGCACAGCTCGAGTCGGCGTAGGGTAGGTCTGAGCGGGGCGGTGGTAGTTGCTGTTGTTGGTACCACCACGGCTCATTCCCGAAGAAGGTCCCTGGCGAGTTCGAAAAGGCGGGGGTGTACCCGTTCACTGTCTCTGGGGTGGAGCAGTGCGAGCGGGTCCCTCAGAGCGGCGCTTCTTTCCCTTGTTCTGGGCCTCGAACTCCAGACGTGCTTCTATGCGATCCTTCTCGATCTCAATATAGCAGTCAATCAGCTCACGCAGAGTGTAGCTCTTGTTCCCTGACAGAGCCAACCTGATCTTGGTCTGAAGTCCCTTCCTGTAGTAGTACATCTTTTCCTTCTCGGAACTCACGCAAGACGCAGGTGCGTAGCAGAGCAAGCAGTTGAAGCGGGTGGTGTACTCGTGGATCCGGTCAGCTCCCTGGGAGATGTTGCGAAACTCGTTTTCCTTGGCCTCCATGACTCCCTCAGGGATGTGGTGGTCACGGAAAGCCTCGGTGAACTCATCCCAGTCAATGCGGGCTGGGTCCTCGTGAGCGCTGGTGTAGTTGTCCCACCATGCTCGTGCAGCACCGGTCAGCTGGTGGCTAGCAATCCCAACACACTCCTCGTCGGAGCAAGTGGTCAGGTCCAGCTTCTTCTCCATCTCTTTAAGCCAATCGTCGGCAGCGAGGGGATCGCTGTCGGTCCCGTCGAAGGTGGGTGGCCTCAGCTTCAGGAAACCCACCAGTTTCCTTTGGAAGTCATTCTGGGGTGGCCCATGGTGCCTGTTCATCCCAGTAGCTATGGCATTCAGCAGCTGGGTCTGCTGTGCCATTACTTCCGCCAACGTTGGTGGCGGTGGCGGCGGCGGTGGCGGAGGCACATTCTCGCCCTGTGGTGGCGGATCGTTCACAGGCGGTGCATCCTCTGCCCGGCGCAGCTCTTCTTCCAAGTTAACTCCAGCTCGCCTGCCAGCTGGGCGTCCACGGTTGCGACCACGCCCGCGTCCTGGCGCAGGTGCGGGGGAGGGCTGGCGGTTCTCCAGGCGCGCGGAACGTCTCATTGACATCTGAAGTTATTAGGTACGTGCTCAGTGCAGTAATAATCTTGTAGTGGTTTAAGTAGGAGTTAGATGTTTTCACCTATTTAAATGAATTAAAACATTTTTCATGCTATCCTACACTCAACCAAAGAAGCATAGAGATCCATAAGAAGCATAAGATCCAAATGTCACTCATCACATGGTTATTATTATATAAAGGATGTTCCTAGCTGCTAAGAAGATCGTGCTATGCGCAAATAGCCAATGACAGGACAACTCATGGTATTACTAGTCTAAAGGCTACGCAGGGTCCCATAAGCTACTGGTGCATAAGGTCAATAGCCATTTGATCGGGATCTCAATAGTGCCATCGTGCAGTGGACAAAGTGGTGGTCCAAGGCTGGTCATCTGCAAATTTTTTTCAAGAAACGGATTAGCAGGTCCTTGTATTAGATAAGCCATTGCATAAAAGTGAATGCAAGGTCGGTAATATAACCAAAAGAGAGTCTGGCTTCCTATTCTAACATCCATTCTCTATGGGTCTCGTCCTACAGTCAAGTATGGCTCTGATACCAACTGAAACGACCTCGATTTCCGCGAAGGGAAATCCATAGGCTCGTATTGTAATTCAACAGATTGCTTGGGACAATCCATGAAATTACCCATATCTCAGTTGTCACCAGGATCCATACAACGGTAATTAAGTCTTACATAAATACTTATTACATTGCCACACTGGCGGAATCAACATTCAGAGAAGCTTTAGAAGATGCGGAAACGATTCATCCTTCACGGCCAACTTGAGTGTAGCACGTGACCCTATTCCTCGTCATCATCTCCCTCGAAGTCGTACTCATTCTCGTCACCTGACAGCAAATTTATCAGTACGATTTGTACTGGCCACGGAGCCCACCTATGCAGCATTTGCTTTGTGGAAAGTGGATGCAAGGCTATACAAGCAGACCTATAGGCTGAGGTTTTCCTATGCAGCTGTAATCAATGTTTAATTAGTCAAGTTTTATCACCAGTTAACACCATCATCCCTTTTCCCATCACCACACCTCACATACCCACACCTCACTCTCATTCGACAGGCCCAACTCCCTCTCGGGCCTATCTCAGCGGCACACTACCACAACGGGTACACTGCCGAAAAAATGTTATCCAGGGGGAGAAAAGAATATGCTCTCATCTAATAGTGGTTGCAAAAACATTAGGAAAGGTCCATAGCCATCGAGTTGGCTTATGTATCGATCGATCAACCATACACTCTGCAGAGGTTTTACTACTCACAAGATTAGCCATCATCGATGCTGTACAATCATCTATGCAGAATTCCGGGTGCTTGCTTGCCTAGGTCGATGCCACCCTGCCACTCAGCCCTGGGACATTCCGGATCCAACACCATCACACTGAGACTGGGAGACGCAGTACCGGGCCCCATCAGTGGTACTGCGCATCTAGAACGGTACGGGAATCTGCCATCCGTCACCGTCCACCCTTATCACCTCTCAACCTAGCAGTAGTGGCACCGCCCTACCAAGTAGTCCAGCCGTCTCCCGCCCATCAGAAGCGAGTGAGTAGCAAGGGAATCCAGATGTTTCCGGTCACTAGTCAGATCCTAGGTTGTGACCAAGCAGGCATCTCCACTTAGGAGATACTCTCCCCGTGCCATCACGGCACCTCCGCTCACGGGACTTCAATGCACATCCCGGAACCACCTCATAAGTCATTACCCGCCACAGGTATCTCTCGTGGGGATGCCCAGGTTGCACCCCCGGCACGACTTGCCCCACGGGCTTGTCTCACATCCCACTTGGTCGACATCAACCCTTACCACGCACCCAAGACGCACGCAGCACTCTCTCCCAGTGGTTATAATCAGATAAACACCGTCCCAATTCCACCATATAGCATATAGCAAGTAGTAAGTAGTGGAAGAGTAACAGTAAATTAAGCAGCACCTAACCTAACAGCGGATAGCAGGGTATAGTCTTATCAAGGCAGGGAATTCAAACATACTATCATGCAACCAATCCATGCATAATCATAAAGCAATAGCAACAATGTCATTTGCAATGCGTAAATAGGATCTAAGGATCTGGTGGGACGTGGCACCTTCGTAGTCGTCTCCTAGCTCCTGAAAGTACTCGTGGTCGTCTTCCTTAGTCAGATCCTCCTCCGGCTCTGAAATCGAACACGAAATAGTCGCGTCAGCGACTCCTATAGAGTATTTCAGAAAAATCCAATAAAATAAACAGCCAAATGCACACAAACATAGTCTCAGATTGTAGATCTCATTTTTCTGAGAATTTTGATATATGGTGCGCAATTTTTGGACATCGAATGAATAAGTTATGAATTTCCAAAGATTATCCTATTTTCTGAAAATGGGAAAATTGGTCGGTTAATCAGGGGCAGCTCGGGATTGGTCCACGTGGCGCGCGGGTCCAGTAGTGCGGCATGTGGCGCCTCATCAGAACACAGACCCGATGGTCGCCCACCAGGTGTTCGATGCTGGTTCCCAGAGAGTCGCTGGCGTCGGCGTAGCTCGGCGTAGCTCGGCGGTGGTCGGGGGTAGCTCGGCGGTGGTCGGGGGTAGCTCGGCGGAGCTCGGCGGTGGTCGGGGGTAGCTCGGCGTAGCTCGGCAGAGCTCGGCGTAGCTCGGCGGGGCTTAGCGGGGCTCGGCGTAGCTCGGCGTAGCTCGACGGAGCTCGGCGTAGCTCGGCGGGGCTTGGCGGAGCTCGGCGTACCTCGGCGTTCCTCGGGCGAATCGGACATTCGGGCGCCGAGGGTGCCGCTCTCCCGAGCTCTCCCGGTGAGGCTCGGGCGAATCGGAGATTTGGTGCGCCGAGGGTGCCGCTCTCCCGAGCTCTCCCGGGGAGGCTCGGGCGAATCGGAGATTTGGTGCTAGCAGGGTTCCAGAGCGTCTGTTCAAGGCGGCGGTGTCTCTCCGGTGCGGCGGACGATGACAGGGTGGCGATGACCATATTTCGGCAAGACAGGGCTCGGCTTTCCCCATTTGGCGTGCTCAGGCAGTCGTCCGACCAGATGGTGGCGGGTTAGAGTCGTGGTATGGCCTCCTTCTCTACCTCGGCATACGGCGGTTCTCCGACGAGGTGGAGGCGCACGTAGCCAAGGCGACAGACATGATTCGGGGCTCAGCTATCTACGCGGCGGTGCTGAGGCAGACTTGGCGAACCTCGTCGGCCTCTCTCTGCAGCGCGAGGCGATCGGGGGTACTCGAAACGGATTTAGGCGAGGCGGATCGTGTCGGCGGTGATCACGTTTCCCCGAGAACGCACCTCGCGGTGTTCCGAGCTATGGAGGTTCGATCTTCCGCAACGAAGCTTGTCCGAGGTGGTCGGTGAGTTGGTGGTGACGCTAGCGGGTCGCGGTATTGAGATGCTCCGGTCATCGGCGGCGATGTCGCCGCGACTGTGAGGTTCCGGCGGGGCTAAGGAGGTCTTCTAGGAGATGTATACGCCTCCAGGGTCTATGGCGATGGTATACCAACTACCAATTTTGGCTACCGAGATTCCCAAGGTGCTCGGTTGTGGCGGCGGCGTGTCGCCGGCGGCGGCTGACGACGGCAAGGTGATTACAGTCTCGTTTTCGGCATAACCGGACGTGGTTCAGTCAAATTGGCGTGACTAAACGGGCATACGTCCGCTTAGTGGTGAACTAGTGACAGGGCAGGGCCTCCTTTTGGCTCCGGTCCGCGGCGTCGCTCCGGCGAGGTCGCGGCGCACTGCGGATGAGGCTTCCTCTAGCGCTTAGATCCGCGTAGCTAGCTCAAGGGGTCGTGGCGGTGCTCCACGACGCTCTAACCTATACGGGTGCTAGTCGGATTGCTCGGAACGGGTGATTCGGCGTCGGAACGCGTCGGTGGTGAGCGCGCTCCGCCAAGAACGCGTCGTGCTGCGTTCTGGGTCTAGCAAGCTTGTAGTCCGGGGGTTTCGGCCGGTCGCATGAGTGCATGGTGCAGGTGATCTTCCTGAGCCGGTAAAGGCTCGTGCCTGCGCGTCCCGTGGGCGGAACACCATGGCAAAAGCAGGGCGAGGTTCGGACATGGCGTGCGATGGCTCACCGTGGTGTCGGTGAAGCTAGGATGGCGGTGCAGTGGCGAGTCGAAGCCGTGCAGAGCGATCGCAGTGCCGTGCCACTCCTCGTCCGCAGCTCGGGCTTCTCCTCCGTGCCCGGCTCCGGCGTGCTCCGCGGCGGCAGCGCTTCGGCGGTGCTCTCCTCTCTCTGCTCCGTCCTTCTTCCTTCTCCCTCTCTCACACAGTGTGGTGTTGTGGCTTGTGGAGCCGCAGCGTGGCGGCTGCGAGTGGGAATGGGCTAGGGTTCCTCGGGTGCTCCAATTTATAGCGGAGCTCGGGTGGCTACCTATGGCGGGCGGCTCTGATCTGCTCGGGCTGATCGGAGGGCTGTGGCTTGCGCGAGCTAGGGTTCTGGTGGTGCGCGCGGGCTCGCTTGGCGGCCAAGAAAGGAGGGAACAGGCGAGGGACAGCGGGGTCAGGGCTCTGCCATGCGTGGCGCTGTCGGTCACGCCATTCGCATGACCCTGTCGGCCACCGTCTTCACGGAGAAGAGAAACAGGGGAAAAGAAAGTGTGATTGACAAGCGGGTCCTGGTTGGCAGCTGCTGCGAGAGGCGCTGCGCGCGTGCGGGGTGGTTTGGCTGCGAGATGGGCCGGCTGGCTGGGCCGAATCTGCTCATCCTCTTTCTCTCTTCTTTTTCTATTTTCACTTAAGTGTATAAATACATATATTACCCATTTTAAATATCGAGTAAATACAAACATAAATTGCAATAAATCCCAAATGATGCATCAGTTATTATTCTATGTGAATGGAATTAAAATGCAAGCTATACTCCTTTATTACCAAATTCATAATGAAACCTATATGCTTGCACAAGAAAAATGGGTTTTCACAATAAATAAATGAAAAATTTTAATTGGTTGGGATTTTTAGGGTTGTTACAATCTCTTTGAAAACCCTTGAAAAATGTTTGCAAAATGTTAACACACCGTGCACAAGTGTTGGAGATCTTGAGTGTTAGCACATAGAAGCAAGGGGTGAGAAATAGACTTGAAAATAGCTGAAAAAGGAGCGTCGGACTGTGTGGAAGGGCAGCGTCAGACCATTGAGTAGAGTCCGACGCCTAACCCTAGTTCTGGCCAATAGCGAGCTTCGGACGCTCGGTAAACGAGCGTCGGACCATTACCCACCTCAGTCCGACGGTGGCGAGCGGTGTCGGCGTGACGCGTGGCGTTCGGGAGAGCGTCGGACGCTTGAGAATAGTCCGACGGTGAGCGTCGGACGGTGTCCAACGATGTTTTAGCGTTTCTGAATCTCTCTGGAAGCGTCGGACCCTGGAAATTTTTAGTCCGACGCACTGACTCGCGATCGTGCGACGGTACGCGCACAGTGAACTGAGAGAGCGTCGGACGCAAGTGTTTAGTCCGACGCCCTCAGTCCGACGGTTTGAAAAAGCGCACGATGAGGTATCCGTTGCGATCGGACGAACGTCATTGAATCCATCTGACACGTGGCTAGATCGTGAGCGTCGAACGCTATCGATTAGTCCGACGGACTCAGTCCGACGGTATAAAATCGTATTTAACGGCTGTTTTGAGTGGGGTAACGGCTAGATTTGCACTTGGAGGTATTTATACCCCCTCCCTGGTCACTTGGTGACACTCTTACATACTTGGATTATTGTCATACATATTATTGCATTCTAGCCTCCCACTCTCTCTCTAGTTCATCATCTTGATCATTCTTAGTGAGATTGAGAGAACCTCAAGTGCATCATTGCTTGTGATTTGCATTCTAGAGTACTTGAGAGCAAGTCTTGATTTAGTTCTTATTCTCTTGAGTGAACCTCTTCTCATCTAATGCTGCAGTCTTTTGAGTTGCCATTCTCTATCATCCCTCTCCTCAAGTTCATCAACAGCAGCAAAAAAGTAGGGCCCCTCAAGGAGTCCATCTATGTAAGATTGCGGACTGACTGTCTATGATTCAAAATCATCCATTCTGTTCATTTTCATGCTGAGCCTGTTACTGACAATGGTGTCTACTCTGCCATGACCGTTGTGTTCAGACTGTGGTACTAGCATCGACCATCAGCTTGACAATCATCATCATCAACGCCTACTTCATAGTTTGGGCCTACATGGATTGGCTCATCCACAACCACCTCTTCAAGTATGCTAATGCTATCATGTCCATCTTCTTCTTCGCACTCATGGGTGCCTACATTATTGCCATCCTATACCTGATATTCAGGAAGGACATGGTAGTCACATACGTCTCTGTGCTGGAAAGGGTAGAAGCCGGTTCCGGCATAATTCTGGCGCCCGTTGCAGATGGAGACCTGCCAGCACCGTTTAGAGAGGACCTTGCTGAAGCCTCCATGTAATGTAATAAAACAGTAAATGATTGATGGATGAGGACTCGAGCATGTTTATTTTTCTTTTCGATAACACAGGCTGAACGCCCTTTAATTAGTTTCGTACTCAGCCAAATCTTGATTTACCCAATATTGTTCACCAAAAATGGTCAAGACCAGGCACTACAGGAAACGCGTACTTTGCCGACTACCTGAAGGTTTGCCGAGTGCTAAATATCGCGCACTCAGCAAAGGCCTTCTTTGCCGAGTGCCGCACTCGGCAAAGTCAGGCACTCGGCAAAATATCTGCACTCGGCAAAGAATTGCCCGGGACCGACGGCGTCGGGCGCCGTTATCTTTGCCGAGTGCCAAACGTTTGACACTCGGCAAACTGGTAACTTTGCCAAGTGCCAACCCTAGACACTCGAGAAACTATATTTTTTTTATTTTTTTGCACCCAAATTTTTTTGAAGGTTTGCTATAGTAACACAAACAACATGTTGAAGTTTAGAACTTTTTGATTGCATTTTGATATATTTCTTTAGTTTATTTTATTTTCTTAAATTTTGCCGGAAAAAGTAAGTTTGAACTTCAGGTGCATGAAATAATGAAATGTAGCCGTTCAAAAAATGATATTCATGTTGGAAGGTGTCTTTTGAGGCTGTATCTAGGAACTCACCGAAAATTTTGAACGCCTTATTCGCGGAACATGGCGACCCACTTGTTCTCGGATTGTATTTAAATTATATAAAATTCAAACGAAGTCCGAAAATCACGAAACTTGTCGAGGTGTCGTATTGTCGCATGTAGAGGCTATGATAAAAAATTGATCAGGTTTCAAGCCTATTGCGAAGTCAGATGCCTAAAACCCAGACATCTCCACATATGATCACATACCCCCGCTGTTGGTATAAATTAACTGCACTCTATTAAATAAGATTATATTCAGATTATCCGCAAGCGCACAGATAATATACCGCTGTCACATTTTACCCGGAGGTTTTAAATATTGTATCCACAGGGAACAGTAGGTGATAATGACCAAGCCGATGAACTTAACCCTTCAATTAGGCTAGATAATATTAAGAAAAAGAAAATAGCTATTAACTTCTACTTCCAACTACCGGTAAGTTTTGAATAATATCGTTCTAACTGGGCAGTGAAATGAATAAGAGTGGAAATCAGAGTTCCCTCCTACCAAACACCTATACACCTACCAATCCTATCATCGGGAAGTGGACTACAGAGGAGCCGACGTAGCTGTCACCTACGTGGACTACCACTATCCGGCTAATCAGGGGCATTCACAAGTGAACCTAGCCTAGGCACCACGCCTACACTACGAAATACTACTTCAATCAAGTAATGACCAAGATTAAAGTACTCAATATGAGTTGCAAACTTAAGAACGAATAAGAACAAATGCTTACTTGAATTAGAAGTTGAATACAAAACTACCTCAGAACACAGCTCCGCGCGAGGAAGCTGAATCCAGAAGAATACAGCTACGAAGAAGCGCCGACAGGCTGGAAATCCTCCGAATCTCTACTTCTCTACTATATCTCTCTACTTTTCTAAACAAGACTAGATCTAGAAGAATTAGTCTCTCCTAATTGCTACATCTAACCCTAACTGGAGATATTGAATTGAAGCTCAGGAATAGGGGATGCGTCCAGGGAGGTCTTTCCCTTTATTTATAGCCCGGTAGGATGAATACGGGCCGTTGGATCAAACCGACTTAACCAAGGGCCGAGATGACTCCTCAAAGGTGGTGGAGGAAGACTCCAGAAGACGGGGCCCGCAGTCCAGCAGGGGGCGTTGGTCGGCCCCACCCTAGGGCCGGCCGGCCCCACTTTGTGGGATTCAGGGTCCCCGGTTGCTCGGGTGTCTTCTAGATCCTTCCCACATCCTGATGACGATGTTTCCTTCGCGGTTAAGTTTCGTGTCTTTTACGCACTTTAATCCCTCTTTTACGTTTTTCTGGAATACTCCCTGTAAAATACAGAATATGCAAAACTCGTGGAAATTATCAGTTAAAACGCTAGAATAGTGTGTATTCATGTGTCCTTTCATGTCTAAAGTTCTAATAATAGTTGACGTTATCCACCGTCAACACCCGCGGCCGTCCGAGGACGCGCGTGGAGCCGACTCCTAGCCCATTGGTGGACGAGGACGACTAGGCGTTAGACCTCCAGGCAGGAGGGGTGACACTTCCTCTGACTCGTCGGACCACGAGGAGGAGGCGACCGTGACAGTAGGGGGTTCCACTTCCACTACTCCTTCTGGCTCTACCTCGTCGGGAGTCTACTTGCGCGGGCCCTCGAAGCTCCCGGCGTGGCCAATCCCACTTCACCGACCCGGTGATTCGACCCCAGGGCGACGAGTACGTATCATTTCACTACTATTTCATATGACATGCAGACTCTCAATGACTAACAATTGTTCTTAATGACTCTAGCAGCAACTGGGAAGTTGTGTCCTGGAAGGGCCGGCACATTAATGGCATGCTGGCCCTTCTGATTCGGCAGCACTACCCCGGGATGGTCACATATGCTGGGGTGCTTTCGCCGCCCTGGATGTGGGACCACTTCCACGCCGCTGAGGACAGAGAGCACGGCACCGTTGCGGCGTGGATCAAGGCCGAGTTCTGGGTTAGTCTACGTCACACTAAATTGGTCAATACTATGTATTCATTGGTCGCTCTAAAAACAATTAAACAATACATGATGTATGCATGCAGGACTTCTACATGTGCGACGCTGGGTTTGAGGGTCAGGCAGCGCGCGTGCAGGACAAGGTCTGCAGGTCCCGACTCTCGGACCTGTACTATGAGACGCGGTTCCAGTGCATCATCAACTACAACGCCGACATCCTTGGACAGGTAGTAAGGAAGGGCGATGCCAGGAGCATGACGCTCACGAGAGAGCAGTACCTCTTGATAAGTAGTACTTTCATGAACAATAGGTTACCTTCATTTCATCTTCTGACATATCAATAACTTGATGGCATGCAGCAATGTCCTGATTAGTGCGCCAGGCACCGCCTCTGCTAGGAGGCCATTGTGGACAGGTGGCTCTCGCCCAAGTGGGCGGAGAAGCACAAGATCCATCAGGACTGCCACCTGCAGATGGGTGGGACGCCAAACCACCAAGGCAACCAGAGCCTCAGCACGTACGCCGAGATATGGGTAAACTTCTTTGTGCTTTCATCTTTATTTATATATTCTAACACTCAATTCTCACTACTTGTAATCGTCTTTGTATTTCCTTGCAGTCCCAGGCACACCAGGGCCAGGAATGCAATGAGTTCATGGCGTACGCCCTGGCACACAAGGGCAAGGCGACGGCCCCGAACGTCACCTACAACCCGGTGGACGGCCCCGAGGCGTACGCCAACACAAGCGTCCACAGCAAGCTTAGCGAGTACACTTCTGTGGCTCGCCAGCGCCATGGGGAGGACTTCGATTCTGCCAACCAGCCCCTGGACACGGACCTCGTGATGAGGCTGGGAGGAGGGAAGTAGCACGGCCGGTACTAGATGGCGGAGAGCACAGTCGACTCCTCCTCTGTTGCCAGCCTCGCCTATATTCGAGCAAGGAGCATGGACTCCTCCCTCTCCATATGCCCTCGGCAGCCGAGCTCACAGCAGCAGATGGCAGAGCTCTAGGTTACTACTCACAAACTCGTCGTTCATTGCTTTTACACATGTACCTTGCCTTTGCACTGTTTAATCTTTGCGGTTAGAATGTTGCAGGAGAACATGCGGAGGTTGCAAGCCCAGCAGGTGGCACAGGCGGAGGCCCAACGGCAAGCGATGGAGGCCCAGGCGGAGGACCATCGACTAGAGATGGCGGCTGTAAAAGCACAGAGGGCGGCCGAGGAGCAGAGGATGCGGGACATATTCACCTTCACGGCGAGCTTGGAGGTCTTGCCAGATGTGGTCGTGCCTCCGTCGTTGCTCGCTCGAGTTGTGCCTCCTGCTCCTGTTTTAGGGACTCCAGTTAGTATGTGAACCTGTTGATTCCTTTAGCTTTTGCGCCCCTCCTGCACATACTCATGATTTCGCTTCTCCTTTTTATGCAACACAGTTGGCGGGTTCGGCCCCGACTCCACACGGTGGCCCTTCTCTAACGTCCGGGTGGCCAACTGGCCCTCCTCCACAGACCGAGCACTCACCTCAACAGCCCAGGTGGCTAGGACCAGGATGACAGTAGGTACCTCTCTTCATGTTCTTCGGACTTCTTCAGGACTTATACTTGTGTTCGTGATGCACTAGAGACATATGTGATGGATTATGGATTCTATATGATGGACTATGGACGATATGTGTATGTGATGCATGATGGATGGACGATATATGTGCATTTCGTGGATTATGGATGATGAATGTGATATATTAGGTATTGTGTGTGATGATGTATATGATATATATGATCTGTGTTTGTTTGTTTTGATGGAAAGCAAAAAACAAAAAAATTAACAATCTTCACCCCTTTGCCGAGTGCAATTGCACTGGCACTCGGCAAATCTGGGCAGCAGAAACCTGGTTTTCTAGATTTCCCGAGTGCCAGGGCCATGGCACTCGGCAAATTCTTTGCCAAGTGTCACGGCAGCAGCACTCGGCAAAGAGTTTTTTTAAAAAACAAATGGACCATTTTTTTTTTGCCAAGTGCAACGGCTAGGCACTCAGCGAAGAATTTTTCAAAAAAATCTTTGTCGGGTGCCACCTTTGTCGGCACTCAGCAAAGAAGCTGTCAAAGTTGATGGTTGACATTTTTTTGCCGAGTGCTGACTTGGCACTCGGCAAAGACTTTGCAGAGTGCCCGATATTTGGCACTTGGTTCTTTGCCGAGTGCTCTTTGCCTAGTGCGGCACTTGGCAAGCATTAAAGTCTTTGCTAAGCACTCGGCAAAGAAGCCGCATCCTGTAGTGAGGTGATTCTGGAAAAATAGGTGTGTCCTGTTTCCCAAACCGGTTACGCCTATTTTGCTAACTTGTTTGATTGCGTAATGGACTTCGTTCATCATTGCATAGCCCTTGTCAAGGCAATCAAAATTCAAATATTTAGAAGAACCAATTTAAGAGTGGAAATGAAACCCAATGAAGCCACCCAGAAAGATTTCAGAAACTAGCCAAACCAGTTTTGATTGTGTAGCCTCAATCAGAAGTTGTACCTTGAGACAGAATTTGTATGAGGTTTGGTTCCTACATCATATATTCATATTAGAGATAGATCTCCCCGATCTATAAATACAAAGGGACCGATTGAGGCCATACAATCGAAAAGAAACTAATCTTCTTTTATATATGTTTACCCTAATCTTAATTCCATCCTCATGTTTTTCTTCATCCCCTACTCTTGACGATCAGAGATGGCATTCTAGGCATGCCAGAAGACTTAGGACAACCATCTCGACGATCAGAGATGGCATCCTGGACTTCAAACTGTGTCTTTGCTACTTTGCATGAAAACTAGTTGTTCATCATCACATAAGCATGATACATATGTTTTGCTAGTTTGCTCGAAGACATAGCCATTCTTCACCGTATAACCGTAACACCTCTTTTAAAAAATTGAGTGAATGTTAGAGCAAACCCTCAATTAACTATTCATTTTATTATTTATTTTTTGAGAAATTTTATAATAGTTGGAGAGGCGACGAGAGGCGATTGGTGAGTCTATGGTCGGTGGGCCCAAAACATGAGAAGTGATGAGAGGCAATGAGGAGAAAGGCGATGAGAGCCGATTAGTGTGCCTATGGTCAGTGGGTCCATATGCGTCCCGTCGCCTCCAATCGCCTCTAAAATCGAGGAGTTAGGATACCCAAAAAAGAGGCATGGTAATTCTATTTTTGTAGTTTTTTTTAACTGGATCTGATCTATAGCCTGGGCCATTCCCAGCCCAGCTCCCCACTACTCTCATCCTCTCTCCAGATTCCATGCTATGAGTTCGCTAAAAAAGAGGTCCATGCCACCTGAGTGCCTGATGGCGTGATCGATGAAGGAACGCAACAGCCTGAAAAAAAATAGCGGGCTATAGCGGCGCTATAGCGGTAGGAGCGACCTGACGCTAAGCTATTCCTAATTCTGCCACTATGCCAACTTTCACCACTATTGCGGGCTATAGCGCCGCTAAATGACATAGCTTTAGCGGTAAAATAGAATGCAGCCCAACACATCATTTGTATCTTTTTGTTCTGATATAGGATCATGGTCACAATAAGCTACGAAGTGCTCTGTGAGAGCCCCGTTGGAAAGGGGCTCGACGACGGTGTGCTAGGGCTAGGGGGTGGCGACGCTAGGGCTGGCGGAAGCTGTGAGATATGGATTCATTAAAATATCAATTGATGAAGGTTCATAGGAAGGGACAAATTGTTAACAGGAAGATTACCTCTGTAATGTCTGGATAAATAATCCCCTGATGTAGTTCCATGAGCTCTGAAAGGTAATCGTCCTTTACTATCTCAAAAATCCAGAGATTTACTTTAGATAAAGGATATTGATAACCGGCTTCATCTACCCAAAGATAGAATCCGGACAATTATTATAAAGTTTTGCCTGCAGGCCAACATAACCAGTGCAACAAGCACCAACCGAATGTTCATAGCTCGGGAAGCAAAGAAATTGGAGGCCGACGTCTCTAAATGATGCACAGCTAAAGTGAGCTGCACCCGTAGATTGTCACGATGCTGCAGCCTTGCCCATTCACAGGGCCAGTGAGTCCCCCTTAATAAGGAAAATGGACCCTAGGCCCATTTACAATGGATTTTGGTGTTTGATGATCAACGAGACCAATATTGGACTTATGATTTTACAAGTATATTTGTTTTGTAGTTCAATAGGATGCAAAAGTGTTTTGGACTCACTTTTGGTGTTTACAAGTATTTACAATGGATTTTGGTATTTGAGGATCAACAAGACCAATATTGGAATTACCATTTTACAAGTATTTGTTTTGTAGTTCAATAGGATGCAACGGTGTAATTCGAGTTATCAACGCCTCAAGCAAGAAAAAAAGTCTTTTTGAAGACCTCAAAGATTAAGCACAAGTCCAAGACACAAGATGGAACTAAGCCGTATACTAAGAGCGCGAAGAAACAAGTGGAGAGAGGGTTTGGGTTCTCTCTCCCTCCTGCCGAGATTGCGAGACAAGATTCATCGATTTCCGCAGATCTTACTATGGAAAAACATGCACTGGACGCTGGCCTCGTGAGCACTGGACGCGTCCGGTGCATAGTCCAGCAGCACGCCTCAATAGTAGGCATCAGACGCTGGGAAGGAGCCACCAAACGCAGGGAGCTCACTGTGTGAGCGTCCGCTGCACAGAAGATAAAAAACACTGGATGCTGGGATCGTCCGATGACCGACCACCGGATGCGTCCGGTGGCTTCTCGACGCTCTTGGGAGCTCTCTGCACGCTCACCAGACGCTGAAGATCGAGCATCCGGTGCCTATGCCGGTTCGTCCGGTGATTAGAGGAAGTTGGTGCCAATGGCTATTTCAAACGGTCGACCGATGACATGGTGACACATGGCAGCACCGGACACGGGGTGAGCATCCGGTGCACCCACCGGACGTGTCCAGTGATTGGAAAATCGCCTGGTTTTATTTCCAACAGCTACCTTTCACTTGGGGGCTATAAATACCGCCCCAACCGACCAAGACAAGTGTGGAGAAGTGAGGAAACATTCTAAAGGTGTTGTTGCAATATTCTAGAGCTCTCCACTTGCATAGTGCTTAGTGATACACTTGGTGATTAGCGTAGGTGCTTTGCAAAGTGTTTAGGTTGATTAGACCACAGCTTATGCGCTTGCTCTAGGTTTAGTGAGGTTTGCATACCTCTTATCCAAAGGTGCTTGTGTGCACCGTGCTTGTCTCGGCGGGGCTTGTAATCTTGTGAGACCAGACCAACCGCGCTTGTGGTGTGGCCGCCACCGTGTACGGAGGGTAAAAGGCCCGTGGCGTTTCGGCCAGAATCTTGATAGTGAAGACGACGGGGTGCATCCGAGGAGAGGTTTGCCTTGCGAGGCATACCGGAGACCCACTTGCGCGTGGGGAAGGCCCGGGGCTATCCACGGAGTGACCCGACCGGGAGCTTGGCCCTTGCGAGGGGCTCCAATGAGGGCTAGGGGGAAGCTTGAGCGCTTCTTGATAGTTCGGTAAAAATACCGAAGTCATCGACGAGAGTTTGTATCTCTATCTCACATTTACCTTCCACATTTACATTGCTTTCTTGGTTGTGTGCTTTACCTTTCCTAGCTTAGTTGATAGGCTAGTTGATAGGTTTAGAACCCTAGGTTGCATAATTCTTTTGCAGTAGAGATAGCAACATACTTAGCAAAACCTTAGTAACACATAGCTAGTTTTTTATTGCATAAGTTTTGCTAAGGTTAGGAAAAAGTGTCCATAGTTTAGAAGTAGCATTTTAAGTTGCCTAACTCACCCCCCCCCCCCTTAGGCGTCACGGTCCTTTCACCCCTGTAATACCAAAAATAGAAAGGAAAGGAAGGGGAGGCCTGCTAAAGGCCCAGCCAACCACCCCCTTTCTCTAGACCGGCACCTCATCCTCTCATGTTGCTTCCTCCTCTTGCTCTCCCATGGCTTCCCTCCCATAAATCTTCCCACTGCGGTGCCAAACCCTTGGGGAAATCCAGCAAAATGGATCGGGGATGTCATGAGGAGCAAGAAGAGGTGCATCTTCCATGGAGATTAGTCCTTTCCCCATCTCTTGCTGCTGCCCTAGGGTTTGAGGGTTACAAAGGTGAGTGGGATTCCATCCTCCCTGCTCAAATTAGATGTCTATGGTGGAGTTATGTATGGAGATTAATGGATTAGTATCCATAAGTTGGTATCTTCCCTAGGATTTCATTTTACTAGATGTGTTGAGAGCACCATTAGAGCTACTTAGAGGCCCAATAAATGTTGTGGTAGACTAAAAGTTGTAGGGGACATTCAGATCTAATAACTCGCAAAATTTCATAATTTTAGGCCTTGTAGTTTCAGAGTTATGAATTTTTTAAACTGGCTGTCATAATCTGATGAATTTCAGAACAGGTTTAAATCTAACTTATTTAAGGCTATCTTATAGTCATGTTATGCAAAAAAAATGATAATACAAAAGTTGTAGATAATGAAATTCTCTATCATCCGGTGAAATTGTAGAACTTTTGGCTGAATGAATTTGGAGAAATAAAAATGTTAAGTTTGCTACCCTAATTTCTGGGCAGATTCAGAACTTTGTTTTCAACTGCAGTTTTGGTAATAAAAATATGGCTTCTCCATGAAAGTTTTAGGTCTTACTCTGTTGATTTTTCGTCCAACCTTAAACAAAGATAAATGGTTTTTGAGAGAGAGAAATTCATAACAATGGTGATGGAGCTTTATTTGGTGATGGAGCAACTGATCCAGGGACTGATACATGATGCACATAGGACCCTAAATTTGGGGACCAACACTCAACGATCACATTCGTCTTTTATAGATCACTCTTCCCTAAATGCAAAATATACATTAGGGGATGTGAAAGTATCTTTCAATTGTCTTACTTAATTTATGTCATATTCCTCCCCCACAAAATGTGGCATAAGCTTTGTTGCCATAATTTCGAAAAGAATTTAAAACTCTTGTGAATGAGAAACTTTAATTACTTAATTCAACCACATGACTATGTCATGCAAACAAAGATATTTCTTAATTTGTATGGGAGTATATTTTCCTCATTCCACTTCAAGAACTCAATAGAGTCCTTTATTATTAGTACTTCTACAAGTCACGCTCGCATGTCACACTTAATTAGTATAACACAATAGAAGTGCATGGTCAATACTAGGATAGCATAAGAGCTATCCCTAACTTCCCTCTGCGGGATACACCGAAAGCACATGTTTCATCACAAATCCTCCTGTCATGCAGGATGAGTACTATGTCAAAACTTCTCTTGCCGTGCGGGATAATTCACTATAGGAACATAATTCTACAATAAATTTGAATAATTTGAAAGACACGCGCTTAATCCAACGTTGGTCAAATTAAACATGTATATGACTTATTACATCTCTTATCATGATGACTGAGACTGAAAATTGAATTCTTCTTCATGGAGAGTACACAAAAGGCATTTCTCAAATTAAACTCTTATTGCTCCATCTCCTTTTCTCGGATAAATATCCCTGAATTCTTTCTTTTCAAGCCAATCAAAAGGAAACACATTCCCTCATGCAATGGCCTTCTTTCTTACAAAACTTACACTTATCATCTCGTGAGTAACTAGTACCCAACTCATTTTTCTTACTACCTTCAAGAATGAAAGCAAGGAGATCTTTGTCTGAAAAATTATTCAACAATAATCAACAGTAATAAGCATGAGAATAGCCCTATGTTGGTCTGGTTATAATATGTGTATTAAACATTGAAATCTTTAACCTCTATTCTATATCACCGTTGGACAAAAATAGAATAAAACATCATTTTGCTACATTAATTCCACATCATCGTTGGGCATAAGTGAGATTAATGTATGGAAAACTCAATAAAATTGAAACTCCTCAAAATTAAATCCTCCTGTTGGTTCAAATTTAGTTATAAAATAATCATCATCATTGCAGCGGAAACATAAAAATATGTTTTTCTATTTTAGGAGCATCTGTTGATCTTTATCTACTCTCTGGAAAATTGGTCACTTGGATGCAAATTTATCAGAGATTTAAACTCTAAACAAAACTCATAAATGAATTATAATATTGTTATCATCAACGTTGGTCAAATAATGTCAATATCATAATTAAACTTAAACAAATATGACTACTCCTCTAATTAAAATTACAGATAAACATGATCATAATTTTCTGAATATTCTAACTACTCTCAAAATTAAATTCTCCCGTCGGTTCAAATTTAATTAGGAGATAATAATAATTAACTTTGCAGCAGAAAAATGAGACATTCTTGAAAATTGATACATATTCAGAAGCATTTTTGTCTCTTCTTTAGACAATTATCACGTTGGTTCAAATAGAATAGAGATAAAACTAAATCAAATTCTTCAAAAAATAGCTTCTCAAAATTAATAAACGAAAAACATATGGCCTACTGTTCATTTGGCCTATCAACTAAAATGGTCCGAGCATGTGCTGGCCGCACAAGCCGCAGCCTGGGCCTGGGCCTTTCTTCCCGCAGGCCCAGCTAAACGCCGAGTTGCCTCGGCCGTCAGATGCGAATCGATGGCTGACAAACTTTCCTTGTTGAACAAAACCAATAGCAGCTGAAACCCTAACTCACTTTCTCTTTCTGTTCTCTGATTTTCTCGGTCCAGCCAGTCGCCGGCCTCGGCACAGCGACGGCGGAGCGAACGTGGCATGGCGGCGGCGTCGTGGGTCCCTTTCGGTTTCATAGCCGCCGCAGCAACTCTGGGCGATGAAGGTGGTGGACGGTGGCGGCTGTCCGGTTCCCCACCGGAGCCTTCTCCTCCCTTTCCTACTTCTCTCTGCCACTCTTGTGTGAGAAGTGACAGAGGGGCCACCCAAGGCGGTCGGACCAAGGAAGATAGGGTGCTACCGTGAGGCCCATTGCCGGCGTGGGTGCTCCTGTGGTTGTGGACTTGTGGGGGCGACCGAGAAACTCTGGTAGGT
Source organism: Eremochloa ophiuroides (assembly GCA_038502445.1). Classification (NCBI taxonomy): domain Eukaryota; kingdom Viridiplantae; phylum Streptophyta; class Magnoliopsida; order Poales; family Poaceae; genus Eremochloa; species Eremochloa ophiuroides. The sequence goes on along the minus strand of JAHLJS010000009.1, from coordinate 4,928,692 downwards.
CCCCGTTCCCTCCATTCTTCCTCTTCTTGTTCTTTACTTCTAGGGTTAGGGTTTCGGTTTGTTCCGAATCGAAATTCATTTCATCTTCTTCTTCATTATTTCCTGAACCTAATCTACACATTAGGAACCTGGCTCTGGTACCAATGACAGACTCGGAGGATGTCAACCTAACAAATTTCTGCATTTGATTTACACAACACAAAAGCTAAGGCTACATAGGTAGTTTTGTTCCAACTCATGCATACATAGCAGATACAAAAGACACCTACAACCAACAGTTTTTAAGGTAATATAGGGAGCGTACCTAGCGGATATAAATGCCACCTACAAGAAACTATTTATATTGAATAGGAAACAGGCGTGGTCGAGTCAATTTTGTGTCCTTCAGATTGATTATGGCCACCAGAAACCATGTCTATTTAATGATTTTTATAGTCACAAGAAAAATTCCAAAATGAAAGTAAAAGTTGTTCAGACATAATCCACCTCCAACAAATTGCAGGTGTTCGGCGTCTTTAATACTCCACAATTGAACGCACGGTGAGAGAGCATCACGCCTTTGTTCTGGTTCAGACTCCACATTTCATATTTGCATCCAGCAAGTCATCTATTGAATCATTGAAAATGAATAGAAAATGGGTGAGATGATTACATTTAACACTGCAAATGTAACAAACACATATATGTGTAAAGAATTTATGGAAACACCATATAAACCCATAAAGTTCTTACAAAGATGTTAAATTAAACACTTAATTCTCAAATTCACTTAAAGAGGCTTCCACGCCAACAAAAATGCTTATGAATTGATAATACCATAGACAATAATAACGTCAGTATGGTCCTGTTGACAACTAAAATTGGCAGAATCTGCGTCAATAGGTCCATAGCTCCTGTCCCGGTAGGCTTGTGCGTATCGTGGTAGAGAAAAAGAAAGGAGTGAGAGCATAGGTGGAGAAAGGGATAAGTGAAAGAGTGAAAAAAAATAGCATTTATTACGTGAAGACACCTGCATTATATGATGTAGTTTCTATAGATAGTTTTTTTGTTGACGTTGATATCATGGAAACTGCACGTAGTTTCAAGCATAGGGATTACCCTTAGATTAGTGTGGGTGAGATGATTACATTTAACACTGTAAATGTAACAAACACCTATATAAGTAAAGAACTTATGGGAACACCATATAAACTCACAATGGTCTTACAAAGATGTTGAATTGAATAGTTAATTCCCAAATTCACTGAAAATGTTGCTTCCACGACAACAAGATACTTATGTAGTGATAATGTCACTATAGTCCATAGCTCATGCAGACCACCCTTGAACAGAGACTCTGCCTAAGAAACTATATCAATGCTGTTGGATTCTGGGTATGACGGTTCTCCTTATTTCCACTCGATATGACCCCACCACATATGGCAACCTAGTCACTGAGGAAATAGAAGAAACATAGAGGAAAACTTGTTTTAGGAGGGAACCCATGTCTACTTATACCATGGCAGTATAAGTAGACATGGGCTTCACGGGCAAACCAGCTTTCAACAACGCGTCTACCTAAGAAACCATGTGAATGCTACTGGATTCTAGGTACAAATATTTTCGCTTTTTCCATTGGATATGACCCCACCACATAAGCATTTTAGACTAGTCATTTTTCTTCAATGGCAATTGGTATTTGTAGAATACTTTACAGACTACAAATTCCCCATTAGTTTCATCTTCTTTTACACCAAGACGAAATTCATGCATCACCCAAAACTCTCTTTCTGGCTTGTCACAAACTTTCTTTGGAGCTTTTATAAAGAACTAAGATCTTCTTGGAGCCTTTTCTCACACCATTCTTGTCAAATAAGGGTTTGAATGCTCCGGTCTTATGCCACCTGCTGTTAATATTAGCAACACCGTCACAAATGCTGTTGATAGGAATAATCATTCGACGCTTGCAGTTACCAGTGTCATATGTGTTTAATTTGGGTGCGACATTTCCTTTTTCATGGGATTTAAGGAGGTTACAACCCCCCATTCCCCAACACACACAAAACACACCCATCCACCCTTGTTTTTTCACTGGATATGACACGCACCACATAAGCATGCCTATCACAACCCGCTCGACTATCCCTGCCAAATTATATATGGATATGAAAGTTTTTAACCTTTTCACAGGATTTAAGAAGCTTACCAGCCCCTCTCCAACCCACCCATCCACCCCCTTTCACTAGATACAACACATACCAAATAGGTGTGTCCATCACAACCCACGACTACTTATAATGAGGCAGGAATAAGTGACTATTTCAATGTCGGGAGGAAACCACCGTTTTCTCCATCGGAAGGGTCCATTATGGGCTCGCTGTGGATGCCAGCGCATCACCGCTGCAGAAAGAATCACCATCGCCTTCCACATGCTCTCACCCATGTTGCCACGCTCACGTGTTGGCCTCGCACGTGCACCGGTCATGCTCATTCTATCACCATGGTCACCCACACCACCGCACTCTCTCACACGAGCTCCCCTGTGATGTCACACTTGCGTGCCAAACACACTCGAACGCTCCGATCTGCGTGTGCCCATGGATCTCATGGTTGAGAGAAGGAGAGGAGAGATAACATTTGAAGGAGGAAGGGATAAATGAGTGAGAGAGATAAATCAACATTTATTATTTGGAGAAACCTACATTGTATGAAATAGTTTCTATAGATAGTTTTTTGTCGATGAAGTTATCATGGAAATCGTGCATAGCTTCAAGCATTGGGACTAACCTTAGATTAGGGAGGGTGACACGATTATATTTAACATGGAAATGTAACGAGCACATATATAAGTAAAGAATTTATGTGAACACCATGTAAAGTTATAAAAATGTTAAATTGAATATAAAAATGTTAAATTGAATAGTTAAATCCTAAATTCACTTTATGTGGATTCCATGCCAAGAAAAAACATAATTAGTGATAATACCATAGATAATAATGTCAATGTAGTCCATAGCTCACTCGGACCACATTTTAACAACGCAATCATGTGAATGCTACTGGATTCTAGGTACCGCTGTTTCCCCATTTGCCATTGGATTGGACCCCACCACATTTGCTTTTAGGCTTGTCGTTGTTCTTCAATGGCGATCGGTATTGGTAGAATCCTTTATGCTACAAATTCCCCATTAGTTTCATCTAGTTTTACACCAAGACGGTACTGATGCGTCACCTCATTCTCTCTTTCTGGCTTGTCACCAACTTTCCTGGGGGTTTTATAAAAGAACTAAGATCTTCTTCCAACCTTTTCTCACACCATTCTTGTTAAATACGGGATTGGATACTCTGGTCTTATGTTACCTTCTGTTCCCGTTAGCAACACCATCACAAATGCCACCGGAGGTAGTAATCATTTGACTTTGGGGTTATCTATGTCATATGTGTTTATTACTCAATTAAAGAATTTTGAATGCGATTGATTTTTTTCTTTTTCACTGGATTTAAGAAGATCACCACCCACACACAAAATCCGCCCATGCATGCCCTTTTTTCACTGGATAGGACCTGCTCCACATAAGCATGCCCGTCACAACCCGCTCGACTATCCTCGCTGAATTATAGGCTTGGGAATTTTCTCCATTTTCCTAGGATTCAAGGAGGTTATCAGCCCCCTGCACCTCACCCATCCACCACTTTTTCACTAGATATGAGCCATACCAAATAAGTGTGTCCACCGAAACTCATGTCTACTCATACTAATGCGGGAATAAATGGTTATTCCAGCATCGGGAGGAAACCACTAGTTTCTCTCTAGATAGGGCCCACGATGGGCTCACTGCAGATGCCACCGCATCAACGCTACCACAAGAATTGCTGTCAGCTTTCCTGAACTCTCGCCCATGCCGTTGCGCTCATGTCTTGGCCTCAATCGTGCACCGGTCATGCTCGTTCACTCGCCGTAGTCATCCCCTGTGATGCCACACTTGCACGCTCATGTCCACATGCGCACGCACATCTCTTGGTACAGAGGAGAGGAGATAGAGCATTGGACGCAGAAAGCAGGGATAAGCGAGTGAGTGAGAGAAGTCAACATTTACTATTCGGTGACCTACATTGTATGAGATAGTTTCTGCGAATGGGTCTGTGGTCCAATGGTAGGACTGTCTAGTGGGACGCTACCCACCAGGGTTTAAATTCTGGTTGTCGCACCTTTTCTGGATTTATTTTAGGATTTAACAACATTGTGCTTTCAGTGGTAGGCGACGTTCCCGTCGACAGCGAAGCGCCTGTGGTGACTTCGTCAATCTCGAGATTTGTTGGCGCAGTCTTTCGGAGATGCTCATAGGGGTAGGGTTTGCGTGCGTATGTTCACAGGGGTGAGTGTGCGTGTCTTGTGAGCGTCTGTGTCTGTACTGTGTAGTTCAAAAAAAAGAGTATGAGATAGTTTCTACAGATAGTTTGTTTTGCCTAGACCCTGCAAATGTAACAAACACACAAAGTAAAGAATTATAGGACACCATATAAACTCACAAAGATGTTAAATAGAATAGTTAATTCCCAAATTAACTTTAAGTGGCTTCCACGCCAACAAAAAACTTAAATAGTGATAATACATTTGATAATAACTTCAATGTGGTCCATAGCTCACACAGACCACGTTCTAATAACGCCTCAGGCTAAGAAACCATGTGAATGCTACTAGATTCTAGGTATGACTGTTTCCCCCATTTTCCATTGGATATGACCACACCTTATAAGCTTTCAGACTTGTCATTTTTTCAATGGAGATTGGTATTGGTAGAATCCTTTACAGGCTACAAATTCCCCATTAGTTTCATCTTCTTTTACACGAAGATGGTACTGATGCATCATCTAATTCTCTCTTTCTGGATTGTCACCAACTTTCTTGGGAGCACTAGAAGGATCCAGTTAATCTGTGATGATAATTTTTCATCACGGATCAACAAAAAAACGTCAGCAAACAGCATCTGTGATGATTTCACATATCATCATGGATTGAGTGTCATGGATTAACATGCGTGATGTTTTGTTGAAAATCATCACGGATTAGTGGAATTGGTGACGATCATAAATCATCACGGTAAAGCCCGAGGCCTACTTAACCCAGCCCAAGTCCATTTCCTGTGACGAAGGATAATTGTCAAGGATGCATTGCCATGTCATCATGGATGCTTCGCTAGATGCTTATGTGGATGATGACATGGACACCATCTCAGCCCATTCATTAACAGGCCGAAATCTAAGATGGGCCGGTTTTTAGCCCAATTTTTGTCACTTTTGCAGGATTCTTTTTAGCAATTTTGGCAGCTCAAATTCAGCCTTTTTGAAGCCCAAGTTCATCACCAATTTAATTTTTAGACCACTTTTCAGCCCACTAATACAGCGCAAACAGCCCATATACACAGCCTTTTCGCAAATTCAGCCCATATACACAACGCATTTTCACATTCAGCACATATACATCTCCAGCCCATACATCACATCAAATAAAAATCTTCTCATTCCATCAAACTTCATATCACATAACTTTTCATCATCATAATACATAAGTTCTCACCGAACATCAGATTACATACAAAGATTCATCAAACATCCCATCAACCTTACAGTCCTTTTCTCACACCATACTCATCAAATACGGGTTTGGATGCTCCGATCTTATGTTACGTGCTGCTCCCATTAGCAACACCATCACAAATGCCACCGGTGGCAATAATCATTTGATGTTTGTGTTTAATAGTGTCATATGCGTTTAGCACTCTATTAAAGGATTTTAGGTGCGCCTAATTTTCCTTTTTTCTTGGATTTAAGGAGGTGTCCCAACCCCCTCCCCCCCCCCCACATCACACACACACCATCACACACACACACACACACACACACACACACACACACACACACACACACACACAAAATCCACCTATCCACCCCCTTTTTCACTGGATAGGACCTGCACCTGATATGTCTGCCCGTCGCAACCCTCTCGACTGTCCCTACCGAATTATGGGCTTGGGTTTTTTTTTCTTGTTTTTCCTGGATTCAAGGAGGTTACCAGCCCCCTCCAGCTCACCCATCAACCTCTTTTTCAATAGATACGAGCCATACCAAATAAGTGTGCCCACCGAAGCCCATGACTAGTTGGGAATAAATGGCTATTTCAACGTTGGCAGGAAACCACCGGTTTCTCTCTAGGTAAGTTCCGCGATGGGCGTGCTGCGGATGCACCGTTCAACGGTACTCAAGAATCACCATCATCTTTCACATGGTCTCACCCATGCCGTCTTGCTCATTTGTTGATCTCAATTGTGGTCGGTCATGCTCGTTCACTCACCACGGTCATCCACGCTGCCGCACTGGCTCAGGTGCGCTCCGTCATGATGCTGCATTCGCACACCAAACACATTCAGACACTATTGTCCACGTGTGCTTGTGCATCTCATGGTACATAGAAGAAGTGGAAAGAGAGAATTGGAGGGAGGCAGGGATAGGTGAGTGAGACAGAGAGAGAGAGAGAGAGATCAACATTTATAATTTGGAGATACCTACATAGTATGAGATGGTTTCTAATAGTTATCATGGAAATCAAACGTTGTTTGAAGCATTGGGAGTAACCTTAGATTAGGGAGAGTGACATGACTAGATTTAACACTGCAAATGTAGCAAACAGATATATAAGTAAATAATTTGTAGGAACGCTCTCAAAGATGTTAAATTGAGCAGATAATTCCCTATTTCACTTTATGTGGCTTCCGGGCCAACAAAAAACTTATTGATAATACCATAGGCAATAACGTGAATGTGGTCCATAGCTCATACAGACCACAAATTCCCACTAGTTTCATCTTTTACACCAAGACGGTACGAATGCATCCAATTCTCTCTTTCTGGATTGTCACCAACTTTCTTGGGAGCTCTATAAAGAACTAAGATCTTCTTCCATCCTTTCTCATACCATTCTAGTTAAATACGGGTTGGATGCTCTGTTCTTATGTTTTGTGTTGTTCGCATTAGCTACACCATCACAACTGCCACCAGTGGCAATAATCATTTGACGGTGGCGTTTAATAGTGTCATATTCGTTTAGTACTCTATTAGAGGATTTTGGGTGTGATTGATTTTCCTTTTTTGCTGGATTTAAAGAGGTGTCCCAACCTCCACACACACTAAATCCACCCATCCTTGCCCTTTTTCACTGGATAGGACCTGCATCACATATCTCTGCCCGTCGCAACGCACTCGACTATCCCCACCGAATTATGGGGTTAGGGGTTTTTTCTTTCTTATCCTGGATTCAAGGAGGTGACCAGCCCACCTCCTTCTCACCCATCTACCTCTTTTTCACTAGATATGAGCAATACCAAATAAGTGTGTCCACCGAAACCCATGTCTAGTTATACAAGGGCTTGAAGAAATGGCTATTTCAGCGTCGGCAGGAAACCACCGGTTTCTCTCTAGGTAGGGCCCATGATGGGCTTGCTGCGGATGCAACCGCATCAATAGTTTCGAAGAATCACCGTCACCTTTCAGTGGTCTCGCTCATGCTGCCGCGCTAATTTGTTGAGATCAATCGTGTGTTGGTCATGCTCATTCACTAGCTGAGGTCATCCACACTGCCACACTGGTTCAGGTGCGCTTCCTCATGATCTCGCGCTTGCACACCAAGCACACTCAGATGATCCTTTCTGCGTGGTACAAAGAAGGTGATGAAAGAGAGAATTGGAGGGAGAAAGGGATATGCATTTATAATTTAGAGATACCTGCATTGTACGAGATATTTTCCATACTTTTTTCCATTGTAGTTATCATGAAAATCACGTGTAATTTCAAGCATTGGGACTAACATTAGATTAGGGAGGGTGACATGATTAGATTTAAAACTGCAAATGTAACAAACACATATATAAGCAAAAAATTTATAGGAACACCCACAGAGATGTTAAATTCAGCAGATAATACCATATTTCACTTTAAGTGGCTTCCACGCCAACAAAAAACTTAAATAGTGATAATACCTTAGACAATAACGTCAATGTGGCCCATAGCTCACGCAGCCCACCTTTTAATAATGCCTCTTGCTAAGAAACCATGTGGATGCTACTAAATTCTGGGTATGATTGTTTCCCCCTTTCCATTGGATATGACCACACCACATAAGCCTTATAGAGTTGTCACTTTTTTCAATGGTGATTGGTATTGGTAGAATTCTTTACAGACTACAAATTAAATTCCCCATTAGTTTCACCTTCTTTTACACCAAGACGGTACAGAATCATCCAATTCTCTGTTTCTGGATTGTCACCAACTTTCTTGGGAGCTTTGTAAAGAACTAAGATCTTTTTCCATCGTTTTCTCACACCATCCTCGTCAAATACGGGTTTGGATGCTCCGGTCTTATGTTATGTGCTGCTCCCATTAGCAACACCATCACAAATGCCACCGGTGGCAATAATTATTTGACGGTTGTGTTTAATATTGTCATATGCATTTAGTACTCTATTAAAGGATTTTGGGTGTGACCGATTTTCCTTTTTCGCAGGATTTAAGGAGGTGCCCAACCCCCCGCCCCCTCCCCCCCCCCCCCCCACACACACACACACACTAATTCCACCCATCAACCCTTTTTCACTGGATAGGACCTGCACCACATATGTCTGCACGTCGCAACCCTCTCGACTATCCCCCGACAAAAAAAGGGCTTGGGTGTTTTTCCTTTTTTTGTCCTGGATTCAAGGAGGTTACCAGCCCCCCTCCAGCTCTCCCATCCACCTCATTTTCACTAGATACGAGCCATACCAAATAAGTGTGTCCACCGAAACCCATGTCTAATCGTACCCAAGAATCACTGCCACCTTTCACATGGTCTCGCCCATGCCGTCACGCTAATTTGTTGATCTCAATCATGCGTTGATCATGCTAGTTCACTCGCCGCGATCATCCACGATGCCGCACTGGTTCAGGTGCGCTCCCTCATGATGCCGCGTTTGCACACCAAATGCACTCTGATGCTTTGTCCGCGTGCGCTCGTGCATCTCATGGTACAGAGGAGAGGAAAGAGAGAATTAGAGGGAGAAAGGGATAGGCGAGTGAGAAAGAATGAGAGAAATCAACATATATAATATAGAGATACCTACATTGTATGAGATAGTTTCTATACATTTTTGCCATTGTATTTATCATGAAACTCAAGCATAGTTTCAAGCATTGGAACTAACCTTAGATTAGGGAGGATGACATGATCAGATTTAACACTGCAAATGTAACACACACACACACATATACATATATACATATATATACACATATATATAAGTAAAGAATCGATAATTCCATATCTCACTTTAAGTGGCTTCCACGCCAACAAAAAACTTAAATAGTGACAATACCTTAGACAATAACGTGAATGTGGTCCATAGCTCACGCAGACCACCTTTTAATAACGTCTCTGGCTAAGAAACCATGTGAGTGCTAGAAGATTCTAGGTACGACTGTTTTCCCCCTTTTCCATTGGATACAACCACACCACATAAGCCTTATAGAGTTGTCATTTTTTCAATGGTGATTGGTATTGGTAGAATTCTTTATAGACTACAAATTCCCCATTAGTTTCACCTTCTTTTACACCAAGACGGTACCGATGCATCATCCAATTCTCTGTTTCTGGATTGTCACCAACTTTCTTGGGAGCTTTGTAAAGAATAAGATCATTTTCCATCGTTTTCTCACACCATTCTCGTCAAATACAGGTTTGGATGCTCCGGTCTTATGTTACGTGCTGCTCCCATTAGCAACACCATCACAAATGCCACCGGTGGCAGTAATTATTTGACGGTTGCGTTTAATATTGTCACATACGTTTAGTGCTCTATTAAAGGATTTTGGGTTCGACCGAATTTCCTTTTTTCCTGGATTTAAGGAGGTTTCCCATCCTCCTCACACACTAAATCCACCCTTCCACCCTCTTTTTGCACTGGATAGGACCTGCACCACATATGTCTACCCATCACAACACAATCGACAATCCCCGCCGAATTATGGGCTTGGGAGTATCTTGTTTTTTGTCCTAGATTCGAGGAGGCTACTAGCCACCCTCTATCTCACCCATCCACCTCTTTTTCACTAGATACGAGCCATACCAAATAAGTGTGTCCACCAAACCTTGTCTAGTTATACTAAGTGTGTCATGGAATTCACGCGTAGTTTTAAACATTGGGACTAACCATAGATTAGGGAGGGTGACATGATTAGATTTAACACTGCAAATGTATCAAACACATATATAAGTAAATAATTTATTGGAACGCCATATAAACAGACAAAGATGTTAAATTGAATGCTACTAGATTCTAGGTACGACTGTTTCCTCCTTTTTCCATTGGATAACACCCCACCACATAAGCCTTTTAGACTAGTCATTTTTTTCAATGGACAAATTCCCCATTAGTTTCACCTTCTTTTCCACCAAGAAGGTACTTATGCATCACCCTATTCTCTCTTTCTGGATTGTCACCAACTTTGTTGGTGCTTTATAAAGAATTAAGATCTTCCAGCCTTTTTTCAAAAAGAAAGGCCCAGAATAGACACAAAAAGATTATTAGAGTTGGCCGGACATGTGGAAGGTTGGACAAAAAATTTATTGGTGGCAGAAATTTTGCCTCTTTATTACTTGGTATAGATAAATGGAGATGGCTCATAGACCATACGGCTTAGAAAAATGAAGCATTCACTGCAAATCCATGCCTCAGCCTTAACAATTGTCGGAAGGAGTATTCTTAGGGTCTGTTTAGAAGGCAATTTTTTTTGTGAAAATGACACTGTAGCATGCGTGTAATCTTTTACAATAATTGTCCAATCATGGCCTTAGTAGGCTTAAAAGATTCATATCGTGGGTTTTGCACAAACTGTGCAAACATACAAAAGATTCATCTACATTTAATGCTTCATACATATGTCCAAATATTCGATGTGACGGAGATTTTTGAATTTAGAAATGCATCTAAACAAGGCCTTACCTGCTTTGACATTTCCTCCCTCCAATCAACTTCCACATCAAGTTCCATCATTACCTGGTGAGATTCCGTTCTGCTGTCAGTAAACCCAACATTGTGCTGACTTTTCCCTCCTTTCAAGTGCCCATTATGCAAATTGGTGCCATAATGGTACCTTTGTCTGTCTATCTACTGTTGAATGAGCCCCAGACTCTTTTCTGGTTCAGTATCATCTGCTCCTGCAGCAGCATACTAGTTGATGTGGCACTTCGCACAGGAAGGTGATTCTGTTGCCCATTTGATTGAACAGCTGATTTGTTCTTTAGCCAGTGCAATGCTTGTCGGATTGTATATAAAGTTTGAGTCTGTATTAGCATGACCAGAGGATGCTTCTGATACCTCACATTCTTATTAGGAACTGATCGATGGCTCCAACATATAAAGGGAAACTTATGTTTTGACTATATAGAAGGAAACTTAACAACAACGAGATGCGGAGCGGGGGTGGTGGGGCGGAACACATACATCTTGTAGAGCGTGCGTGGGCGCCGGTTTCGATCTTGGGCCTATTACCACAAAGGTGCTGGCCCGCGTAGTGAATAATTGGGCGCATGTGACAGAACCTCCTAAATTACCATGGCCCACGTGCACCTGCTATAGTCTAACGACCTCCGACTGCTATGCACGGGAGCCTGATAACTCCGAAAGCCCTGTCGGATGTTCTTGCGAACACCGCAATGTTCCACCGAGGATCATTTCACGGACCGAAAACCAACATCTTATTACATTCATTCATAGAGTTCGAAATACATCAGAGTAAAAAGCGGAAAAGTTACAATCATAGTCACTACAAGAGATATGACCTTCAATGACGATATGTTTACATCATCAACACTAAGATTTTCATCACAGATGTGTATCAATAATGCTCAGGTGACGAAAATGTGAGCGTCACCTATCAAGCGTGTTAAATCATGATCGGTGACGAAATGAGTTGTTTCATCACTGTTCTTTTAGTGACAATACTTATGGCGTCACGTGCTTTTGACGGTTGATTTTCATCACAATTCGGTTGCTAGGGCTTGCTGGGCTAAATTTTCAAACCCATCAAGCTCATTTACACAGAGAATTTTCATTTCCATTTCAAAACCCAAATTGAATTAAGCCCATTCCAACAATAGTAGCTTAGCACAATTGGATATTTGCATAGATTGTTCTGGATAACAATAATAGACCACACAAGGAAGTCGATGTGTGCATAGTACATAGTACATGGAGTCGACTACATCCAGCGACAATATGTCAAAGATTGTAAGCTCTTCATAGGCTTCGGCAAACATGTCATACATATCCGGATGGCAAGAACTGGTTTATCCATTAATACTAAGGTTATCTTTTCACTTCTTGCTACATTAAGCCTGGAGAAACACGCGAAACATAGTGAATTATAGACACAAAATATAGTTTCTGGGTAATGACAACTGTAATTTTCTAGATAAAGATAACCGAATATTTAACCTAGAAAAAAATATTTAACAGGTTTACTGCAGCCTTCAAATTAATGCTCAGCGGCATGCAGATTAATATGCTTTCTCATATATACTGAACAAGTTCAGTACAGCTTAAGCTGCTTGTGCCATAAGCTGCTACTTGGCACTGTAGTTTAATGAGAGGTTCGCCATAAGTACAATACGTAATTAGTAGTACCGGGGAAACCGTACCTTAGTCCACCGGCACACTGACAAGCTGCAGCGATGTGCTGAAGCAGAGGCGTGAGATGGTGTGGAAATATAGGAGCTGCAGCGATGTGCTGAAGCAGAGGCGTGAGATGGTGTGGAAATATAGGTATATGATCCCTAAGTGCAATCCCACCTTCAGATTCAAGCACAAATGTTAAGATCAGATTACTCCCTATCTAAATCAACCATCCATATGCTAAGTCCGTATTAAGATCATATAAAAAATATCAGCATTCAAAAATTGATGTGCCAAGTTAAAAGTAATAGCTTCTAGGTGCACTACGCTCACTGCAGTTCAATACTATGTTCACTGCAGTTCAATACTACGTTCACTGCAGTTCAGCACTGCTATCAACTAAGTAGACAAGCTGTACACTGTAATATGAGCAGATGCACTTTTCTTAGTTCAGCACTGCTATCAACTATGTATGCTGCTGCTGCTAGCAAAATGCTAATTTGATCTCAAACTACAGTCTTAGGATATAAAATTCCACCTAAGTCAAACCATAATTACGACTTAAGTGAAAAATAGACTCATCACTCTCTAAACTCACAGTAATATGAGCAGATGCATTTTCTTACTTAGTAAACATCATAAAAAAATTCAAGACAATTAGTTTCCCTATTGTTAAGGGCACTCAGGATTTATTTTGCTTTAAACATTCTCTTCATATTTAATAAACATATAAATCTGGACCCCGACAAAATGCATAAACATATTTTTGTTGTGTATAGCATGGATATGGGAAGGGAAACTATCAAAATTAGTTGCAATCCATATGGATCTACCATTATTTTCCTTTGTTTTTCCCAACACCATGAATAAATATTACCAAAATACATGCTCACCTGTTTCTAGGTCCATGAAACTAAAGTTCCCAGTTAAGCACCAGCTAGATAATTACTAAAGTTGTGAGGTATGTACGTATTCACAGTGATATATAATGTAATGTAATTGTACAAGAAATCAGAAGCCAGCCTCTTGGGGGAAACACAATAAGACATTAGTCAAATATGTATCAATTTAACAGTGTCCTTTGTGCAGTATAAGTGTTATCCACTTCTATTCAAAAAGAGAAATGTTATTCAGTTGCCAATGTTCTTATAACAATGCATGTTTGTTTCATAAAACAAGAAAAATATTTAGCTGCTAGAACATGCCCCATTACAAAAACAAGAAACAACAAAAAACAACAGGCATACTACAATATCCAAGTGTAGCTAACTGCATTGTCTATCTATAATGCCCCATTTGCTAAAAAAGCAGTCATGCCAATATCCAAGTGTAGCTACAATATCCAGGCTACAACATACACAAATGTTATACTGCATTGTCTATCCATAATGCCCCATTTGCTAACTGTTGAGTGTCACACTAGAAACTGCAGGTACAATGACTTATCAGATATTTTGGTTTAACTTTCCAAAAACATACTATACTTCTGAAACTAACATTGGAAATTGCAGAGTACAATGTGCTAAAATCTGTCTGTATTGTCAGCAGAAGTAAGAATATCGATGAACTAGATCTATCATGTAAATGACCTAAACAAATGGCTCTACTAATACATCTATAACTGCAGATACTAGTGAAATTAATCAAGTCTCGAATACAAGTGCAGAGGGAGATAGCAGCTCCCTTCTTTGGATCTGGCCGGGCAGAGGGAGACAGGGGGAGCTCTAGATATGGCCGACAGTGCAGAGGACAGGAACTCGGATGGGGTTGGGCCTGAGGTGAGCTGAGGGAATCGCGAGCTACCTGAAGACGCATCGATCTGAGGTCGCTGGTGGGGAACGGGCGAGCCGAGATTGCCGCCGGGAGGGGCCGAGGTCGCTGCCGGGAGGGGATGAGCTACGCAGAGGAGAAGCGTGGGCGAACCGTGAGCCGACGTCGCCGCCGGGAGGGGCCGAGGTCTCCGCGAGGCACCGGTGATGGCTGCTGGCCGCCCGCCAAGGGCGCTGGCAGCGTTCGCTCTCCCGAGAGCCTGTGCTGGGGCGCCGCTTCTTTTTTTCCGATGGAAGTGGGCGGCGGCATGTGGTCTGGTGGCACTGCGAGCAGGGTGGGGTTTTGGCTGGGTGAGCACGCAGGTAGATAATGGGCTTGTGCTTGGCGGGCTGGCTCCAATTTTTTCCGACATGTGGGTCCATGTTAGAAGTCTGGAGGGAAGGGTTTTAATCTAGCGTGTGAGTCGATGGTGACCACGAGCGGTTAAAGTGAAATAAATTTAACGATCGACAGTCCGAAGTCAAAACCAAATAAGAATTTAATATTAACATATGATAGAATTATGCATTGAGAAATTGAGAATGATTTTTAATATGGTAAATTATGCGATAGTGTGAGTTCATATGTGTTACAAAATATATTGTCTACCGATATGCAAAATGTTTTTTATGAATCAGTATATGCAAATTATTGGTTACAACCTAAATAATTAATTTCTTGATGTCATACTGCCAACTAAGGTCACGTTCGGTTGTCACGGAACTAAGTTCTGGAATAGATTCGGCTGGAACGTTGCTCTATTTTATACTGCGATGCAATATCAGGAATCGTCCCAGCCTTGTTCCAGCCAGGAACGAGCCTAACCGAACGGCCCCTAAGGGTGTGTTTGGTAAGCTTCTTGTGTTTCAAACCCCGATGTCTCCATTTTTCAATGAAAACAACTTCAAACAGTAAACAGTTTGGTAGGATCCTCCAAAACGGCTCTGACTCCTCCGGAGAAGCCCTCCCAAACACACCATAAATATTGATATCGTAGTGTTTTTATTTAACAAATAACTATGACGAATGAACATTTGTCTTAACCATGATGCCAAAATAGTTAATGACGATTTTGAATTAGACTTAGTGACAAGTAATAAATTTTCATCATTAACTAAGACTGGATCTTGAATTTCGTCATTAACTAAATAAGTTAGTGATAAATTCCTTTGTTGTCATTGTAAAATCGTCACAGAAGGTCACATCTCTTGTAGTGAGTTTACAAATTCCAATTAAAGTCTTTACAAAACTACTTGTCGATGGAGACAAGATAAGATAGCTCTTACACTTATAAGTAATATAGATGACATCTTGCTCAAGAAAGTGCTGATAAGCACATGTCATCTACTGCATATGGCAGCTCTTCGGGCGCCACTAGCTTGGCGATAGCCAAATCTGTACTGCTCTTGACTTTAACCTGCAATAGGGGTCAACAAATCCTAAGTATATAGGGTACTCCGCAAGACTTACCCGACCAAAAATTGGGGAGAAGACTCAGGAATGCAGGTTGAGGGGAATCAAGGAAAGGCTTTTAGCAAGAGGAATCAAAGAATTTTGCAGAAAAGCTCTCTGTATAGACTACTTTCAAGTTTTTCAGATTATAGCTTAAACCTGAATCTAGATTTGATTCAATTAAGTTATCTCATGATCATCATCCTTTCCTACATTTTTACCTAGTTCCGAACCACTCTTCGCTGTATGGTCAAGGATCAAGTCTCCATTATCCAAGGAGCAACGACGATTCGAATCGATTAAAAACCCAGCTGGGGATCCCTATCCACACTGCATATGTAGCACCTAAACTTGCATATGCTAACCCAGTCTACCACGGCTTTTCCAAAACCTGAACCGGTCATGTGCCACCCGAGAGCACAGTACTCCTCTTGTCTCCAGACACGCCGGCCACGAGGGTACACGCTACTCTCGCCATCTTTCCACTCCCAGTGCGTGGTTGTCGGTTCAAGTAGTAAAGCCACCGGAGGCAGAGCTTCCCGGAGTATGCGGATAGTTAAAAGGTCATGATCGCAGGCCTACAACGAATGGTCCCTAATGGATTCTATTTCTTAATAGACAGTCAGAGACACTATATTAAGACTCCTTTCTCAATGCAAATCTGCTGCCCTGTCAAATACTTACAACAGTTCATAATAGTATACCCCAAGCATACAAAATATCTTTTTCATAAAAGCTTAACTATTAAGCATGGCTAAGCATTTTATAAACATTTGCCTTTAAATTAGGTTTCAAGGATAATATATCAAGGCAGGTAAATGCAGCAAGTAGGTGACAATCAACTCCTATCAACCTAATGCAGCAATTTAACTCAAGGTGATAAAAATTTGTTAAACACAAGGAGGGGCTAATGCACCGGGGCTTGCCTGTGTTGCAGGGAGGGACGGCTCAGGATTTGAACCACAGATATCGAAACCACCAATCACCCCCGGAGCCTCATCAGCGGTGACTTGCTCGACTTTCACTTTCTCGCCTTCGGTCACTATTCGCAAGATAATGATGCATGATTTAATGACGGTGCAAATGACATGATTAATAAGTAAAAAAAATGTTAATCTAATGACCTTGAGTACGGTAAAGTTGTAATCAGGATCTCACATCACCTAGCAGTGTTATTGTTACATAATTATTTCATTAATCATTTTAACAGTCATAGTAAGCCGTAATTAACAGGACTTTCCACATAAAGAAAGTGCTTAGGATCAATTAGGTTTTCTGATCCCAAGGCTTCACACAATCCAAAATATCACACAAACCCTAAAGTGATTAACATTAAATATCATTTTTAATTATTTATTTAATTAGGGATAAATCATAAATAATAAAATTTTATCCAAATGAGCTACAGATTTTTGCGGAGGTAGCTTACTGCTCATAACAGCTACTACAAAAATTTCATAATTTTTGGATTAATATTTGGAGCTACAAAAATCATGGAAATTATATTTATTAATTAAAATATGCATTTTTACAGTCTATATAAAGTACTCAAAATGCCTATCTCATATTTTTCATGAATACTTCATTACTCATAGAAGCTATATAATTATGTTCACAATTTTTGGAGCAGTAAATTAATTCCAACAAAAATCACGAATTTCTGCACTGTTCTATTCTCAGGAAATTGGAAAAATCAATTTGAAGAACATCCCTGCACTGCTGGGCCGGCCCACCACGGCCCAGTCTGGGCCGGCCCACCACGGCCCAGTCTGGCCCGGGCCTGCTCGGCCAGGCACTGGCTTTCCCCTGGCCAGCTCGTGCCCCGGCGGCCACGGCTGCAGACCGACCGAGCCAGCTCCGGCCAGGGCCGAGAGAGGCCGGCGGCGGCCGAGTGGCCAGGAGCGGGCCACGAGGTTCTCTGCGATGAGATCTACGTGCTGGTACCGTTCCTTTGACGAATCAGTGACCTGGGTGTGCGCAGCCGCAGTCATGGCGGCCATGGCGGGTTCGGCCGCGGCGGCGCCGGCGTTCCGGCGAATATAGGACAATAGAGTTTGGGAAGAGGGGTTGGGAGGGTCCAGGGTTCTCACCAACACTCGTGCAGCGAACTAGTTGGGGTGAAGCCGATCAGAGACGCTCCGTCGACGGTGACAGTCGCGGCGGCGACGTGAACCGAGGTCGTTGTTGCCGTTCCCAAGCGTCCCTTACACTAAACTAGAATCCGTCTAATCCATGAGCATAAAGGGATCATAGGGAATCTAAAACACGCAAACAAACTAGCTGAAGCTCACCAAAGCAGTGAGAAGCTCCACGGCAGTGAGAAGCTCCACGGCAGCGCTCCTGTCGGACCCGATGAAGACATGGGGTCCCGCCGGTTACTCAAGCAGGAAGACGAGGTGCTGGTGGCTTTTGCAGATGCGCGAGGACTCGAAGATATTGTGGACAAGAGGAATTGGATGGAGATGGCCTGAGTTATGCTAATTTCGCCGGAGAACAGAGAGCCGGTGGCGAGCAGAAAAGCGAAAAGAAGAACGACGACGGCGTCGACCTCGCGTTTTAAGGAAAAGGAACGAACTCTGGGCTTCGACACGTCGATCTCGACCTCGCCACGTCTCCAGGCCACGTGCTCGTGCGCGAGAATGGCAGCGCAGCGTCGACGGCAGCGAAGGATGACGCAGCGAGCAGGTCGGGTTGCCGATGAGCTAAAGAAGGAGAAAGGGAACAACGGAAACGGCTTCGCCTTTTAACGAGGAAGAGGGGCCTCAGGGACGAGCCACGTCGCGTAGGGAGTCGCCACGACGACGGCCACGCGCCCACGCGCGACGGCCAGGAGCGCTGCACCGGCAGCAAGGCGGCAAGCAGCTCTGTGCTGAAACCCCATTGGACGAGTTACTGTAGCAGCTCATTATCTAAATTTTAAATTTTACAAATTACTCCAGATTTCATATAATAACTCAAAAAATGGTCAAAATAATAAATGTGTACCATTAAATTCTGGACAACTTTGGTGTAGAAAACATTTTCAAATTCCAAATAGTTTTGAAATTATTGAAAAGGGGGTAAATAGCCCTTTTCAAAATCGATTTAAATCTCAAATATTTATTGAACAAGTTTAAAATATGTAAATACAAAAGTTGTTCTATTTGATGAGGTTTACAACTTTCATTTAAGGTCCATCCCCAGATTCAAAGTAGTTTTTGAATTAGAGTTTTAAATTCAAATTTAGAAATAAAATTTAGGGTTTAATTTGAATTTCCAATTAGCAACTTGAAAAACTTTATATATAAAAGCTGCTCCACTAAATAGGGGCTACAACTTTTTTTTTGGGACCAAGACCCAATTCTAATTATTTTTTAAATTAGGGTTTTAACCCCCAAATTAAGGTTTTAAATTAATTCCAAAGTTTATTTTTAAGGTGGTGATTAATTAATGCACCCAATTAGCAAGCCAACACATGATCAAATTAAATCACACTAAATCACTTAAGCGCAATCAACCTATGAAATTAAATTTGTTTTAATTTTTATGCATCTCAAAATTAGCCTACACATGCATGTTATGCAGTGCATATGATGACATATTCGGTTTTTAGTTCAGTAACACTAAGGGTGTTACAGCGCAACACAGTGGAGGAAGTGGCTGGAGAGAGATGGCTTCCTCTGGATGCCATTGGAAGCGAGGTGAGAATGAACAGACGCAAGTCGCTGTGCAAACACAGGGCTTCCTCTAGTTTAGTTGGTTAAAGGAACTTAGTGGCACTCCTCAGATCCTGCGTTAATTCCTCATGGGAGCGAATTTCAGGTTGCCATTAAAAAACTCCCCTCGTCTGTCTTAGGACCAAATTACAAATCTAAGGACTGGCCCCGGTCATGGCCATGGGCCACGGTGCCGCTATGTATGAATGGGGCAGGGATTCGGCGTGGTCTTCTCTTGTTAATACAATGACCGGTGGCTGAGGTCGACTTCTTCATTTTATCTATGCGCTAGGGGATTACCCACCGATCCTGGTGACAAGCTTTATCACAGCAATGTATTAAAAATTGAAAAGCTAACAAAATACAACCAATAAAAATACATGGGGAATTGGCAAGGTCTAGGGAACCCAGATAAAATTCTGGTTGAATAGTCCTATTTTTACTACCATATGTGAATTTCTTCATTTGATTTACAGAACACAAAAGCTAAGGTTACATAGGGGTGTTTAGATTGCTCATTTTGCAAAAAAAAAAAAAAAAAATTACTATAGCAAGATGCTAAGTTTTACAACAAATATCTAACCATAACCTAATTAGACTAAAAAGATTCGCCTCACAAGTTTTTGTGAAGCTGTAAAATTAATTTCAGTTTTTATCAATATTTAATGCTCCATGCATGTATCCAAACATTTATGTGACGTTGGAACTTTTAGTATTTGATGGTAAATCTAAACAGGACCATAGGTAGTAGTGTTCCAACTCATGCATACCTAGCAGATATAAATGCCACCTACAGTGCTAGTAACAGTTTTTTAGGTAATATAGTGAGCATACCTAGCAGATACAAATGCCACCTACAAGTAACAATTATATATACTAAGCAGGAAATAGGCGTGGTCGAGTCAATTTTGTCCATCCAATTGATTACAGCCACCAGAAACCATGTCTATTTAATTGATTATGGCCACAAGAAAAATTCCAAAATTAAGATAAAGGTTGTTGAGACACAATCCACCTCCAACAAATTGCAGGTGCTGGACGTATTGAATACTCCACAATTGAACCCATGGTGACAGCATCATTTACATCCAGCAACGTCATCTATTGGTTCATTGAAAATGAACAGAAAATGTCACTTTATTAAATCTAAGATAACATCAGAACTAGAATCTCAATAGGCACAGAACTAAATGTAGTGTGTGTGTGTGTGTGTGACATTAAACAACCAAGACAAAAGGAAAATTCGTGCATTTGAACCTGACAATTTTTCATATACAAGAACTAAATGTCGATTCCCCTAATTCCTGCATTTGTTAAGTAAATTTAGTGTGTGTGTGTGTGTGTCACAGAACTAAATGCATATTGAAACTAAATTGTTAAGTACAAGTATATGTGCGTGTGACATTAAACAACCAAGAGAAATTTCTGTAGACACATGCTTGCAGTCTTTGCCCCGGTGTGCCCTTCGTCTGCCATGGATCTCATTTCTAGCCTCATGTGCGTGCACTGTAGAACCCCTCCCGTGTGGGGCAGCAGATCTAGCTCGCCATGTATGGGGAAGAGGAGGGGGCGGAGCCGGATGATCGAGGCGCCGCGTGCTCAGATCTTACACCGATGCGACGTCCTGGCCACACTGCAGCAAGTGAGGCTTCCCAAGTGCCGTGCCTCCGGATCTGTCGCCCGGCCGGTGACTCAGAGAGAACAGAGGGGGAGGAGAGAGACAACCACGAGAGAGGCACCTCCGCTCTTGTCATGGCCTCGGGCAGCTAGCCATTGAGGTGCCCTTCGTGCGTCGCCAGGGCGCCAGGGCCTTGCCACCACACCCACTCCTGCTCTGTCCTCCACCGTCGCCGTCACCGCATTGGAGAGAGAAGAAGAGAGGGAGCCAGAACCACATCACTGGGGCTGAGCCAGGCTCGCACTGCGCTGCCGACCGAGGGTGGTCATGGGCTGTCATGCCAGTTTTGGATGCGATATGTGTCAATGCTTGGTTGGGGTATTTGCAAAATATATTTAGGGATCCTTTGGATACAGGGGGTGAGAAAAACATGTGTATTTACAACCCCCAAGGAATTTCTTTCCATGCACATGCCACCCGCTTCCCCGCTAGGTAACAGCGGCCCCATCGGGGAGGAATCCCCCGAACAACGTTTGGATGACAAACGGATAGAAATCCCACACACGGAAAATACATTCAAACAATTTTAAAAATCACAGATTTCAGACTATTGTAGAGTACGAATTCAGTATGATTACATGAAAACTGGTCGTCACAAGTTACAAACCCAACAAGTTGATATAGAACAATAAAATAGGACCTATCTAAGCATTTTGTCTATGCACAAATTCAGTACATTTATCAGCCTACATATAATCAGCAAAGATACGACCATAGTACTTCATCTTGATGGTGTAAATTGTCTCTTCAGATGAGCTGCACCCTTAAACCTGCAAAAAACTCTCTACAGAAGCTATCAATATGATGAGGGCCAAGCATTCTCAGTTTCTTGACACAAGTATAACCAAACTAGAGGAGTCACATAGAGCACTGGACAAGCAAACACACTGAACAGGCGCAATGATCAAGAAACATTGTCAAATTAATATTTTGATATAATGAAACCAAGAACAACGTTCAGCTCTATTCACATAATGTTTTCGAAGAAAAGTGGTCATATAATACAGAAACATTGTCACAGTACTAATTTGTAATCTCCTTAGTCCTTTGGTTTCATGGTTTTACTATGTGTATAAAAAATGGTTTCTTCTAAATATGGCCTGTTATAAAGAAAAAATATTGTCAGTAAAAGCTAACCGAACAAATTGTTTGACCTACAGAGAAAATATTGGATTTATGCAAATCAAAATTTGGTTCACTAACTGAAAAGCTTTCTTAGTTTCTCTCAATACTATAAAGAAAAAAACCTGGTTCACTATCAAACAAAATTAATATATGCGACACACATACAAGTTTTCTCAGCTTGTCAACACTAGTATAACCGAACCACATAGCACTGAATAAGTGAACAGATTTCATTGATTCGATCTTTCAGAAAAGGCAAAGGTTCATTGATTCAACCGCTTAAGCATGTACAGATCAATGCTCACAAAATTGGTTAAGTGTACTTATTCAGTACACACTCTGAACTGGTGCTACTGTATTGAGCAAATGAATAATTAGAAAATATTTTTACCAAGCACAACCCATATTACGCAGTCAAAAGTTTTTGTACAGTTATACATAGGCACTCGCCAAATGTCCAAAGAGCCCCTATATGAAGCACACAACCCAAATACCTTCAGAGGTACAACTATTCAAGTTTTTCCTTATGGATTGAACGGAGCTGCTTTCGTGACTCTACTTTGTCTTAAAACAAGTTTTGAGATTCTATCAAGTCTTTGCCAATCCGTCACTCTCCTGTTTTAAGACCAAGACTGGTCAAACTTGTTGCCAATCATTGTCCAAACCGTCAAACCATCCATTCCTAGTTTTGAAGACCAAACCAAGAAACCCTGTACAATGGTTTATGTTAGACGATGTGATTATCTCGATTATAGACGTGTGCCTAGATACAATGTACTTCTCCCAGATTGTTGTACAAGGTAGTTTGCTGACACTATCTTGTTGTGATCCTAATCTTCTGTACAAGCCACGATGGGGGCATTTACCATCTATATCAACACGCAGACGAGTACCCTACTGGGTATCCCATCCCAATTCTCTTTACATGATAATCAGAGCTAGGTTAGTTGAAGAGCTCTGCCATGGCCTCCTCCATACTCTCTGCTGCTCCATCTCTCAGCTTCTGCCCTCCCAATGAGAAACTGACTCGCGCCACCTATCGGTGCGGAAGTCGTAGATGCTCTCGGCGATCAAGGGGGGCAAACTGGTGAAGTTCACCAAATCCACCAAATAGGTGTCGTAGGAGTTCCTTCCAATGAAGGGAGACTCCAATTATGTGGCGCCAACTCCGAATCTGGAGTATGAAGATTGGGCAACTATTACGATGGGCACCAAACACGAGGCTAATGCGCTTGGCGCATGCCGTTCTTCTACGCCAGCATCTGCCTCGGCATACACATAACATCCGTCGTTGCCGGCTACTATGTCAGGGGTGCCGTTGTCATCTGCCATGTAAGGGGCCTCTGAGTCTTCTACGCGTGCCTCCGCCTTGCACTTGACACATGACGGGGCTGGCACGGCGCATATGGATTCCACGGCCGAGGGACAGGGTACATTGGTTTCCCAGCCGAATCTCCCATCCGGATATCATCTGTGACTGATAGGTCCACGTCCCTAGCTGCACCGACTTCATCTTCCACAACATCATCCTGTCCAGTAACTCGTTTGCAGAGTGGTATTAAAAAAACCCAAAGTGTACATTGACATTATGGCTAGATGGGGCGTGCAATGCTCGCTTGCTTCAGGGGATCCACTCTTTATTTGTTCAAGAGGCATTTGGTGATGATAGGTAGATTGCCACCATGAACTGTGAGTATTGGGCGTTGTTGCAGAACAAGACTTGGCACTTGGTTCCTCTCCCAAAAGGCAAGAACATCATAGATTGCAAGTGGGTGTGTATAAGATTAAGAGGAAAGCTGATGGGTTCATTGATTGATATAAAGCTCGTTTGGTTGCTAAATGGTACAAATAAAGCTATGGTATTGACTATGAGGACATGTTCAATCCTGTTGTCAAGGCAGCTACCATTCATCTCATCCTTTCCACTGTAGTGTCTAGGGGTTGGTCTTTGAGATAGCTGGATGTGCAAAATGCTTTTCTCCATGGTGTGTTGGAAGAGGAGGTTTACATGAGGCAACCGCTTGGATCTGAAGATCACTTCTTGGCCTAATTTTGTGTGCACCCTCTATGGTCTGAAATAGGCACCGCGTGTCTTGTATGCTCATCTGTGTGGTAAGCTTCAGACTCTCAGTTTTATACCATCCAAAACTGACACTTCGTTGTTCTACTACAATCAAGGCAAGCATATCTTATTTGTTTTGGTGTATGTTGATGACATTATTGTTGCCAGCTCATCTCACGAAGCCACTAATGCGTTGCTCAAGGATCTGGAGAAAGAAGTTGCACTCAAAGATCTTGGTGACGTTCATTTCTTTCTCGGCATCGAAGTGAAGCATTCTTCTAATGGACTTGTTCTGTCTCAGCAGAATGTATGCTACTGACATTATTAAAAGGGCTGGGTGGATCCATTGCTACACCATTGTCCAGTGTTGCAAAGTTCAGTGCCAAGGAGAGTCATATACTTGGTTCCGAGGATTCTACTCGGTATCATTGTATCGTGGGAGATATGTCGTATCTTACCTTAACACATCTAGATATTTCTTTTTTTGTTAACAATGTGTGCCAATTTCTTCATGCTCCTACTATGGTCCATTGGAGTGCAGTCAAAAGAATCCAGCGGTACATACATGGGACGTTGAACTTGGGACTTAGAATCAGAAAGACTCGATCTATGTTAGTAAGTGCCTTCTCAGATGCGGACTGGGCTGGCTGTGCGGACCGATCATCGATCAATTGGAGGCTTTGCAGTGTTTTTTTCTCAAATTTGATCTCCTGGTGTGCTAGGAAGTAGGCGACAGTCTCACGCTCTAGTACTGAAGATGAGTACAAGGCTCTTGCGAATGTGACTGCAGAAATGATGTGGGTTTAGAAACTGCTAATGGAACTGAATATACAACACCCAACAGCAGCACGGTTATGGTGTGACAGCATTGGCGCAACCTATTTGGCTTCTAATCGATCCAGTGTTTGATGCTCGGGTGACACATATTGGGATTGATTTTTGTTTTGCTCAAGAACGAGTTGCTCAAAAACTCTTGGACATACGGAGGATAGCTTCACCAAACAAATTGTGGCATCCAAGTTGGCATAGTTCAGGCACAATCTCAACCTAGTGGTCGGTTGAGATTGAGGGAGGGTGTTGGACAATGTGATTATCTCGACTATAGGCGTGTGTCTAGATACAATGTACATCTCTATGATTGTTGTACAAGGTAGTTTGTTGATATTATCATGTTGTAATCCTAACCTTCTGTACAATCCACGGTGGAGGCATTTCCCACATATATTAACATGCAGCCAAGTACCCTATTGGGTATCTCATTCCAATTCTCTTTACAGAGGCCCAAAGTATCCATCTTTGGTTTTGAGGAACAAACCGGCAAACTCTCATGCACATCTTGCCATGTGTGACTCATCATCGATATCAATGTCGCTGTGTGTCCTACCTCTGCCAAGCCCCAAGCTTGACGCCTTTGCTTTCCTTCTGAGTTGATCAACGCAAATTCATAACCCATGTAGATGTGTGTCCTGCCACTACCCAGTGCCATGATGCCATCGTCCTCCTTCCTTGACTTGGCCCATCATCTTCATCACCCATGTACTGTTCCTCTTCGTGTGCCCAATGTAAGCTGCACACGGTCTGTTCAACGGACCGCTCATAGTGCACTAAACACGGACTCCACACTTAAACTTCTCCATCATCATCGACTGTCTTGGCACACCCAACACGCACACTCACAAACCTAGAGAAAACTTTCACAACACACTCAACGGAATCTAACGCGTCACTCCAGTTAGCCATTAGTATAATCAAGCAAATTTGAAATATGACTCACCCGGGATTGTCTCAAACCTCTCAACTCTTGTGTCAATCATTGTACACGTGGGCACATCTCCACTATGTGTTCTAAAAAGCTTTGTAACAATAGATAAATTAATGTCTTGCCAGCAGTTCTGAAATAAAAGCAAAGCATTTATTTGAATTTATGTTCTTCTTTTTGGAAGACAATCTAATTTCTTAAACAACTTATTGATATGAAAACCACCGAGAATATTCAGAAATGCGAGCAAGTGAACTTACAGGAAGATGTAGAAGACCAAATTCCATGGAGATGGACAAATGGTGGAGGTACACGACGCAGAGTGCAAACAAAATTCAATTCGAAGGATTATACATAAAGATAAAGATAGCACCGATCTGGAGAGCGTTGGCGGAACTAATTGTTGTTTCTTCACTTGGATGCTCCTTCATAACAAAGTACTTACAGCAAACAACTTAGCAAAAAGGAATTGGGCACATGACCCAAATTGCAAGCTTTGTGGCAGCGCCCCGGAAGACCCAACCCACATATGCAAGGATTGCCCTTACTCTCGACAGGTGTGGTCATGGGTTAAAAATTGGTTCCATCTTGTGGTTACTGACGTGGTGGGAAGAAATGGATCGCTCCATAGCTTCTTGAGGAAATGTAGATTGAAGGTGGAGAAACAAAACAGGAGATGCTTCGATGGTATTATGATCTATTTCTGGTGGAACGTCTAGAAAGAAAGAAATAGAAGAACTTTCCAACAACAGGCTTTGCATCCATATCAATTGGCCCTCCTCTGCAAAGAGGACATCCAACAGTACCGGGCGGCTTTCTCAGTAGTTAGTACAAATGTTTAGAAGTGCTGGTGTTTTGGGTTTGTTTATTTTTCTAGTTTCTCCATTGGTTTTGGTCCTTTAGGGCCTCTTACCGGTTTTTCTGTCTTTTAGTTGCCTACAGGTGGTTTGGCGACTTCTAGTTGAGTAGGTGCCTGTAATTCTCTCTTTTTTTTTCTTTTTCATCGTTTAATAAAAATACGGCAAAGCTTTTACTGCCTTTCAAAAAAATATTCAGAAATGCGCTAATAATAGCTTGCTTGTATATATCACAAGGAGAGAAAAGTGAGAAATGCACTGATATATTATATCACTAGGAATGCACTGACAATAACGCAAATTGGCGGCAATCTAATTGGTGCAGGATCCTTCGCATGCTCCAAAGTCCAGGGACAAGGAAGTCTCGGTGCAGATAATAAGCAGGCTGCTGCCTCACTGGAACAACCAGCCGGACAGCTATCTGGCCTGCTTGCACACGGGCAATCGGTGCCGGAGTACAATAGCAAGGTCAAGGTGAACACGATTGTTAAGGATAGGCACTTTCTGGTTGCGATTGCGGTGTCCCCAAGGCTAACAACCTAGTTGCTGATGAGAGCCCATATGATATATTGGCCAAGTCTCCCCTTGGAAGAGGCCCAACTAGTGTTGGTGTAGTGGGTTTGTAAAATTCAACCCCCCTAGGGGCCATGTGTAAATAATTGTTACCTATATAAGGTGCCCAAGAAACAAGGGAAAGAGAGACTTTCACCCAGTGGTGGAGCTTCTCACAAACCAATATGGTCATGACACCCTTGAAATTATGTAAACTCCATTAGTTATAGCCATTTGGCTTGATAAAAAAAATAAAGATTAGCCTTATTCGCTAGTTTTAAAATTCTAGTTGACTCAATTTGTCCTAGCTGCCCTAAGCAAGAACACCATAAACAAGCTCCTCCTGGCCGCTTAGGCAAATCTTTCTGTAATACAGCCCACCAAGAGAGATATTAAAGACACACGCGAGTAACATTTCGGTCTGATAACAACACGCAACGCATCCCTTAACATGCCAACTAATAAGGGAAAAAATTAGACTAAAATTCTAGATTAAAATGCAAGCAGTTATAAGCACACATAGGTATATTCATATAACTACATAAAAAAAGTAGAGGTGTACCATGTTTTAACCTCCAGACCGCGTTCAAGTAGCTCTCATTCTGAAGCACTGCATCGGTGCGGTAGATTTGGTTAACCAATCGGCGTGAGTCCTCATAAATGACAAAGACTTCACTGTTCAAATCTTCAAGTGTGCCACCCGTATCCCAGTGTACCACCCATATCCCGCATCATGGGTGGGAGAGTCAACTGCAGCAAAACTGATGAAGGAGACAAAAATCCGGATGAAAAGTCAGGATGGTGAAAGAGAGAAAATTTTAGAGACATAGGAGAGCACAGATACCTCATCAGGAAACTTGTTAGTCATGAACGAAGCGTGGCTATTGAGGTCGCCGAGGATATCTTCGTGGAACGCTAGATCATCAACGGGTAGATCAGGGGGTCGCCTTCCTCCTCCAACGAAGACCTATTGTACCCATCATACGACGGGCTACGAATCGTCGAGGAGAGGCGGGTCCTCCTCTCCAGACGACACCCCGGCGGTAGTGGATCGGGTGACGGCGCGTGCTCCCTATGGGGCGCGTGTTCTAATTTGTTACGGCGACGGGGGTATTAGGATGGTTAATTGGATTCATGGCATTATAAAAATGAAACTTACCATTACAATTCAACTATTTTGAAATTTGCCATTGCAATTCCAACTCTAGCTGAGGCTTGCCAGTTTGTACGCTTGGACATAGGTTGGGCCCATCTGCGGGCTGTAGTCATGTACAGGGAGCACGTATGGACTACATTTGACTCCGGATGCGACTGTGCGCGTGAACGCCGTCTTCATTCCGTTTCTTCCCTGTCCCTTCTCCATGTACCCTAGAGCAGCGAATCTGCGGCGGCGGCGGCATAGGCGAATCGGAGCCAATGGGGCCCACGTGAACCAGCAATGGGGGCGAGCTGCTAGTGGTGGAGGCTTCGTTTGGCTCTGTCCCCGCTCCTCAGTGGCGGAGCCAGGAATTTGTAGCCAGGTATGCCATACATAAAAATTTCAAAGCAAATATGCAATATAACAGATGATAACTTACAATGGCCATAACAAATCCATAATAACATAAACATAGTTCCATTGTCTCTAATAATTAAAGAATATTACAAAATAATAAAGTCCACTACAATATAACTCTACGATCTCCTTGTTGGAAAAGATTGATGATATCCTCATCATCTACTTGACTGAAGAATTCCCTCTCAATAAATGTAACCAAGCAATTGTTCAAATATTCATCACCCATTTTGTTTCTTTGTTCTTTCTTCACAAAATTCATAGTGGAAAACACTCTTTCAACACTTGCAGTGGCTAAGAATTAGCACCAACATTTTGGAAAAGGGAATATATTAATATCCCAACCTCTGCATCGATTGATGCATATAGCCCTTAGTTATTACCAACAGTTCTCCGAAAAGCAAAGTTTAAGGAAACTCAAAAACAAAGTTTTGCAACATGAACAACTCAAACAGTTGGACAAGATATACCAAACTAGATAGCAATCCTATTGCTAAATCTCCAGCCGTGTGAAGCGAAAACTTCCATCGCGGCTGTCTCAAGAACCGTACATCCTGTTTTAAATTCTTGACGAGCCTCCTCCTTCTGAAAAATCACCCACGACCTGATCCAATACGTTTGAAAGGTCCTAAATGGCTAGAGGGGGGTGAATAGCCTATAAAAATCTACAAACAACACTTAACAAGCCGATTAGTAACAATAGCAAGCTTTGCAAAACACTAGCTCTAAACTATGCTATGCAAGCCACCTAGACAAGTATACTACACTATGATCTCTAGTTCACACTCAAAAGCTATGTTACTACTTTACACTACTCTTAAGTGAGCAACTAACTAACAAGCTACACAAGAGAGAAGTACACAAATGTAAAGAGTAAAGGTGATTTCAATACCGCCGGTGAAGAGAAGATATGAAGTCCAATATAACCAATCAATCACATATAAGGGAAATCCTCGGTAGAGAGATGGCACAAGATTTTTTACCGAGGTTCACTTGCTTGCCGGCAAGCTAGTCCTCGTTGTAGCGATACACCCACTTGGAGGTTCACGCGCTAATTGGCATCACACGCCAAACCCTTCTCAAGGGTGCCGCACAACCAACACAAGATGGGGATCCACCAAGCTACGGGCAATCCACTAAAGATGCCTTTCGCGATCTCCCGCGGGGATAGGCTCAAGAACCCCTCACAATACCTTGATCGGAGGCGGAGACAATCACCAACTCCCCTCAACGATCCTTGCAGCTCCAAGCCGTCTAGGAGTCGGCAAACTCCAAGAGTAACAAGAGAAACCGCTGCGAAATACCACTACCAAGTGCCTCTAGATGATCTCAATCAATGCAATGCACTTGATGCTCTCCAAACTCACCAAATGATGAACACAATCAAGTGGGATGAGTGAGAGTGGAGTGGGAAGGCTCACAAGTATGTTATGATGTTTAGGAGTACCAAGAGATGCTCCCCAAACCGGCCAAGTCGCTATTTATAAGCCACACACAAAGAACTAGCCGTTTAGAGTTCACTGCGTACCGTCGGACTGTCCGACGGCCCGAGCGTCGGACTAATCCGCATGGTCCGACGCCTCGGATGAACGCCACGTGTCACTAGCCGTTTGAAGTCGAACGTTGGATCACAACGGCTATTTCCTCGCGCCAAAACGAACCGTCGGACGGTAGGTCGTCGGACTAACACAAACGGTCCGACGCCCTCAGCTGACACCGTCGGACTCAGCGGGACGAAGCCGTCGGACCAACGATCGCGGCCGTCCGACGTTTCCAGAGAGCTCCCCGAGCCCTGAAAACCGTCGGACGATGGTCCGACGCTCATCGTCGGATTAACGCCGAGAGTCCGACGCTCTCAGAACTCGCCACGTGTCGACCTGCTGCGGCTCTGTACCGTCGGACCCTGAGGACAATGGTCCGACGCTCGGAAATCAAGCGTCCGACGCTTTCTGAAGGGGTTAGCCGTCGGACCGAAGACAATGGTCCGACGCTCAGTCAAGTTAGAGTCCGACGCCACTTTTTCTATTGTAACGTTTCCGAAATTCGCCGAATCCTGCCTCGCAAGCTCGGCAGGAGGAAGAGAGGACCAAACCCTCTCTAACCCTCAAACTTCACCCCGTTTCTTAAGTCACTAACACTCCAAAGTGTCTCTCACTTAGGTGCACGTGTGTTAGCCTTTTTCAAAGAGTTTTCCACGGGTCAAGTTAGTGTCACTAGCATCTATATGCATATGCAATGATCATGAACACCTAGTGGCACTTGATAACCATATTTCAACAATGATTTCGCCCCTCTTGATAGTACGGCTATCTATCCTAAATGTGATCACTCCCTCTATGGAGTCTTGATCACCAAAACCAAAAGAGCTCCTATTGGTTATACCTTTGCCTTGAGCTCCCGGTTTCTTATCAACTTCCTTCTCATCTCTTGATGGACCTTGTGGACACATATGATGATGGACTTATACCATTTGCATGGATGCCGTCAATAGGGCTTTCTCCTTTGTTGATGGACTTACACCATTTTCATGGACGCCGTCATTGCCCTTCACTTGTGACTTCCACCGACCCGGTCCTTTGCTCCATCTTGCCATTTGCTAATCAATTCTCATGAAACACTTAGAGCAATCGTTAGCAAACTAGGTTTCATCAATTACCCAAAACCAAACATGGGCTTTCAACGTTGCTCTGAATAAAACCTGTAAATATGAATGCATTGTGGTTTTATTAAATATCACATCATTACGGTTCAACCAAAGTACCCAGCATATCGCAGCCACACCCACTAGTACTTTGGACCTTAATCATTTGTCTACCTGTTGCAACCAATCTGTAAACAAACTGTGAACATTATTCAGAGAACTCAAGTTATACACCACTTGAACAATTCTCCACAAAAATTTTGCAACATGACAATCAAAAAACAAATGTTGTATTGACTCATTTGAGCAACGTAAAGCACATTTCACTTCTCCTTGCCAATGCCTTTTCGCCAGATTATCTTTTGTTAAAATTACCCCTTTATATAGATACCAAAGGAAAATTTTAATTTTGAGAGGTAACTTCAATTTCCAGATTAATTTATTGTAGGGTAAAAACTCGGTATTTAAAGACGCTCTATACATCGACTGAGCTGAGAACAAACCGCTCTGGTGTAATCCCCATACAAAACGGTCTCTCTGATTATTAGTATTAACCTACGTCACCATGAGCACTACCGTATGCCATGCCTGCAAGTTAGCTCCCACTAGAGATCTCATTAAGCGGTGTTGTAGACAGTACCGTTTGCACCGTGGCACTTTCCTTTCGAACAATATTATATAAATACGGAAAGATCATCTTTAAAGGACATGGTGAGATCCACGAATCCTCCCAAAAACGTATCTGTGTTCCATCTCCATGTTCAAATCTGCCCAGTGCTAGGAATTCATTCTTGACCTTCATTAGGCCAGGCCAAAATTGAGAATCCCCTGGCATTTGTTGAACATGTGCTAGTGTTTTGTGCCCTAAATATTTTCTCTGAAGTATCTGTTGCCAAATGCCCTCTCCGTTTAACAATTTAAAGAGCCATTTGCTTAAGAGACATTTATTTTGCACATATAAGTTTAAAATACCCAGCCCACCTTTATCCTTTGGTGTACATACCACTTCCCACTTAGTCAATCTATTTTTTCTTATGTTCATCACTTTGCCAAAAAAATCGGGATCTGAAGTAGTCCAATTTTTTCAACACTCCCTTGGGTACTAGGAAGAAGGATATCATAAACATCGGAAGGCCTACTTAAAACCTAATTGATCAGAATAAGGCGTCCCCCCACTGACAACACCTTACTTTTCCAACCATCCAATCTTTTCTGGAACCTTTCCTCTACATGATGCCAATCCTTGTTTAAAAGTTTTCTATGGTGCATCGGAATTCCCAGGTATCTAAAGGGAAAAGATCCCACATCACATCCAAAGATACGAGTATATTCCACTCGATTAGCCTCGGCCGCTCCAAAATAGAATAACTCACTCTTATGGAAGTTATTCTTAAGACCAGATAATTGTTCAAAAGCACACAGCAACAATTTCATATTCTTAGCACTCTCAAGATCATTATCCATAAAGATAATAGTGTCATCCGCATATTGAAGGACCGAAAGCCCTCCATCTACTAGGTGTGGGACTACAACCTGTATTTGTCCCACCTCTTTTGCCCTTGAAATGAGTATCGCCAGGATATCGACCACTATATTAAACAAAATTGGGGATAACGGATCACCTTGTCGTACCCCCTTTCTCATCTGAAAGTAGTGGCCTACATTGTCATTCACCTTTACTGCGACACTACCTCTAGTCATGATCCAAGAAATCTAGTCACACCAGGTTGGAGAAAATCCTTTCATGCGGAAAACTTGTTGTATAAAAGGCCACTTAAGCTTGTCATAGGCTTTTTCAAAATCTAATTTTAGAATCACACCATCTTGTATTTTCCTATGCATTTCATGTATTGTTTCATGTAGAACTATCACTCCTTCCATTATATATCTACCAGGAATGAAAGATGTTTGAGATGGGCCTATTAATTTGTCAGCAACTTTTAATATTCTATTGTTCAACACCTTAGTAAAATTTTTGAAGGACACATTAAGAAGGCATATCGGCCTAAACTGTTGTATCTGGATTGCCTCAGTAACCTTGGGTAGCAAAGTGATCACCCCAAAGTTTAAACTATGTATCGGCAATCTCCCTGCATGGAATTCATGAAAAAGACTCAAGAGGTCATTCTTGACCACATCCCAAAAAATCGGTAGAATTCTATCGGGTATCCATCAGGTCCTGGAGCCTTATTATTTTCCATGTCGAAAACAGCTGGACGGACTTCTTGCTCGCTGAATGGTGCCACCAGACTTTCATTCTCCTCTACGGACACTTGAGATATATCCTGCCTCAGAGCTTCATCCATTGAGAATGAATTTGGTTGGTGAGCACCAAACAACCCTTTATAATATTTTGTTATATACTGTGCCAAATTTGTGTCCCCAACAATAGTTCCCTCCTCTTGTTCTAATTGTATTATCTTGGTATTTTTATGTCTCCCATTTGCCAACATATGGAAGTATCTGGTGTTATCATCTCCTTGCAAAAGGTTTGTTGCTTTCGATCGTTGGAGCCAGTAAATCTCCTCCTCTCTCAGCAACCGAGCCAACTACCCTCTGGAATGATGCTAGTCTCACCAACTTAAGAAGCTTGTAAACAACATGATATTGTTCATTTTTTTCTGTCTCCAGAAGCTTGTGGAGACAGAAAAAATGAACAATATCGAGCATCTTAAGTTTCTCTCTTTGCCGAGTGCCTAGTATCAGGGCACTCGGCAAAGTTTGTTTAAAAAAAAAGAAAATAAAACCCGTCAAACCGTTTTTTAAAAATAATTAATGCTTTGCTAAGTACTAGATTCATGGCACTCGGCAAAGAAATTAAAAAAATAAAAAATGCTTTGCCGAGTACCTAAAATCAGACACTCGGCAAAGGCTAACGGTAACAACTTCCGTTAGCGGAGGGAGCTTTTGCCGAGTGGGACGGTTTGCCAAGTGCCCGACACTTGATGAAGTCGGCTCTTTGCTGAGTGTCTGGCTTTGTCGAGTGGCTGACACTCGCCAAAGCAGTCTTTATCAGGCAAAGTAAATTGCACTCGGTAAAGACCCAGTTTCCAGTAGTGACATTTCTCCGTTATGTGTTCTAAAAAAAACTTTGTAACAATAGATAAATGAATGTCTTGCTAGCAATTCTGAAATAAAAGCAAAGCATTTATTTGAATTTATGTTCTTCTTTTTGGAAGAAAATCTAATTTCTTAAACAACTTATTGATATGAAAACCACCGAGAATATTCAGAAATGCGCTGATAATAGCCTGCTAGTATATTTCACTAGGAGAGAAAAGTGAGAAATGCACTGATATATTATATCACGAGGAACGCTTTGACTATAGCGCAAATTTGGCGGCTATGTGATTGGTGCAGGATCCTTCGGGTGCCCCAATGCCCAGGGACAAGGAAGCCTCGGTGCAGATAAGCCGGCTGCCTCACTGGAACAACCAGCAATCTGGCCTGCTTGCGCACGGGCAATAAGCCGGCTGCGGTGCCGGAGTACAATAGCAAGGTGAACACGATTGTGAAGGATAGACACTTTCTGGTGCGAATGCGGTGTCCCCAAGCTCAAGTAGATTAGCACCAACCATATTCGGGACCCCAGATCTTGAGCTCGGGTGGCATTTGTTGCTCTGTCACACGCACAAGTTAAGTTTCTGTCAACAAGCTAAGTTTCTGTGGTTGAATGCTTCAAAAAGGAAATAGGCTTCTGTAGTTGAATGTATATTTCAGAAGTTTAAGAATCTAAATGACATCTGTGCCAAGTTCTAGGCTAGGATGTACTAGATGACACATGGTGTCAAGTTCTAGGCTACTTTACTCTAAACAACACTACATATACGACCTTTACGGACAATGACACTACTGCTACATCGTGGTAATCACTGTTTGTTTCCTTTTCCTCACCAGTCACGGGCCTCCACGTACTTTGTACAAACAGATCAGAGAATCGACCTGGCCTATTTATCCACATACTTTGTACAAACAGATCAGAGAATCGACCTGGCCTATTTATCCACATACTTTCTACACACAGATCAGAGAATCGACCTGTTAGAATGCTCTTCGCATATGCATTCTCCAATTCTCATTCCTTGAGGTTGACCCAACCCTCAAACATGCTGAGACTTGAGTTCTGTCCACCATCCAGCTCGCGGAAATACTGAGTGACTGCACGCCGTACACAGGAGTCCCACACCCTGGCTATTTTCTCCAACGTCCTGGGCTCCTGGAGATTGTGGAGGGCGCGTCTGAATTCCCGGTCCACCGCCACTGAGATGCTGCTGAACTCGTTCCTGTAGGTTACCCACAGCCACGGAGCTTGATTAAGATCAGTAAATAAAGCAAGATTCAAGAACATTATGGTGGTGGGAACTAGTACTAAAGAGTCTAAGACAAGCATGAGCTTACCTTATCCGAGCATCTCCTTCATCATCGACAATCACTGGAGAGCTTGCTGGATAATCGGCAGGGATTGACAATGTTGTCGGCATCACCAGAGGCTGAAAATCTCCTGATACTCCAAATTTTGATTTGAGGCCTTCCGAAAGGGACACTGCAGTGTATGACAGTTTGATCAGGGTCGTGCCATCTGCTCCATCTTCGCTAGCGATGGTTATCAAGGTATCAATCAGTCTGCTGTTGACAGCTTCGATGTCATCCAGCAGAGCAGCGTTGACATTCTGGAACAGAAAGTTCATAGAAAACTGAACTCTAAGAGAACATATAGCATTGAGTCCGAAATTCCAGGGGAAAAAGAAATTCTCTGTAGTGTTACCTGTGGTTTCTACCTCTTACCACTGTGATATCCGCTAGATGCAGCATCTGATGCACTGAACTCAAATGTCACAGTGCTGCCATCTGTGCTGCTCAGTGTTGGTGATTTAGAAGTCGATGTAACATCATACACGCGTTTCATTTTGTTGCAATTTCCAATCGGTAATGGTACTGAATCCATATCGATGACTGCCGACTTCATCAAATTAGATGAGCTCCTAGTCGTCCCTGCTTGTAATGATGAACGCCACTGAAAAACAATGCAAAAAACTGTCAGTGCAACAGCTCTCAGAGAGTGAATCGTTTTGAAGATGAGGTATATCCAAGGCTCACTGCAGCCAGTAGGAGGTCTATGGGCTTCATGGCCACTGGTGTTTTAGCTACACCGTGCTCTTGATCCTGAGCTTGATCGGATGGTGGCGCTGGCATCATGGCCACTGGTGTTTCAGTTCCACCATGCTTCTGATCCTCGGTTTGATCAGCTGGTGAGGCTGGCATCTTGGACACTGGTGTTTCAGCTCCACCATGCTCCTGATTCTCAGTTTGTTCAGATGGTGGGATTGGCGCCTTGGCCATTGGTGTTTCAGACTGATT
Organism: Eremochloa ophiuroides; assembly: GCA_038502445.1. Classification (NCBI taxonomy): domain Eukaryota; kingdom Viridiplantae; phylum Streptophyta; class Magnoliopsida; order Poales; family Poaceae; genus Eremochloa; species Eremochloa ophiuroides. The sequence continues at coordinate 4,891,469 of JAHLJS010000009.1, read as the reverse complement.
CTCAGTTTGATCAGCTGGTGGGGCTGGTGTCTTGGCCACTGGTGTTTCAGCTCCACCATGCTCCTGATCTTCAGCTTGATCAGCTAGTGGGGCTAACGTTGACAATTTAGTTGCCGTAGCCTGTTTGCAACCATTTACTGATGCACTGTTATCCAGCAAGAATGAAGAATCGCTGTCAGATGGTAAATCAGCAGGTACAATCCCTGACTTGGCAACGGTTGAAGGTGATACAGGCTTCACCAATGTAGAAGGTGGGGCTGCAGCTTCAAACGCTGTCTTCTCGGCCGATGTCAATGCAGACATCACTGAAACAGAGGGTGAAACAGCTGCTACAACCCCTTGCTTAGCAACGGGTGATTGTGATCCTGACTTCGGTCCCTCATGGGGTGAAGCAACCCAAAACCTGGAAATTGGTGATGGCGTGCAGCATAATTCAACATCATTAGAATTAAGCGAAGACTGCAATGCTCCAGGTGATTTGTACGAGAAACAAGGGCTTGTTACTCCTTGCGATTGGTTGCTCTCGGTTTCCTGCCCAGCTAGTGTTGTGACAATTTTTTGCCTCTTTTGGCTGATGCTTTCATGTGGTGGCAATGGACAGTGCAGATTGCTTTGCATATCGACAGTAGTCTGACTCTGAGCAGGAGATAATTGATGAGAATCCATGTTGGTCTGCCCGCATACCTTCGACTGTGATTGTATCCCAGAAGCCCACCCAGCATTCTGCTGATTGCTCCATCCATCAAAATAACCAGCGTTCATCTTACCCACATTAGCTCCAAGCATTTGATACATTTGCATATGCATGCCCACCTGCTGTTGAGTGATCCAAAAATGCTGTTGCTGTACTGTCGGCAGCAGGTGCCGCGCACAGTCCCAGACATTGTTCCCTAGGAGGTGATTCTGGTGCCCATTTGGTCCTGCAATTTGCTGTCCTTGCAGCTGTACCATACATGCAGGGTGGCATTGTGAAATGTTGGTGGGCTGCAGTTGCATGTCTGGGGATTGGCTTTCAGTCTGCATAGCTATTGATTGCATGATCTTCTGACTGGACTGCACGCCTGGTGCCACTGGGGCAACTGTTGATGGCTCAGAGTTAAAATTCTGATAAAGCATTGCCATCATGTCATATGGTCCTTGGTTGACATTACTGTTCAGATTTGACGCAACAGAGTAAGCCGTGTGCTGATTCGGTGACTGAAAATGCGACCATGAGGGACTAGCCGTCATGGGCACTGCCTGAGGGGTTGTGGTGAACGGGACAGCTTGAACCATGTTAGCCAGCTGCATCTGGTGCACCATTTGAATATTTTGTTGACATTCTGCAGCAGCATCTGGTTGTACATTTTTCTGGGCGACACTGACCCTGATAGATATCATTTTCATGTAGTCAACCTGCCAAACCAAAATATTAAATTAGGCCCGAAGCAAGTGATGTTGAAACAATCAAATCCGAAACGAAACAAGATTGCGGATTATAGATGGAAGGCTCCCAGCTGCGCAGCATTTCTTTCTTGCGTCTGGGGCTCTGGGCACGATAATCAGCAGAAGCATGTAAACAAATGCAGAGCACTGGAAACTACCCTGAAATCTGAAATCGGTGGTACTGGATTGGTGTAAGTGAGGAGGAAATTAGCAAGGTACCATGTCTATGGCCTTCTTGAACATGTTCTCCTCAAAACCAGCTATATATTGGTTGAGGTCCTCCGGAGGGGACCTGTCCTTGTACAGAGCCCTGCATAATCCAGCCATTGTCGCCTCTCTGAACACAGAAAGAAGAACAAGAAAAGGCTGTTCATAGTTGATACACATGCAGCAGCAGACATATATATATATAGCAGGTTGCGCGTATATAGTAGAACAGGTACAAGTACAACAACTTGGTACAGTAATAATTGTGTATATATTTCCCAGAATTCGGACCCAGAAATTGGACGCAATGCCTGCTAGCCATGCATCTTAATAAGCAATGAAACAAACAAACATCGATACTAGTAAACTATTCCTATCAGAAGTTGAGAAGAACAAAACCCACCGTACAGATCCGACAGGGTGATCATCAATTTGGGAGTCTAATAGTCTACTGATGAAGCAACGGCCAATCGGCAACTGCATCGCTAGGCGATTGAATATGAACACCCATGCATGGATCCGAACAATCAATGCCGCGGGGCGTGGATGCATTCCCGGATTCACCCAGAAGACAGGAGATAAACCATTAAACCCTACAGCCCCCAAAATTAAACACCCGATCGAAGAACCGCGGCAGGAAGTCATCGATCGCGAATCCCAGCAACCGCGGCAGTAAGTCGATGAACACGCTCCCCGAAACACCAGCAGATCGAACAACCGCGGCAGTACTACTACGTCGGCGGCGAGCGAGCGCGATGGACGTGGGTTGGGGAACACGGATAGACAGAAAGGGTAGACGACAACGTACAGTTGCTCGACCACGAGGGGCCGCAGTTCGGGATCCGCCTCATCCTGCCACCGGACGCCGCCGCCGACGCCCGCCATGGTGCGTGCCTCCGGACCAAGCTAGCTCGCCCAAAATTCAGGAAGGGAAACTATAGCGCGCGCGCGTGAACTGCCGCCAGGAGCTTCTTGTTTCCGTTATTTATGAAGAGGGAGGGAGGAAGAGGGAGACGGCTGCCTGCTCTGCTGCCAGCTGGTGGGTGGGCCCCCTCCGACTCCGACTCGTGTTAACTTCGAGTCCGATCCCACGCCAAACTACGCTCGATCGGGTTTTTTTTTTTTTTTTTTTTTGTTTTTTTTTGTTTTGGCAAGTAAAACCTGTAAGTAGAACTTATCACTAGTTTTTTTTTTTTGGCATATTTTCATAATGATGATGGTAACACGTTTATCCTACTGCTGTTTTATCCCCAAATACATATAGACGTAGAAATAGGCATATATGAACCTCACAAAATTCGTTATGCTACCCACTACTCTCTATCTACTATGACAAAAACCTTGACTGCCAATCACAGTAATGTAAAATAATAGAAGAAACAGGAAGAATCAGGGAGGGTTTAGATCGGGAATGGCAAGAACTCAGGTAAGGGAACAAGAACAACAAGCACATGGGTCGTCTAGCTAGGTCGATAGAGCTAGGTGATGATTTCGGTTCCCTTTTTTCTAATATAAAGGAATAGATCCATCTTTCATCTCTTTGTAGCCAAAAGAATCAGACAGCCTATTATAGCATAAAACATACCAAGAAAAAAACAACTCAAACTTCAATTCTAGCATAGTATAAGAAAAAATGCATCACATTGTCTCAGCAACGGTTTTGAAGTGGGTATTCCCGCGTCAAAAAAAAAAAAAAAATCCAATACATAGTAGTATTCTATTCCGCAAACTCTTAAAATTTACTGTTTTCTTCCTCATTTTGCAACCAAAACTAAAGTACAGAAAAAATATATGCACACTATTAACGAAAAATCACAGGTAAAGTCGAAAGTGCCTAACGGACAAGTACAGGTGTGGTCCCTAAAAAAAAAAAATGTGTGGTCGTGTGGTTTAGTGGGCCACTGGGCCTTGCGCCATTGCCCCTTGCTTGCCGGCTGGCCTAGAAGGATGGAGGCAGCGAATATGAAGGGGTGGGCTGAATTTGTACTCGAAAATTAGAGAATTAACACCAATATAAATTATAAGTATGAATAAATACACACACATATATACGTGTACCAAAATAGTTTGGTATTCTCAAAAAAACAGGGGATGATGCACTCCTCATTGGTTTTACCACATTGTATTTGCGGCCATTGACATAACCATTTCATTTATCTAAATAGATCCTACAATAAAGTTCGGGGCTGATGTTTTTGTCAAAATAATAATAATTTTATTCCTTGTTAGTCATATTATCCACCAAATTGTTGTGCCTCTATCAACAACAAAGCTTTATTTGAGCTCCCCATGTATGTACCACATATGAAAAAGGTTGTGAATATACTTTAGAGGTTGTAATTTAAGCCTAAAACCAAATAAACAACTTGCCAAAGGAATTTAGCATAAATGCATTCAAAGAAGAGGTGATAAATTGTTCCTCTTTTGTCAGGTTTGTCGAGCTAGGTATAGTGCGGCCTCTGTTCTAATGAGTACTTCTGCATGAGTGAGCTATTGGGGCTCTATATCCCCTTTCTATTGAAACCTAGTGGCCACTAACTCGTTAGACGAACATTTGAAAGACTTTTTAGTGAACCCTACCGACCTTCCTTGGAATTACATTAGGCTAGCTACCTTGGGCACAAATGTCAAATCACAGCTCATGTGTTAATTAAGTTGTACAACAATATTCATGGTTAAGAGCCGCCATGGGCTCCTTCTTGAATAATGACAAATGACCGTTGATGTTTTTAAATGCTATCTCATTTTTCATGTTATCAGTTTCACGTGATTAATTGGAGCATTTCTTACTTGTTGCGGGTCGAGGATCCGTCTGTTCGGGATACTTAGGGGCATCGACATTGGTATTCCTCTGAGTATAAATAGGTAGCTAGACAAATCTCGAATAGACGGATCCCCGACTACTAGACTATGGATCAAGGACGACCCGAAGGTGCTGGCTCTATTCTAGGAAGGATATTCCTGCAGATACGACAAGATGCCAAATAGGGCATGGCCTCTTTCCTTGTAGGGCAAGTTGATCTTGTGTATAAATAGGTAGCTAGACCTCCTGTCATGGTCATCGAATCCTATTTCATAGGCCACCATTCATCATATTGTAAATTGTAATCAATACTTATCGAGATAATAAAGAGAGCAACCTGGAAGTGAAGCTCTCACTTGATCTTGAGGGCTCAAACCAGTATAAACCATTGTATCTATTGTGATTGATCTATGCACCAAGCGGGGTTCCCCAATAACCAAATATTTGCTAGTCAAAAACACCGACAGAGGTGTGCCAGTTAGGGGGATCTCGTGCCAAGATTGAGCATGCCCATCATCGAGTTTGATATCTAGATCCTATCCTGCCAATCTTAGCAAAGTCTAAGGTGATGGGTGATTATCACTCATTTTCCAAGTTCCATGCAGATCCTATCCTGCTAATCTTAGCAAAGTCTAAGGTGATAGGTTATTATCACTCATTTTCCAAGTTCCATGCGACATCCTCCTACCTGCCATCCATCTATCCACTTCGATAGTTTGGTTTTCGACTAGGGAGATTTCAATCTCAAGTTGACCAGGATCAAAGATCCTGATCTAACTCACACTAGGATTTTGCCAACCAAGCCGCCAAACTTGACCTTGACTATGAGGGCTCGGAGGACGAGACAAACCCTTTCGAAAGTCGCCACGTGTATATGACATCTCGCGACCAACGCGTTTATGACGCTGAAACACGTGTGCCACCACGTCTCAGTAACACACCAACACTCAACATGGTTCTACCGCCCATCTACAGCCAAGGGATTGATCCTCTGACATCTGAGCGCCGCAAGAAGACAATATCCAGATCAGGACGCTCCTATCCTAGGCACTATGGAAGCCCTAGTCAAGTCCCAAACATGAATTGGCCCAAAGAACATGGGCTTTTTTGCAACCCGAGCCAGGCCATGCCTGCAAATTGTTCAAATCTTCGTGTTTGTGCCTACATACCTATATGATGGTGTATAGCTTGCTGCATGGTTAATTAGAGATCCTTCTGATTTGCATGGAGCGTGTGTGGCACATCCTAGAGTCAAATGGATGACTCGATTTATAATAACATGGAAAAGTTGGGTGATTCCCACACACCTTCCCACTCTGATGTGACCCTGAATAAGATTCAATATATTGCATCCATGAGATGAAGACTTTGAGGTTTTCAACGTACGTCTTGATCGGTTTCCGGTGGGCTAGCAAATTAAAACCGTCAAGAGTTTATATAATTTTTCCATGCAATTCGTAATTCTCTTGTCCGGCCATTGACCTGATCGACCCTGCAGCGACAGCTTACCGGCCGGGCTTTCTTTCATGGTACAAGTGCCCACTGTTTATTAGTGTACACTCTATACCTGTAGATGAAGTTGTTTTGAACAAGTTTTTGTCAAACATTAAGAATATAAATTACGAGTAACTTTTAAGTAATTAAGTTTGCAAATGTGAAAACTATATAAAAAGATTTATCTTGAAATATACTTCTATAGAAGTATGCGTATACATATGATTTTTCAATAAATATTTTTATAGAAATATGAAATTAAAAAGTCATGTTCTGAAGACCGTGTCATTAACAACGTTGTCATAAATGATATGTTTTACAGGTATGGAGGGAGTTTGTGTAATTTTCTGCTGTGTACTTTGTGTGCGTTTAGGCATTGTATGGACGTTAATTTCCTTTTGATCCTAATGAATTCAAATACGTACTCAGGTATGTTCGCGGAAAATCACTATAGCCTTCACATACACTCTACAGGGTCAAAAGTCGCAAGAATTGAAGTGACAGCATCAGCTGGGGCGCAAATTTATTTGCTAATGGGGGAATTAATGGGCACAGAAGGGACAAAGACACCTTCTCGCAAAAGAGAAATAATTATTCTACAATCTGAATGCATGTTCATGTAAGACTCCTTCTATGCATGCTCACACTAGCAGAGAACATATCTTTCGTGCAATATCCGGATTGGCCTTTAGTCCCGGTATTTCTTGTATTCGGGACTAAAGGTGTCGTTAGTCCCGGTTCTATTAACCAATCGGGACTAAAGGTCCCTGGCCAACGGCTACTGGCGCGCGCTGTTGTATCAGGAGAACTTTAGTCCCGGTTGGTAACACAAACCGGGACCAAAGGTTGATATTTAGTCCCAGGCGGTACCACCACCCAGGACTAAAGGTTCAACCCCGGTTCGAGGCACCACCCGGGTCAAAAAAACAGGCGTTTAGTATCAGTTCCTAATTCCAACTTGGACTAAAATTCCCCTTGTATATAATCTTGAAGCTCCCTCTTCCTCCTCAAGCCCGAGCTAGCTCTGTTCTTCCACTCCATTATGTGTTCTTACTCTATTCTTCGGCCATCACACGATTTCTTATGGTCTACATCTCTTTTTTGGTTTTGAAGGTAACTAACTTCATTCACACACCTCCATCACTACTATATGTCATTGCATTGTCTATAAATGATTATAGTGCATTTCTTGATATTTGTTGCCTCCTAAGCTTATATTCACTTGATATTTTTGTATTTTTGGATGGATCAAGCGTAAAGTTATTTATATTCACTTGATAGTTTGTATCTTTGGATGGATGAAGCTTAAAGAGGAAAATAATAGAATGTATATAGTGCCGACCAAGACCATATAGTTTGTATCTTTGGATGGAATTTTAAATTTATAGCATTTTTACAAAAATGAATATAGGCAGTAGATGGTGACTCCTTCTTAGTCCTCGACCTCTCATCGGGTTTCAAAGCGACTTAGGCCGCACCTCCCTCTCATTGCGTGCGGCGAGTGTAAGCAGATGATTGTCATGGAGTTTCGAGTGAGGAAGAAGCGTCCCAACAAGGGTCGTATCTTCTACAAGTGTCCGGATCGCAATATGAGTTATTGTATCCCATTTGACGGTTGTGGCTAATTTTTTCCATTCTCTTGATGGTATTGATTAAAATTTATTTATTGTTCTAATTTCAGTGGGATGGCACCGGATGTAAAGGATGCTACTGGGAGGAATAATATGTTGAGCACGTGCAAAATAATCTTGCACAGTCGGGTGAGGCAGTGAGCCAACACAAGCAGCCAAGGGAGGAAGAGGAAACGAATGATCCATTTATTCTAGCTGGGATTGGTCGACAGATCCTTATATTGCTGAAGTGCATTTTAGTTTTAGTCTGTTTAGTGCTAGTTGGGATTATCTATATTGTAGCAAGGTTAACATAAATTAATTAGTTTGTGTCTTTATACTGCCATTTTAATTGTACCTGAGGACCGGTGTTGTGCAATTAAGTATTTTGCTTCTAGATTTTGATACGGTTCTAATGCAAATGAGCCGAAATTGGATGTACAACGTTGATCGCCGCTCCGGAGAATTCATTAAGGGCGTCTATTATTTTTTTAAGTGTGGCCGAGGAAAACAAGCGTGATGGTTTCATGTGTTGTCCATGTGCTGTGTGTAAGAATCTGAAGGAGTTTGCTTGCTTGAGGACTATCCATTCATAATTGTTTGAATTAGGTTTCATGCCAAACTATGTATGTTGGACCAAGCATGGAGAAAGCGGGTTTGTAATGGAAGAATGCGAAGACGAGCAAGAAGGAGATGACGATATTTTTGCCCAATACAGTCCCTTACATGATATTTCAATGGGGAAATCCGAAGAAGAGGTAGGAGACGATGATGAGCCCGCTGATGATCTTGATCAGGCCATCTGTGATGCACGGAGAGAATGCGACAGTGAAAAAGAGAAGATCAAGTTTCATCGCATGCTAGAGGATCACAAGAAATTGCTTTACCCAAACTGTGATGCGGGACAGAAAAAGTTGGGTACCGTACTCGAGTTATTGCAATGGAAGGCAAAAAATGGTTTATTCGACAAGGGATTTGAAGACTTACTAAAAATTCAAAAGAAGATGCTTCTGAAGAATAATGAATTGCCATCCACTACATATGAAACAAAACAAATTGTTTGTCCTTTGGGTTTAGAAATCCAGAAGATACATGCATGTCCTAATGACTGCATCCTCTACCGTGGAGAGGAGTATGAGAAGTTAGAAGCATGCCCGGTATGTCACGCATCGCGCTATAAAATAAGGCGAGATGACCCTGGCTATGCTGATGGTGACGGAGAGCGTCCCAGGAAGAAAATTCCTGCCAAGGTAATGTGGTATGCTCCTATAGTACCACGTTTAAAGAATTTGTTCAGAAACAAAGACCATGCAAAGTTGCTGCGATGGTACAAATAAGACCGTATGGTAGACAGTATGTTAAGACACCCAGCTGATGGGTCTCTGTGGAGAGCAATTGACAGAGAATTCCCCGAGTTTGTAGAGGATGCAAGAAACTTAAGGTTTGCTTTAAGTACATATGGCATGAACCCTTTCGGGGAGCAGAGCAGCAGTCATAGCACTTGCCCTGTTACATTATGTATCTATAATGTTCCTCCATGATTGTGCATGAAGCAAAAAGTTTATTATGATGCCAATGCTCATCCAAGGCCCGAAGCAGCCTGGCAATGACATCGATGTCTACCTGAGGACCTTAGTTGACGAACTTCTTACTCTATGGAGTAGACCTGGGGTACGTGTATGGGATGAGTACAGACAGGAACACTTTGACCTACGAGCATTGTTGTTTGTAACAATAAATGATTGGCCTGCTCTAAGTAATCTTTCGGGACAGACAAATAAGGGATATAATGCTTGCACACACTGTTTTGATGACATCGACAACATATATTTGAAAAAATATAGAAAGGTCGTGTACCTTGGGCATCTTCGATTTCTTCCCGCGACTCACCCCCTAAGAAAGAGAGGCAAGCATTTCAAAGGTAAGGCAGAGAACCGGAGCAAGCCTCGCAACCGAACAATATGGTCAAGGATGTTAAAGTAGTCTTCGGAAAGGGACCTGGTAGTCAACCTATTCCGAACGATGCTAGTGGACGCGCACCAATGTGGAAGAAGAAGTCCATCTTTTGGGAGCTACCATATTGGCAAGTCCTTGAAGTTCGCAGTTCGATCGACGTCATGCACCTCACGAAGAATCTTTGTGTAAACCTAGTAGGCTTCATGGGTGTGTCTGGGAAGTCAAAGGACACAATTGAAGCACGGCAAGACCTGCGGCGTTTGAAAGAACGAGACAGCCTGCATCCAGAGAAGACAGATGATGGACGCCATTACTTGAGACCCGCTAGCTATACTCTTAGCAAAGAAGAGAAGGAAAGCCTGTTCGAATGTCTGGATAGCATCAACGTCCCATCTGGATTCTCCTCAAATATAAAAGGTATAATCAACGTGGCACAGAAGAAATTTCTAAACTTGAAGTCCCATGACTGCCATGTGCTTATGACACAATTGCTTCCGGTTACATTAAGAGGAATTCTACCTCCAAATGTACGTTTAGCTTCCGTGAAGTTATGTGCATTCCTCAATGTGATATCTTAGAAGCTAATCAATCCAACGAACCTAGCAAACCTACAGAATGATGTGGTCCAGTGCCTTGTCAGCTTCGAGTTGGTGTTCACCCCATCTTTCTTTAATATCATGACTCACCTCCTTGTTCACCTGGTCAAGGAGATCAGTATCCTGGGTCCTGTGTTCCTACACAACATGACCAGAAGGAAGTATCGCAAAGGGTTACGGAACAGAGGAGGTCATTGAGTTTTGTGTGGACTTCATTCCTGACCTTGACCCGATTGGTGTTCCTGAATCGCATTACGAGGGGAGGCTAAGTGGGAAGGGAACACTAGGGAAGAAAACATATATCGGTGCGGAGGATGGTTACTTCAATAAAGCACACTACACTGTTCTGCAACACTCATCCTTGGTGGATCCGTATATCGCGGTACACAAGGAAATCCCAAGAAATGAGTTTGTAGGCAAATCTAAAGCTTGGATTACAAGGCACCACATGGAAACTTTCAGCGGTTGGTTACAAGAAAAATGTCAAGGTGATGAGAATCTTGATGAGCAATTGTATTTGTTGGCTAGGGAACCATCGTGGCATATTCTCACTTACAAGGGGTACGAGATAAAAAGGAATACATTTTACACGGTGGCCCAAGATAAAAGGAGCACCAACCAAAACAGTGGTATCCGCATAGATGCCATAGGCCTAAGTGGGAATAAGAAAACATATTATGGCCGCATAGAGGAGATATGAGAACTAGACTACGGACCTACTTTTAAGGTCCCTTTGTTTCGCTGCCAATGAGTGAAAGGGAGCAGCGGCGGGGTAACAATTGACAACGAGTACGGAATGACAACTGTTGATCTCAACAATATTAGGTAGAAAGATGAACCATTTGTCCTTGCCAAGGATGTGAATCAGGTGTTCTATGTCAAGGATATTGAAACATCCTCGATTTTCCACGAAGGGAAAATCCACAGAATGAGGTATAATGTGATAAAACAATAGTTTGATCTCATCACATTATCATATATCAGTCGATATTACAGCCATATCTCGCAATAGTTACATTATTTCATATCAACTGAGAGCACACCTATTACAAGGTTATTCTAGCGGGAGCGCATCTAGACGTCATCAGAGTTGGCGGAGTATGTCGTCGGGTGAAGGCTCCTCCTTCACGGCATCATCGGAGTTATTCTTGGTGCAGTATAGTCTTCATCTCCTAAACCAAACTTGAGCGTAGGCACGAGACCTTCTAATCCTCCTCATCTCAGTTTCTCTGCTAGTTAGGTATTCTGCACACCGCCAGATATGTGCAGGCCATGGTCAGCACCGATGAGCTTTAGTGTAAAAGAGAAAGCAAAGGATCTGGCGATCCTAATATATGGCTGTGGTTTGCATCCTAAGCGCATGCAGAGTAGTATCCAATATTATAATAGTTTGTCAAGTTTTACCCATCCCAATACCATCCATCAGTCCATCCAAATCCACCATCCCACCCATACATCACCTCACACACACACCTCGCGCTTAGTCGACAGGCCCAACTCCCTCTCGGGTCCTGCCTCAACGGCACACTGCCACTCAGGGCACACTGCCGGACAATCATCATCGAGGGGGAGAAAAGAATACCACTCACTACACCAGTAGAAGACCACAGGAAAGGTCCATAGCCGATGAGTCGGCATATGTATCGATCGATCAACCATAACACTCTGCAGAGGTTTTACTACTCACAAGATTAGCCATCATCGATGTTGTACATACATCTAGGCAGAATTCCGGGTGCTTGCTTGCCTAGGTCGATGCCACCCTACCACTCAGCCCTGGGTAACTTCGGCACTTACACCGAAACGCTGAGACTGGGAGACGCAGTACCAGGCCCAATCAGTGGTACTGCGCATCTAGGACGGTTCAGGAATTCCACATCCTTCACCGCCCACCCTAATCACCTCACAACCTAGCAGTAGTGGCACCGCCCTACCAAGTAGTCCAGCCGTCTCCCGCCCATCAGAAGCGAGTGAGCAGTAAAGGATTCCTATGAGCCTGAGTATCAGTAGATCCTAGGTTGACCAAGCAGGCATCTTCTCTTAGGGGATACTCTCCCCGTGCCTCCACGGCACCTCCGTTCATAGGGTTTCAACCACGCAGGCTTTCTACCCCAGAACCTCCTCATACACCATTACCCGCCACAGGTATCTCTCGTGGGAATGCCCAGATGCAACTCCCGGGCAAGACTTGCTTACACAGCTCGTCGTGTATCCCACTTGGTCGACTCGACCCTCCCCACACACCCAGGACACACGCAGCACGCTCACATACCACCAGTCCGACATCCCAAGCCAAACCATTCCCAGGGTTCACCACCAGCATCACATCATAGATATAATGCGAGTGGAGTTAATAAATAAATATAGTGATGTAACATGCAAGCAAGCAGGTAGATAGGAATATGTATAAAAGAGCGTGAGCGCGAAGCTGGGTAGTATAGTAGAGTGGTTGCAAGCGGGGTAGTAACGGCTTAGGTAGTAACATGCATCATATACTAGCAAAGGAGTAAATATAAAGCGCTAGCAGTTCTTGATTTGCAATGTCTAATAGGATTCTCTAAAAGAAGGTGCTGCCATGACACCTGCGTTGTCGAGGAAGTAGTGGTATGAGCACTCCTCAGTTAGTGTAGTCATTCTGCTGGGTCATCTCCTCCAGAGTGACTTCACCCCACGGTTCCTGTCGTCGCCCATGTTCTCCCCCTCCAGCGGGTCTCAGTCCGATCGTCGCTAATCTGGAAATGGCTACTCCGCGAAGCAATACAAGGCAATAAAACACCCAATACACCAAAAGACGACGGGACACGGGGAGACCCATTTACAGCACAAGCAATAAAAGGTACGCGGCTTAGCCCTCTCGGCGTATGTCCGATTTCATCAGGCCAAAGAAACAGGAGTGGTGGTTTGCTAAGCACAAGCATAAGTCACAGCCAAGCCAATATGGCTTTATAATAAATGGTTTAGGCCAAAGCTTATCCATAGCAAACACCACGGCACACGATCTTCCGATCCGTACGCCACGGGGAAGACGGGGATCGGAGGACGGCCGATCAGCAGGAAAGAACAAGGAATTTCCAACAATAAATGTTGCACAAAATAGTGCGAGTGTTTAATCCACATGTAGGGTACCAAGACTATGATTCAAACGGGTACAATCATACATGTGCTTAAACACCAAGAATCCAGAGAGAGAGAGAGGAGTTAGCTAGGTACATCTATATCATATTCTCAGTCACATCTTCAGTGAAGATGGTTTTAAGTAGTCGATCGAGTCGACTCGTATAGATCCGAGATCTTGATATAGACCATCGCTTTGCTAACTAAAATGAGTTAGTCCGATCTTTGATCCAGTCGCCATGAACAAGTTGGGATCAAATAGAGCGGGCTATACAGGAGCGAAGAGCGAGAAACATAAAACAGCAGTGGTCTACTTCTTCCAACACGCACGCCATAGAATAGACGGAGCGTCAGAAGAGAGTGACATGTAAAATACGCAAGTGCGCGAACCACTCGTAGGGTACCACGACCTGGGTGCACTGGCACTAAGACATTACTCAGATCCATAGCGGTGCGGTTGTCACTGCAAGAACCAGAGGAATGCGACGGTCGTGCAGGGTACGAGCATACGAGGGTCGGTGCACGAAAAGTCAGAGTGGCAATGCGAGGTCGAGTTACACTCAGTATTACGGCCATGGTGAGATGAATCCCGCGATCGCAATGTCCGAATGAAGTACGGTCCCACAGTCGGCTCGAAGGCACGACACACAGTCAAACAATAAGAACAACTAACAATAAGATCCAATGACACGACCATAAGACAAAATGACTCGACAAACTAGTGGAGTAGCACATTTTCATAGCATTATGATGGATGGATCCTGTATTACAAATACAGATACAGATAGATCGTGAGAATAGGGTGCAACAGATACATGTACAGACAGATCATAAAGATAGGGTACAACAGGGATATGAGCAGATGGATTATAAGGATAGTTATACAATATGAAGGGCAGGAGTATAGGAAAAAAGGTTCTTCAATAGTCCAGCGTCGTATATCACTTGACTTCCCAACAGTCCAACATCATCTACGGGGCCTTAAGATCTAGCAACGGAGCTACGACACGAAGGCCAGACAGGGTCAGCGTCAAAGGAAGGTGGCGAGGCTTGCTTCTACATGTCCCGGCTCCTCTTGGCCAGCTGCTGGTACCTCCTGGCCTGCTATGGCTTGCTACGGCTAGTCGTGGCCGGCTGCTGGCTGGTCGTGGCCTACTGCTGGCTGGTCATGGCTGGCTGTGGCCTGCTGTAGGCTGGTCGCGGCTGGCCATGGCTGGCCACGGCTGGCCGGGCGGGGCTGGTGACTGGCTGAGGCTGGCTTGAGGCTGGCTAGAGTGGCTAGATGCTGGCCGAAGGTGGCTGCAAGTTTCTAGGAGGTGTCGGGATGTGTCTGGGTTCGAACGGTGTGCGCGGGCAGGGCGAGTCACGGTGTGACGGTAGCTAAGGTGAGGCTCGGACGGGGTGTCGGTGCGCGTCGGGGCGACCAGGCAGGACTTCCAGCGATCTTCTCCCTTCTCGATCGGCGCCCGTCGTGTCCATCGGCGACATTAGTAGAGTGGCGGCGGTCTTGGAGTCCAAGGGCACAAGGTAAAACCGGAACGCGATCATGGTGGTGGTTTGGGTAGTCCTCGACCACGCCGACGTTCTTAGAACGCCGGTGGTTCGATTTGGCTGAAAGGTCTCGTGTCGTGTGTGCGAGTGTCCTGAGCCGGGAGGGTCTCGGCCTACGCGTCCCTGAGGTGGGACGCCATGGCTCAAATGGCAGGTCCAGCGAGGTGGCGGTGCTCACCATGGGGGAGAAGGTCGTGGCTCACCGAGGGCTTGCGGACGGCAGATCGCTTGACGTGGGTCGGCTCGTTGCCGGCAGCACAGCTTCGTGGTGGAGGCAAGGTTTTTTGGCTCCAAACGGCTCGACGGCGGATCTGGTCATCATGACAAAGAGCAGGGCATCAGGCGGCATCGAGTTCATGGTTCAGCTCAACGTGGCTCGACGTCGGGGCATGGCATTGGCCTGCGGTCACCAGGGACGAGGTTTCAGCACGGACACGATGGGGCTCCTGTGGACATCACAGCAAGGTCTCTGCCTTCCTGCGATAGTGGAAATAGTGGCACAAAGGCCAGTCTCAGTGCAAGTCATCGACAGGTACACATCGAGGAGAAGGCAGGGCCTCGGTAGCTCACCGGCGAGGTGGTTCGGCTTGGTGGAGCAGGACGGCGCAACTCCGACGAGATGGTGCTGCTGCAGTGGTCGTGCCTCCATGGCAGCGTGCACGGACAGGGTGAAGTAGGAGCTCGTGGTGGCGTTCGTGATCTCGGTTCCGGGCTCGGTCGTCGGTGAAGGCACGGCAGCAGAGCTCGGCTCGGTGGTGCTTGACGCGGTACAAGGGGATGACGGAGGAGCTCGGCTTGGCGGTGAAGGCATTCGGGTCAACTTGGTAGTGATGCGGCACAAGGCGAGATAAGGCGGCGGTGCTGCTCGTCGCAGCCACGAGCGTCGTCGGCGTTCGGGGATGCCAAGGAGCTCGCCAAGCGGCTCGCCACGGTCGTCGCATGACTGGCTACGTCGGGGACGGAGTAGAGCCGAGCGGCATCGAGGTGGAGCAGCCGTGCTGCGGCTCGTCGTCGGGGTCATGTGTGAAGCATCTAGGCCCTAGTGGTTTCGGTGATTAATGACAACAAGACGTTTATTATGACTAACGTGTGTTTTGCAGGATAACCTAGAGGTTAGGTCATAATAACATGTAGGTTCAAGCCCCTAGCGATGGAAATTGATTCGGTTTTCAAAGGATGGAAGACAAGATGGTGATAGGCTAGTGCTAAGTGTCGTTTGGAGTTGAGAGACACTTGGCGTAGTCTTAGGTTTTGTTTTTCCCTTTGACCGTACTATTAAGAGGGGTTTGGATGGGTAGCTTGACTTAGAAAAAGATTAGAGAGTGTAGATGTGACGCACACTTGTCCAACATAGCTCTAGACAGCCCAAGGATACTCTTGAGAGAGAGAGGATCAAACTTCGTTTTGGAAAATTTTCGATTCGGCGAAGTTATGATCGAATTAGAGGCGTCGGACTCTACCTATTATGGGCGTCGGACCAATAGCTAGAGTCCGACGACACGTGGCAGCCCCTGGACGAGTTTCAGCGTGCCAGGGAGCGTTGGACTCTGGCCGGATGGGCGTCGGACCATTGGCCAGAGTCCGACGGTGCCTCTGGGTTTTTGAGCGAGAGTCGGACCGTCGCGAGTGGGAGCGTCGGACTAATGTCTGTTAGCGTCCGACGCTTCCAGAGAGGTTCCCAGCACGGTTTTGAGCATCGGACTTGGTCCGACGGTGTGCGTCGGACCATTGCTCCGTGTACTAGCCGTTGAGAGGCACTGTGCCCGCAGTTCAGAAGCGTCGGACTGAGGAGTGTCGGACCATCGACTTCGGTCCGACGCCCCTCTATCACAGTTCTGGGCACAACGCTTGTGTGAGAGTCGGACCGTGCCGTTTGGTCCGACGATTGAGCCTCGGCAGAGTCCGACGATTCGCAGGAAAGTGAGAAACGGCTAGTTTTGGAGAGGGTGAGTATTTATACTCCACCAAAGCCTCCATTCCTCTCCTCTTGCCACTTCTAACAGCTGATGGAACCATTATTGATCTTGTGAGGGAGCAAGGGCCCTAGGGAGACTAGTGTGAACTCCATTGCTTGTGAGCTTCTTCCCTAGAGAGATCAAGAGTGACTTGTGTGCATCCATCACCCTCTTTGGCCTTGTTCTTGGTCAAGTGAGAGTCTAGGCTTGTTACTCTTGGTAATCAGCATCACCTAGATGGTTTGGTGGCGATTGGTGGCTTGGTGACCGCTTGGAGAGCTTGTGGGCGGCCCAAGTCGAAGTTGTGAGCGGTTGTGGGTGATCCACCGCGCCGGAGTGGCAAAGGATCAGCCCGTAGAGAGCACTTGGTCTTTGCGAAGATCAAGGGGGAGCTACAACCTTGCGCGGGTGCTCCAATGAGGACTAGTGGGGAGTGCCGACTCTCCGATACCTCGGGAAAAATCGGATTTGTCTTTCTAACCCTTTACATTCTCGCATTTCCTTTGTGTTCTCTACTTTCCTAGAGTAGTATACTTGTGATAGGACTTGGCTCTAGGTTGTATAACTTGTTTTAGGAATAGAATTGACACAAGCACTTGTGGGGTGACATTGGGCAAATTGCGATAGGTTGAATTGTGTTTCGAAAAATTATTAGTTGCCCAATTCACCCCCCCTCTTGGGCATCCTTGATCCTTTCAATTGGTATCGGAGCCTTGTTGCTCATGAATTTGGCTTAATCGCCAAGAGGAAGGATGTCCGGTGGTCACGATGGTCCCCCTCCCGTCTTTGACGGTAACGATTTTCCATATTAGAAAATTCGTATGGAGGCATACCTTGAGGCGGTGGACCTTGGTGTTCACAAAGCCGCCACACAAGGGTACCGCACTCCCAAACCCGGCGCAACCCTCACACTCATTGAGGAAGAGCACGAGAAGTGGAATGCTAAGGCTCGAAATATCATATTTAGAGGCCTTAGCAAAGAGGTGTTCAACCGTGTGAGGAACCACAAAAATGCCCATGCACTATGGTCGGATATTTGTGCGCTCCATGAGGGAACTAAGAATGAGCGAGAGGAACGATATTATCTTATCATTGATAAGCTCAATTCTTTCAAAATGCTATCCAATGAAAGTGCTAATGACATGTATTCTCGCTTGAATATCATTGTAGAGGAAGTAAATGGGCTTGGACTCACTCAAATCTCACCGTCCGAGGTTGCAAGGAGAATCCTCAATGCTCTTCCAATTAAGAAGTATGGTCACATTGTAACCGTACTTCATTAAACGGATCTCTCAAATGCAACCCCCACTCAAATATTAGGGAAGATCAATGCTCATGAGATGTACATGAAGATCACTCCTCAAGATGGATCATCATCCAATAAAGAAGAGAAGAAAGACTTGGCCCTCAAGGCCGACAAGAAAGGCAAAGCTCTAGCAAAGTACTCTTCTCTTGACTCCACAAGTGATGATGATGATGATGATGTGGAGATCGCTCTCATGGTGAGGAAGACCACCAAGATGCTCAAGAAGCTCAACAACAAGGGAATCAAATTTGATTCCAACAAGAAGAAGTTCTTCACTAGTAGCAAGAGAAAGCCCATCTCCGAGATGGATTGCTACAATTGTGGAGAGCTTGGGCATCTTGCTCATCAATGCCCAAAGCCCAAGAAAGAAAAGTTCAAGACCAAGAACAAGGGCAAAAGGCAAGACTCTAGTGATGAGAGTGATGATAAGAAGAAGAAGGCCAAGCCATTCAAGAAGAAAGAATTCAGGAAGAAGCAATTTCACAAAAGCAAGAATAGTGGCAAAGCTTACATTGTTGGTGATTGGCTCACCGACATTGAATCTTCTAGTGGCTCCTCCGGTGAAGAAAGCGATGATGAAAAGGAGAAGGTGGCCGCTCTTGTGATTGGGACTTCACTTCCTCCACCGCCATCACCGTCCTCATCTCCAACACACCTTTGCCTTATGGCTAAGGACAAGAAGGTACAAAGTGATGATGAGAGTAGTGATAGTGACAATGAGTATGATTCACCCACCTATGATGAACTTGCTAGCTTGCTAAATGACTATACCAAAGTTATAAGAAAGCTAACAAGGAAAAATGAAAACTTAAAACTTGAGAATGGCAACCTTTTAGCTCAAAATGAACAATTCACTAAAGCTAGTGATGAGCTTAGAGTTGAAAATCAAAATGTGTCATCCAAGCTCAAGGAGCTCAAAGCCAACATAAAAGAGCTCAAAGAAAAACATGATAAACTTGAGAGGATACACATTGAGCTCACCACTAGCTACAACAAGCTAAAAGAGGACTATACTCAAGTGAAAGTGAATCATGACAACCTTGCTATGGCTTATGACTTGCTTTCAAATGAAACACATGATGCTCCTAACCATGTTGTTAAGTGTGACATAGCTACATCATGTGATGACTTGATTGATGAGATCATTGAGCAAGGTGGTAGTAGCAAAGGCAAGGAAGTGGTGGTGGCCGATTGCCATGATGACTATTTGAAGCTCAAGATTAAAAATGACAACTTGAAGAAAGAGCTTGAGAAGCAATCAACCACAAATACCATTGTCATTGAAGCGGTGCAACAAGATGATGAAGTTGAAGTACTTAGAAAAGAAAATAAGATCCTCAAGAATGAGAAGTGTCACCTTGCAAGCTTATTGGAAGAGAACAAGAAGTTAAAGCAAGAAAAGAGTCATCTCACCGTGGGCTTGCAAAAATTCACAAGAGGCAAATATCTCCAAAGTGATGTCCTCATGAACACCGTGATGAAGTTTGATAGAAGTGGGATTGGCTACATGGGTGAGAAGGTGCAAAATATTAGAGCTCAAAATGGCCTCAACAAAGCAAAGAACAAGTCCAAGCCCAAGCCAAAGAGATGCTTTGAATGTGGACAAGAAGGTCACTTTGCTCATGAGTGCAAGACACCGCCACCACAACCTTTGCCCAAGCATGCTAGGCCCTTTGCCTTTGATTCTCACTACATGCTAAGGAAAAATTCTAAGGGCAAAGTGAAAGTCATGTTCCTAGGACCCCCTAACAAGAATAGGCCTAGGCAACTATGGGTGGCGAAAGCTTTGGTTGAGAAAGTCTGGAGCCCTTCTCAAGTATGGGTTCCTAAACATCAAGCTTGATTTGTTGTGTGTAGGTGAACTACAAGACCGGTGGCTCTCATTGGGTAATTGATAGTGGATGTACTCAACATATGATCGGTGATGCTTGTATGTTCACCTCTCTTGAAGAGAATGTAGAAGACCAAGGAAAGATAACATTTGGTGATAATTCCAAGAGCAAAGTGCAAGGGCTTGGCAAAGTGGCCATATCTAATGATCATTCCATTTCAAATGTGCTTCTAGTTGCTTCTTTGAGCTTCAACTTGCTATCCGTTGGTCAATTGTGTGATCTTGGCTTCCAATGCCAATTTACAAGTGAAGAAGTGGTTGTCTCCAAGAAAGATGACAATGAAGTGATATTCAAGGGCTTTCGGTACAATCATCTCTATCTAGTGGACTTCAACTTGGAAGATGCAAATTTGAAGACTTGTCTATTCACCAAACAATCTCTTGGGTGGCTTTGGCATAGAAGGCTTGCACATGTTGGGATGAGCACACTCAAGAAGTTATTGAAGAAGGAGATGGTGAGAGAATTGAAAGATGTTGTATTTGAGAAGGACAAATTATGTAGTGCTTGCCAAGCCGGGAAGCAAGTGGCAAATACACATCCATCCAAGGCATTTGTGTCAACTTCAAGACCATTAGAGCTACTTCACATGGATTTATTTGGACCAACAACTTATGCAAGCATTGGTGGCAAGCTCTATTGCTTAGTGATTGTTGATGACTTTTCAAGATATACTTGCGTGTTCTTTCTTCATGACAAGACCGAAGTAGCCCAATCTTTCAAGAAGTTTGCCAAGAGAGCACAAAATGAATTTGAAGTAAAGATTAAGAAGATTAGAAGTGACAATGGAAAAGAGTTTGACAACACAAACATTGAAGTATATTGTGATGAAGTTGGGATCAAGCATGAAGTCTCATCCACCTATACCCCTCAACAAAATGGTGTAGTTGAAAGGAAGAACCGGACGTTGATCACCCTTGCAAGGACTATGCTTGATGAGTACAACACACCGGAGAGGTTTTGGGCGGAGGCAATCAACACCGCATGCTATGCATCCAACCGCCTATTCCCTCACCGGTTGCTAAAGAAGACCCCCCTATGAGCTACTCATTGGCAAGAAGCCGAACGTCTCCTACTTCCGGGTGTTTGGTTGCAAATGCTACATCTACAAGAAGCGGCAACACCTAGGGAAGTTTTAAAGACATTGTGATATTGGTTTTCTTGTTGGTTACTCATTGAAGTCCAAAGCATATAGAGTATTCAACAATGCCACCGGCCTTGTTGAAGAAACATATGATGTGGAGTTCGATGAATCTAATGGCTCTCAAGGAGAGCATGAGAATCTTGATGATGTAGGTGATGAACCCTTGAGGAAGGCCATGAAGAACATGCCAACCGGAGACATCAAGCCAAAAGATGATGAAGATGATGGTGATGATGTGCAAGTGATCGATCAACCATCTTTATCAAATGTGCCTCAAGATGATGAAGATAAAGATGGGGTGGATCCATATGAAGACACCCATATCACACAAGAAGAAATTGAGGCACAAGCACAAGAAGTTGATGCTCCACAACCTCCTCCTCAAGTGGTTGATAGAAGAACTACTCCACTCCTACAAGCACATCCTCAAGATCTCATAATAGGGAGTCCTTCAAGGGGGTAATGACTCGCTCACAAAGACATGCTCAATTCATTGAACATCACTCGTTTGTCTCTTGTATTGAGCCTACTAGCATAGAGGAAGCTCTTCAAGATCCGGATTGGGTGAATGCCATGCATGAAGAACTCAACAACTTCACCCGCAATCAAGTTTGGACACTTGAAGAGAAGCCAAAAGGAGCAAGAGTCATAGGCACCAAGTGGGTGTTCTGCAACAAACAAGACGACAAGGGCAACATTGTGAGAAACAAGGCAAGGCTCGTGGTAAAAGGGTTCTCCCAAGTTGAAGGCTTGGATTTTAGGGAGACTTTTGCCCTGGTTGCAAGATTAGAGGCCATTCGTATCCTACTTGCATATGCATCTAATCACAATCTAAAACTCTTTCAAATGGATGTGAAAAGTGCATTTTTAAATGGCTTCATAAATGAACTTGTCTATGTTTCACAACCACCGGGTTTTAAAGACCCTAGATATCCAAACTATGTTTATAGGTTGTCCAAGGCGCTATATGGCTTGAAGCAAGCCCCACGGGCTTGGTATGAGCGCCTCCGTGACTTCCTCATCAACAAGGGCTTCAAAATTGGCTTGGTTGATACCACACTATTCACCAAGAAGCACAAAGGGCACATCTTCATTTGTCAAGTTTATGTTGATGATATTATCTTTGGTTCGACTAATGAAGATTTTTGCAAGGAATTTGGTGATATGATGTCCAAAGAGTTTGAGATGTCCATAATTGGTGAGCTCACATTCTTCCTCGGCTTTCAAGTCAAGCAAATGAGGGAGGGGACGTTCGTGTCGCAAGAGAAGTACACGATGGACCTCCTCAAGCGCTTCAAGATGGAAGAATGCAAGCCCATCAAGACCCCCCATGCCTACCAATGGACATCTCGACCTTGATGAGGGAGGTAAATCGGTTGACCAAACTCTCTATCGTTCTATGATCAGTAGCTTGTTGTACTTGACCGCATCTAGGCCCAACATCATGTTTAGTGTGTGTATGTGTGCGCGCTTTCAAGCTAATCCTAAGGAACCTCACTTAGTTGTGGTAAAAAGAATCCTTAGGTACATAAAGCACACCCCAAGCATTGGCCTTTGGTATCCTAAAGGAGCTAACTTTACTCTTGTCGGCTATTCCGATTCGGATTATGCCGGTTGCAAGATTGACCGAAAAAGCACATCCGGAGGGTGCCATTTGCTTGGAAGATCACTAGTTTCTTGGTCCTCCAAGAAACAAAATAGTGTTGCCTTGTCAACAACCGAAGCGGAATACATTGCCGCGGGTGCTTGTTGTGCACAAATTCTTTATATGAAACAAACCCTAATTGATTATGGAATCAACTTAAAAAGGGTGCCTTTGTTGTGTGACAATGAGAGTGCGGTAAAACTTGCCAATAACCCGGTTCAACACTCCCGCACAAAGCACATTGACATCCGCCATCACTTCCTTAGAGATCACGTTGCCAAGGGTGACATTTCCTTTGAGGGAGTGAGAACGGATGATAACTTGGCGGACATTTTCACTAAACCATTGGATGAGGCACGCTTTTGTACTCTAAGGAATGAACTTAATTGCCTTGATCTAAGCAACTTCACTAAAAGATGATTTTGCGTTGTCATGTGCATTACATTGTAACATAAAACTCTAACATTGAATTGCACGTAGGGCTTGTCTAACTCGGTTAAGATAACCGCCTAAAAGCGTGTGAAGAAGCTTACCCAAGGAAAAACTTGACAACAACTAGTTTAATTTACGTGAATTTGCATTGCATATTGCATGGTTGTTGTTTTGTCGTTTTGTACATGGATTTCATTGCCTATCTTCATAATATTCACATATGCCTAAGGCAAAATATTTGAAAAATTGAGGGTTTGAGAGAGGGCATCTTATACTAGTTCCAACTGGTGTTTATTTGACTCTTATTGGGGTTGGAACTTAGTTGGAAAAAATCGGCGTGAAGAAACTTGGAAGAAAACAGGTTTTAGGGCGTCGGACACTAATTTTCCCAGCGTCGGACCAATTGCCTCAGTCCGACGGTCCCTTTCCTTGTTGTCCGAGGCGTCGGACGCTGGTTTTCACAGCATCGGACTTTCAGCCTCAGTCCGACGGTGGATGGCAAAGCCGAAGGAAGTGTCGGATGCAGCGTCGGACCGGGAATTTTCAGGCGTTGGACTATTGGATAAGAGGGTTCACGCCGTGTCGCGCCGCGTTCACGGCGTCGGACCGAAAGTGTTGGTCCGACGAGGAGCGTCGGACTAAGTCCGACGGCCGCAGGAGCTTAATGGAAGCGTCGGACTCTGCAGAGTATTGGTCCGACGCTTGCACAGTAATGGTCCGACGGTCGATTCGAAGGCGCGTATTAGCCTTTTTTCTTTCTCTGTCGCGTGGGGCCCCGCTGTCAGCTCACTCTCGCCTTCATCCCGTGCCAATCGAGCCAGCAGCGTCGCCGCCCGTACGACCTCGTCCAAACCCTAACCGCCGCCGCGCAGCGCCCTAGACCTCCGCCGCCAGTTCGCCCGCGCCCTCGCCGCCGGCAGCTAGGCCTTCCCCGTGCGTGCGGGTCCCCCCTCCCTCTTCTTTCGCGCGCGCGTCCGCGCCCTGCTGTAGCCGAGCGTCGCCGTGCCGAGCGCCACCGAGCAGCACCGCCGCCCCCGTGTTTCTCGCCGCCGTTGAGGTGTTCACCGCGGCCCAAGGTCTGCCTGTCATCAAGCTCTTCATTCCTTCACTCCTTAGCTGCTCCATTGGTGGTTAGCTTCGAATTCCTTGTTTCAAATCTTCCTCGCGCTTAAACTGCTCGACGAAATGTCTTAACCAAAACTCTTCGCGTTAATCGTAGATCCTTTGGAGCGTGGCTCTGCTCTCGGCCGTCTAGGGTTCGTAGAGGTGATTCTCATCTTGTGGTAATCCTCGTTTGCCTCCACACCTAGTTTCCTCCCTATTCATTGCATATCCATGTCAGTTGCTCTAGTCATTGACTTGTGCCCTATGTCATGCAGTGATTCTCCTTGTCCCTGTGGTGCCCCGTTCGACAGTGATTCTCTCCTCTTCGCAGGTCTTCCCTCAGGTTGCTTTGCTATTCCTTCTTATCCTTATGCTTGCTTCCATAGGCTCTCTCATCTCTAGCTTATATATGCTTATGTAAATCTTGTCTATTTCTCTCTTGCAGCTGTCGTGGTCAGAGAGTTTGGCAGTGGGTCAGTGAATCCAGGGCCAAGCCCGCGGATACGGAACGAGGCCAAGCCTCTGAGTGTCAGCGGCAGTTGTCAGTTTCTGAAAGTCAGTGACAGTTGGCAGAGATGGTGAGGTACAAGCAGGTCAGCCGCAGTGAGGGAGGCACAGGTGGAGACGAGAGGCCTCCTCCTCGTCCACCTTTGGACAAGGGGAAGGCCCCTCTCATCGAGAGCAGCAAGAAAAGAAAGAGGCTTTCAGCAGAGCAGAGGTAGGCCATCAGGGTAGCACAGGCTGCAGAGGAGGCAAAGCGTGGCAGGGGTATACACATTGGAGGCATCTCTGTCAGTTTGTCGGGCAGAGATGAGACCGAGGAGTAGCCGCAGCCTCAGAGACAGCCGGAGACTGAGTCAGCACAGCTAGTGGTGGCAGAGCCAAGGAAGCCAGAGCAGCAGGAGGCAGCTACTCAGGGGGAGCAGGCCCAGGCTCCACCTCTTCGTCGCTCGGGCCGCACTCGACCTTCGGTGCCACCCCGGCCCGCTGGTCAGAGGCGTGGCGACCGAGTCCCCAGGGTGCCTGCTCCCTCCGAGCCTCAGCCGGTGCCTGAGCCGGATGTTCACTTGGACTTGCAGAGGATCTCTGCAGCCCGAGTCAGAGAGCTCCGGCTGACGTCGCTTGCCAGCTGGTTTCTGGATCAGAGAGATCCCAAAGCTTCTGAGGGCTGGTACACTACTCTTCACGAGGATTTCTTCACTGCCCTCATGGCCACAGGAGTTGGACTACAACAGCACAGAGTATGTCCCCTAGAGGACAAAGTCCAGGCAGCAGGAGAGGAGATCAGGCCATATTTGACACACCTGCCTGGACTTGTGGAGCTTCTTGGCCGATCAGGCCGATACGTGGAGTCGTGGGTCCGAGAGTTCTATGCTTCCCTATGGATCGACCCCGACCACGAGTACTTGCAGTACACCTTCGGCGGAGAGCCATACCGGCTCTACGCGAAGGCTCTGCGAGAGCTGCTTGGAGTGCTAGAGTCAGCTACCAGGTTGCACAGCATTTGCTATGCCACGACAGTCCCGCCGAGGAGGGCTCACGGAGGACTGGCACCTGGTACTGCTCATATAGCAGCATGCTTTCGACCACCGTTCGGAGACGGCTCCCGTAGGACACCTTCGGAGCTTCGTCCCGTCGTTCGTCTCTTGAACGACGTGATAAGGCGTACTCTTTTACCGCGGGAGGGGTACAAGGAGGGTTTGACACACTTACAGCTATGGCTCCTTAGTGCCCTGGTCCAGCAGTCCGAGTTTGACATTGCCGATTTAATTATTAGTGAGATGGAGGACTCCATAGCAGAGGGCATCAGGTCTAGGCGACAGCTCCCCTACGCTCATTGGATCTCACACATCCTTGAGCGGGGGTTGCACCAGATTTGGACAGGTATCTCCTGTGAGTTGCGCCAGACTGAAACAGAGTTTCCAGTATATCGGATAACCTCTCTGATTGACGGACGCCGTGGCAGCAGAGCTTTACACAGAGTACAGCACCATCAGACTTCAGGGGCAAACATGGCAGAGGTACAGCAGCAGGACGAGGCTATGAGGCTCGTTGCCCATAGCGAGCTTGAGCAGTTACTTGCAGACGACGACCCCGTCGACACCTCCTCGTCCAGCTCTGACAGGGACTACCGGGCCATCCCTTCACGTCCACGAGCTCACGACTCGGAGGCCGGTGGGTCCAGCTCCGCTCCACAGACTTCACAGACAGACCCTGTGCTGCTTGCTATTCTTCAGACCTTACAGCAGACTCAGCAGAGACAGGCAGAGGAGCAGTCCCGGTTTGCCAGGGAGCAGGCTGCAGCTCTCACTCAGATTCAACTCAGGCAGGATCAGTTCCAGTAGCAGATGCTCCAGATGCAGCTCCAGAGCCAGCAGATACAGCTACAGACCTTTGGGTTTATGGAGCACATCATCAGGCACACCGGAGCCCCGCCGTACCTAGCCACTGCCTCTCCAGTCCAGTAGGTTGGACCGGCAGCCACTGCAGCCCAGGTGACTCTAGCGATACAGTCCGGTGGACTTCAGAGTCAGGGCACAGCTTCTCTACAGAGTCAGTTTGTCACGCCTACTCAGCAGACTCAGCAGTGGTTTCCCACGCCAGGCACTCAGGGGTTCACTCCGATCCACACCGGTTTCACACCTGACCTAGGTGGCCCCTCAGTGTCCAGGAGCTTGGGTGCTACCTTCAGTGAGATCACAGGCATACCCACACCTCCTGAGTTCAGATTGCCTGTTACCACCACCACAGCTCCACCTACCACTTGGACTACAGAGACACTACCATCGTCAGTCGCCTCCTCAGAGCCTCTCCCGACTTCAGCAGGGCCTGTGCCAGTAGTAGTCACAGCAGCAGCTACAGAGACAGCTCAGCAGACCCAGACCGCTTCACCTTCCCGTGCTCCGACAGAGGGTCAGGCTGTTCAGAGCTTCGAGTCCGAGGAAGACCCTTCTCAGTTTGAGCTTTGACCTCACTCCTCCGACCGCAACGCTGCAGCTTCTTCTCCTCCTCCTGAGTCTTAGGTCTTTGGTGCTTGATGCCAAAGGGGGAGAGAGCATAGATTTAGGGGGAGCGCGTGAGAGGGTTTTGGTTCTTTTGTTCTTTTGGATGTGACATTATCATGCATTATGTTTATTTTCATGTTTGAGACTTGCTTGTGACATGTGTTTGAGCTTCATGATTATTTATATATTGTGTCACTTGATTCACTTTTGGTTACGCTCTTGTCTTAGCTTCCGCACTTCACTCCGATCTTGAGCGTATCGTTTGGTACTTGTGCTTATTTCATATCTTATATGTACCTTGTGGTCTTGATCTGTATAAGCATGCCTAACCCTTTTGCTCTTATTGTCACATGCTTATATGAATCAAACCTTTAAAAACCTCATTCTTTCTAAATCTATTTGAGGTTGTTGTCATCAATCACCAAAAAGGGGGAGATTGAAGCATCTAGGCCCTAGTGGTTTCGGTGATTAATGACAACAAGACGTTTATTATGACTAACGTGTGTTTTGCAGGATAACCTAGAGGTTAGGTCATAATAACGTGTAGGTTCAAGCCCCTAGCGATGGAAATCAATTCGGTTTTCAAAGGATGGAAGACAAGACGGTGATAGGCTAGTGCTAAGTGTCGTTTAGAGTTGAGAGACACTTGGCATAGTCTTAGGTTTTGTTTTTCCCTTTGACTGTACTATTAAGAGGGGTTTGGATGGGTAGCTTGACTTAGAACAAGATTAGAGAGTGTAAATGTGATGCACACTTGTCCAACATAGCTCTAGACAGCCCAGGGATACTCTTGAGAGAGAGAGAGGATCAAACTTCGTTTTGGAAAGTTTTCGATTCAGCGAAGTTTTGATCGAATTAGAGGCGTCGGACTCTACCTAGTATGGGCATCGGACCAATAGCTAGAGTCCAACGACACGTGGCAGCCCCTGGACGAGTTTCAGCGTGCCAGGGAGCGTCGGACCCTGGCCGGATGGGCGTCGGACCATTGGCCAGAGTCCGACGGTGCCTCTGGGTTTTTGAGCGAGCGTCGAACCGTCGCGAGTGGGAGCGTCGGACTAATGTCTGTTAGCGTCCGACGCTTCCAGAGAGGTTCCCAGCGCGGTTTTGAGCGTCGGACTTGGTCCGACGGTGTGCGTCGGACCATTGCTCCATGTACTAGCCGTTGAGAGGCACTGTGCCCGCAGTTCAGAAGCGTCAGACTGAGGAGCGTCGGACCATCGACTTCGGTCCGACGCCCCTCTGTCATAGTTCTGGGCACAGCGCTTGTGTGAGAGTCGGACCGTGCCGTTTGGTCCGATGGTCGAGCCTCGGCAGAGTCCGACGGTTCGTAGGAAAGTGAGAAACGGCTAGTTTTGGAGAGGGTGAGTATTTATACTCCACCAAAGCGTCCATTCCTCTCCTCTTGCCACTTCTAACAGCTCAAGGAACCATTGTTGATCTTGTGAGGGAGCAAGGGCCCTAGGGAGACTAGTGTGAACTCCATTGCTTGTGAGCTTCTTCCCTAAAGAGATCAAGAGTGACTTGTGTGCATCCATCACCCTCTTTGGCCTTGTTCTTGGTCAAGTGAGAGTCTAGGCTTGTTACTCTTGGTGATCGGCATCACCTAGACGGTTTGGTGGCGATTGGTGGCTTGGTGACCGCTTGGAGAGCTTGTGGGCGGCCCAAGTCGAAGTTGTGAGTGGTTGAGGGCGATCTACCGCGCCGGAGTGGCAAAGGATCAGCCCGTAGAGAGCACTTGGTCTTTGCGAAGATCAAGGGGGAGCTACACCCTTGCGCGGGTGCTCCAACGAGGACTAGTGGGGAGTGCCGACTCTCCGATACCTCGGGAAAAATTGGATTTGTCTTTCTAACCCTTTACATTCCCGTATTTCCTTTGTGTTCTCTACTTTCCTAGAGTAGTATACTTGTGATAGGACTTGGCTCTAGGTTGTATAACTTGTTTTAGGAATATAATTGACACAAGCACTTGTGGGGTGACATTGGGCAAATTGCGATAGGTTGAATTGTGTTTCGAAAAATTATTAGTTGCCCAATTCACCCCCCTCTTGGGCATCCTTGATCCTTTCAGTGTGCGTGTCAGGAACGGAGGCGAGGCCGTGTAGGGTGGCGGCGTGCGCGTTGTCGGGATGGCGCAGAAGCCGCGGTCGTCAGAGTAGACGTCGGCGTACTTTGTCGTCGAGGCACGCGGAGCACAGCCGGACCGGTGGCAATGGCGGTGCCCACGAGCACGGTCATGCCTCCCTACTAGCTGCCGCAGGCATAGTGGTGGCGAGGTCCCGGGCCACGTCGTGGTGGCGTGGAGCCGAGGCTGGCTGCGGTGCTGTTGTAGTCATGGCCGACTCGGCCGGTGCTGCGGTGGGGCGGCTCGGTGCGCCGCGTGGGGAGGCGGGGCAGCGAGGCGAGCAAGTAGAGAGCGGCGGCGGCTGGAGGAGAAGAGGAACAGTGCCGCGGTTCCATTTTTATAGGAGCGCATTTAGGGCTCCGAAAGGATGGACGGCGGCGATCCTCGTATGGCGTGCTGCGGCCACGCGTCGCGAATCTGGGGGCGCGGGCCCCGTGCGCGCGCGCTGCGCGAGCTAGCGGCGGCTGGGAGGTGCCTCTGCTAGGGTTTCGGGGGGGCGCGGCTACTGGGCCAGTTGGGCCGGCTGGGCTGCGAGAGAGGTGGAGGGGGGCGAGTGCGAGCTGGGCCGCAGCGGCGAGTGGGCCACGCGCGTTGGCAGGCCAAGCTGGGCCGCGCGGGTGGGAGAGAGTGGAGAGTGGTGGGCCTGCTGGTTTTTGGTTATGAGGTTGGGCTGGATTAGAGGGGGAAGGGAATGGAGTGGGCTAGGGTGGAGTGTGGAATGAAAAATGGATTTCTCCTACTTATGGATTTCATTCAAATATTTCAGAAGGAAAATTTGAATGGATTCGAAAGGAATTCCGAGAGGAAGGATCAAGAAGAGAAAATTTATGAAGGACCTGGAGGAGAGTTGCTATAGACTTGTGTACTCCGACGCAAAACCCTATCTATGATCTTCGATAAACTCCTACAAGCAATCTCTATATGAGTGCAGCGGTTGTTAGTGGGTTAGCCAAGGTTCGTTCTAGAAACTATATGCTTCACACATATTGTAAGAAAAATTTTAAAAAGTTCGTATTTTTGGTTATTAGAAAACTCGGGTTGTTACAGTGTCTTCAAGACCAAAGAGAGGGAGAATTAACAACTCAACAACCAATGAGCTAAAACGCCACATTGTTCTTACAGGAAAACGAACCATCGTGGGAATCGAGGACAAGTCAGACCTGTCAGAGGATTATGAAAAGGATGACTAAATTTCGCCGTTCATAGTGAATAAGGACCCAAGCATCACGTTAAATAATGAAGACAATCTATGGTTACGGCGTGATCATAATCAAGGGACATACCTCAAGAAGATCTTCACTGCTATTCCACTTAATGTCATGATGTTTAACAATGTGTATTTAAGATATTATGTACTTATTACTCCAAGAATTATTTTTTGTCATTGTTTTCATGTTTAAATTTAATTTAAAGATATTATAGCGTGTGTGCTTGATTTAATTTTATAATAAGTTATGAAAAACCAAATTAACAACGTTCGAATAATGCGAAAACAAATTTATTATACAACAATAGAAGTTTAAACAATTTTAATTGAACAATACATTTTTGCATGAACCAAATATATATTTTCTATATTTACAATAGGAATTTACAAGAAAAAACAAAATATTATTATGTTTCAAATTTATCATGCGTACTTGAAACCAAATGAAATATCAAGAATATTTTTCCTAAAAAATATGCCAAGTAATTAATTTTTATATGCAATAAATAAGACCCTGCACATTTTAAAAAGGAACAAAATAGAGAAAACCAAAACTTATGGAAGGTGGCGGAAAGGCAAATTACAGAGACCTTTACTCCCGGTTGGTCACACCAACCGGGATTAAATGCGTCTTTATTGCCCGCCCAAAAAAATTATCTTTTGTCCTGGTTATGATTACCAACCGGTACAAAAGGTTGGAGCTTTTGTCCCGGTTGTTTTTACCAACCGGGACTAAAGGTGTTTTAGTCCCGGTTTTTCAAAACAACCGGGACAATAGGTTTTCCACACTCTCTCGCTCTGACAGCACCGGGTGAAATCGAGCGCCGCCAACGGTGCCCCGACGCCCCCACGATTCGACGATGCCGGCCTCGACGCCCTTGCGCCTCCACGCCACCGCCCCTAGCCTGCCTCCGCCTCCTCCACACCACTGCGCGCGCGCCTCCTCGAAACCCGTGCGTGGGCGCCGCGACAACTCTAGATCCGGCGCCGCTTCGACACCGCGCGCCTCCGCGCCGCCGCCCCCGGCCTGCCTCCGCCTCCTCGACACCGCCGTGCGCGCGCCTCCACGAAACCCGCGCGCGGGCACCGCGGCACAACTCTCGATCCGGTGCCGCTTCGACACCGCACGCCTCCGCCGCCTCGGCACCGCGCGAACCCCGCCGGCGGCCCGCCCGGGCCCTCCACGTTTGCCGCGCGCGCCACTCCCGGCGGCCCGCAACACGTGTATATACACACTACGACACTGCACGGCGCCGGCCGCCGGCCGCGCGCCTAGCTAGCTCCGGCCAGCCCGCCGCCTCGTCCACGCCGACAAAGCCCGCCACACGGTGTGGAAGCTCGAGGAGGCGCTGCCGGGTATTACATGCTTAATTTCATGTGTATATATATAGCTTATATATAATTAATGACCCAATTTCGTATGTATCAATGCTGCATGTATATATATGTTTTTCATGCATGTATATATCAACAATTTCATGTATGTGTGTGTATATATATATATATCAATTTCATGTATATGTATATATATCAATTTTGTGTATATGCATATATATTATGTATATATATTTATATATAATGATCGACCCGTGTGTATCAACAATTTTATGCATATATATGTATCATGTCATGTATTTACATATTTATTTCTATTTCATATGTGTACATGTGTATATATGTATCAATTTCACGTATATGTATATATCTATATATAGAGATATGGCCGACCCAAACGAAAAGATGGAGGGCACAATGATGGATATCATCAACCAAGGAGCTGGTGGTGATAGTAATGATCAGCATGAAGATGATGGGTCCCAATACTTAAATCTGCATGGAAATGAGTAAGAAATTAATGTAGACGAGGTATATATATACTTGATCCTAAAATCTATAACATCTCTTGTATATATATATATGTAATGTTCAAACTTAATTAATCTTTTTTGT
Source organism: Eremochloa ophiuroides (assembly GCA_038502445.1). Lineage (NCBI taxonomy): Eukaryota > Viridiplantae > Streptophyta > Magnoliopsida > Poales > Poaceae > Eremochloa > Eremochloa ophiuroides. Next base: position 4,858,954 of record JAHLJS010000009.1, on the reverse strand, counting down.
TGGTATATATACGTAGCCCTCTGGATCCACAATGACAACGACGAAGAGTCGAAATGTATGAGGCCCAGTAAAGCCGTTGGAGGGCCGCTACATAATCTCCGACTTCAACACGGATACAGGCCAACCACTTGGACCGAATGCAACGAAGTTCATTAATTATTGTGGGTATCTTGTAAGGGACAGGCTCCCCATCAGTGCCCGTGAATGAAAACAGAAGAGAGATGCTCCTCATATTAGTTTTGTCTTAGATCTTGACAAGAACCTGCTTCGGAATGATATCCTCTCACATTTCATGCTTGAAACAGATGATGATGACTTGAAAGTGGTAGTGAAGAAGTGGGCTATGAAGAATATGGCCACACAATTCCAGAATTGGAAGAAAAGATTGTACAAAGATTTTGTCACTCAGAATAGATGCCAAATTTCAGCAATAGCGTGTATGCATGTTGACAGTAGATACGACACAAATTTACACCTTCAAAACAACGTCAACAGCCTCGGTTTGGAAGGAACATAGGCACATAATAAATATATTTTATCTAATAATAAGTTCCACATGTTCATTAAGTATTTGATACAGACATACAGGATACGGGGATAAATGGGTCAGTGGAACCTACCTAGTGGGGTCGCTCGACCCCCTATGGGGTTCACCAGCCTCCCAAACTGGCCATGATCCATGGGAAACACTCTAGAGTCATTCTTCACCCTTAGATGGAGTGTGTGTTTCCTCTCAACGGCTCATATTCAGCCCACATGGATTCATGGGCCCACAAAGGAAGCATACCGACAAACCTAAGGCCAAGCCAAGCTCCACCACACTCTATGACATGTGGGCCATGCTTCTAGAAGAAGGAGGAAGGCCCCACCTGCCATATGGGGGTCGGCCGATCCCTCCATGGTGGCCCAGGGGCGTCCCCCACCCTCCCACCGCCATTTGCATGCCTCTATGCAAAGAAGCACATGCTGAATTAAAGAAGCACATGCTAAATTATTCTCCACCAATGATCTAAAGGAGGTTACGATCCAAGGGCTCTCATCCATCATCATGCGGATCGATGACGTGGTGGTGGAGTAGCCCCTACTCCACCTCTCTACTATAAATACCCCCTCACTCCCTCTCATTCAGGACACCACAAGGAGGAGCTCTCCACTCTCTCTCAAGATGTAGCACTAGTAGTACTGTTAGTGTAACAGAGTAGCACTAGTAGTACTGTTAGTGTTGTTAGGAGTTAGAGTGAGCCTCTGGTCTTCAGCTCTAGTCTTCCAGGAGGTCTGGTATGGTTCTAGTATTCCTTCTCTCTTTATAAGACTTGAGTTATTGTTATAGTTATCTTCTCTACTTTGCCTTAGTACTTTATTTTATTGCAACATGACTAGTTATGTTGTATTGGTTGTTAGTATAGTCATAGTTGTTTGATAGTAAGATAATGGTAGTACACCTTTGCACTCGTTCACCGCCCTTAACCCGGTGCTCTAATCAATTTCACCGGATATCGGATTAGAGTAGTGAGATATAGTGTAGACGTGGTGTCTATACTATACGCTTGCCTGTGTCTGCGGCTTGTCCAATGGTTTGTTTGTGGTACCTAGTAGGGGTGACAGACCTATCTAGGCCTTGATCCCACCACGTTCGGGCTAGTTCTTAAAGCGTAGGCCTTCCAGTGCTAGGCAGCTTAGCACCCTCCTCATCCCTTTCTATTGCTAAGCAGTTTAGTGGCTCGAAGTGCAATTGTGTATGAACATTGACCTTACTTGATATGACTTGTCTTGCTAAGTTAGAACCACGTAGGTAGAGATAGATAATTGGAAACCTTATGCTCGCTTGTTGTCCTCCTCGCTCGCTAACCTACTCTTTTATCATCGGAACTTCTCCTGTGTGTGTCGCTACACTTATCATATATATCATTTACCCCCACTCTAGTTTAGTTGGTATATTAGTTAGTACATCATCATGGTTAGCTATCATATTCTTTAACCATTGCTTCCCTAAGGATAAATACGATACCCTAGAATACTCCTGGGTAAAATGCTACAGCGGTATTTTTGTGCGCTTGTGGAATATTCTACATGAGCATAATAAATACCAACAAGCATTTCTGGCGCCATTGCCAGGGAAGCAATTGGCAAAAGATTTTGATAATAACCTTGATCTCTACTAATCCATATTACCACTAGCTATGTGGGATTACCCTTGTTCTGTTGAGTGTGGAATAAACAGGACATCAACCGTCTCGACCTTCCGGTATTTTCTTTCCACAAGAAAAAAAATCAGTAAAGAGCCCAGGGTGACTGATCATTCATGGACAATCAACAGTTCATCCCTATCATCTCACAGGTGCGTATATGTATACATTGTTCTAACCCTGTGCAGATATAAAGAGAAGGTCACCGTCCAAAAGCAAACTCAACCATCATGTGATGGAGCGAAAACACTCACAACATTAGAGGTAAGAATGGACAAGGAAAGAACTAAAGTGGCTGGAGCCTCCAAGGTAGGGTCGACCGACCCCACCATGGGCCTCTCAGCCCACCAGTCAGCCTCCACTACGTTGAACCATACCCCTTGACTGGTTTGCCACGTTCCAACCCTCTTGTTTTGTGCATTTCTCTTACTTTTGTATTTCTCCCTTTAAAGTAAAATGAAAAAAATGCTTCTTGTCTTCACAAGCCAAACTCGTCTCTAATTGAATGAATCTTGTTTATCCTTTTATGCTTCCTTTTTTCTGTGTTAGCATGCTTTGGTTTGGGTGTACTAGTCGATCGATCGATCATACATCCATAGTCTTTTCAAATTAAGCATGGTGCTTAGGTTAAAATGACTACCTTAATCAAACAAGACATGGTGTTAAGCTTGGTTATTGAATCAAACATACTTGCATGGAACTTGGTTGCACTTTTGGACTAACCCCTGTAGCAAGAACATCGACATCTCTATGGGAAAGTCATAAGATCATCCATGGAGACAAACTGAGATCCTCATGGTCAAATGTCGAGTTGTTTGGCCAAGGAAAACTTCGATGCAACTGAGAAGGACCAATGATACAACTCATCTCTAAGGTAAGTGGACACCTTCTTAAAGTTTTCCATGAGTGTGAACCATGAAAGAAGAAAGTGACATGCTAGAATTCATCCTTGCTAAAGATTTAATATGACTAAAATCTACATGTCTTAACTTCCTTTCATTTCTGCATGATTTGGCCACTAGATTAGAATGAACACACCTATGCTAGTCTCCATGACAAAACAGGGCCGAGGAAGCCCCCATAGGGGGGTCGGTCGACCCCCTGTTGGTAGCTAACCATGCCCAAGTTTTTGCCGAACCATCTCTTACACTTGGGGGAGTGCTCATCCAGGACCCGTTCGCTCCGAACCTCCCGAGCAGGGGTCGGGCAACCTGGGCATAGTACCCACTTGAGCCCAAACCTTGCCAAACCATCCAAAGCATCTAGGGAGCATAGAACCAGTACTCACTTGCTCTGAACATTTCAAGTAGGGGTCGGGCGACCCCAACTGAACCCGATATAAAAGTCTCAAAACTGGTTCTACGACAAGGAGAGTTCAGGGAAAAGTCTGAGCTCCTGGCTCCACCAGGTAGGGGTCGGGTGACACCTAGTTGGAGGATCTAGCCTGACCCATTTGTCCCAGAGTGTTGTGCTAACACTTACAATCCATCCCTAGTTGCAACTCTCGTGGAAATAAGGGTTGTAATCTTTGGCAATAGCTCCCTTTGACCTCTCCTCCTCTTTTTCATCACCTATTTCTCCTAACCTTAAATTCAGCACCTTCTAGCCTCCTTTTTGTTTGAAGTAGAGCCCTACCATGCCTTTGCTACCCACCTTTCATGAAGAACCATAAGACGGTGGGCTAGATAAGGGAAGTTGTTTTGTTCCCTTGTTCACCTCAGAGGAGAAGTAATAGTTGTGGGAGTAACTGAACTCCATAAGGTGAAAGGATAATCCACCATATTAAAGGAGCCGAAGAAGGTCACGAAGAAGTTCCTTAGTGTGGTTTGCATACTTAGAAACAACAATAGGGCACGAGAACCTCCTCCTTTGATATTTGTTCGTAGATATCTCAAACCTCTTCGTAAACATGATAGGCACATAGCTAAGTTCATTCAACTTTTATCATTGTAACTTGTGCCTATGATCTATTAATTAAAATGAATAAAGTCTATCGTCCTGCTGGTGTGTTGCCACAAGCAGGGCACCTGCACTTGACGTTTCCCCATGTCTTTGCAATTCAGGACACTCAAGAACCCAAGTGTGGGGGGACCCCCCCAACTACGCCTCTGAACCTCTCTGAAGATCCGACGGCGTGGTACATGACATGAAACATTAGCACGATGAAAACTGGCCCAAAGTGGGGGTTGGACGACCCCTACTTTGGCGGCCAATGGGGGAAACAAGTTCGCAGGAGTATGTTTTCAAAGAAGGGATTCAAATGGCAGCAATGAGCGAGCCCAAGTGGGGTCTGTCGACCTCGTCTTGGAGCCCTAGACCCACCAACCAGCTTCGTCTCATCGACCACATTCCTCCTGAATGGTTTGCCACTCTTACTCCCCCTCTGTTCCGTCATTTTCACTTTACCTTTTATTTGCTTTCCTTACATGAAATAGAATAAAAATAAGAAGACTTGCATCTAAAATAAAAACTGACATGATTTATGAAATTTAAAGGGTAAAAGCATCACAAAGTCTAATTCTTGCATATATTTATACTTGTGGGTCACATATCTTGATAGGAATATTATATTGACTAAGTTGTTGATAAATGTGATATAGTTCTTGGCTCTTAGAGATTTATTTTTGAAAATGTTATAAAACCATAGTGTCGCTTACTCCTCAATAGTAAGAAAAGTCCTACCAAAGCCATACATGTTCATACCATGTTCAAAACCCCTTCTATATACTTGCTACTTGTAGTTGTGTTGAGTCTGGTCAAACCTTGTTGACCCTAGTTGAGAATTATGTCATAGTCCTAAGATCAAGATCACGTACACGCCATATATACACATGCTGCTTCTATACTGGAAGTACGCAAAAACATGCCATCCATCTCCACCATATGGATGCTCCATGTTTTAAGGTTCAGAATATCTCTCTAAGTATTGCTTAGTAGATGAGACACAAAGACTATGCAAAAAAGTGGACACATGAAGAAGAAGAAAAAAATGCTAGCCATGTGTCAAATAAAATAAAATAGAGAGAGATCTTATCAAATAGAGGAGCATTCTATTCCATCATTTTTCCACACACTCGCACATCTTGATCTAAGATTATGACATTCTTCTCCTTGGATCCTTGTTTTGACTTTACAATAGATGCAATGCAAGTATGCTATCTTGTTTAACCCTACATGAGCCCCACATAAACCTATAGATGTAGGATGAAACAAAAGAAGGCAATCCTATACTATGCCTTGGTGAGGAATCATATACTTACTGAGTGACTTGAGAGTGCTATTTGAGGAGTAAGAATGAACTATGTGCTTTCTTTTAAAACCATTGTCGAAAAATATAAGTACTAAGGATATGAAAATGGGAATATGACTTTGCCTTGAGAACTGTTCCATTTCTCAACATCTGAAGGATATATGCTAAACAGTACCACATAACCCACCTATATGAAAATGTGTCATGAATGAAACTTTGTTTTTGCTAATACCTTGAAAATGTCATAATCATATTTCATCATTCTCTCTAACCTTTGCTCGAGGACGAGCAAAGACTTAAGTGTGGGGGATCTTGTTGACAGTAGATAAGACACAAATTTGCACCTTCAAAACAACGTCAACAGCCTCGGTTTGGAAGGAACATAGGCACATAATAAATATATTTTATCCAATAACAAGTTACACATGCCCATGAAGTATTTGATGTAGACGTACAGGAAACGGGGATAAATGGGTCAGTGGAACCTACCTAGTGGGGTTGCCTGACCCCCTATGGGGTTCACCAGCCTCCCAAACTAGCCATGATCCATGGGAAACACTCCAGAGTCGTTCTTCACCCTTGGATGGAGTGTGTGTTTCCTCTCAACGGCTCATATTCAGCTCACATGGATCCATGGGCCCACAAAAGAAGTAAACCGACAAACCCAAGGCCAAACCAAGCTCCACCACAATCTATGACATGTGGGCTATTGACGGTGGATATACCATAAAATTTCATACTCAAACACCATCAACAGGCTTCGGATTCATGGGAGAATAAACATAACATGAACATATTTTATCAATAACGAGTACCACTTGTACTCTTAACTTGTGAATGCAGGAAGGATCAAACAGGCCATAAAACATCAAGATATGGTGCACAACATTACTTAGAAGAGAGTGGAGCACCTGGAGGGCCCACATTGGGTTCGGCCGACCCACATGTGGGGCCCACCTGGCTCTGCTGACATGGCACAATCCATGTGACCTTCCATCCAACTCAATTCCACCTTTGGATCAAAGTTGTGTTTCCAATCGACGGTGGAAGATCAAGGCACATGGATCAAGGCGTGAACTGACAAGTACCAACAAATCAAGTCCACAGCCATCCTCTATGACTGGTGATGACAACACCTGGCTAGGCCCACCTATCATAGGGGGTCGACCGACCCCCTGGTGCCCAGCCAGGTCGGTTGGCCCCCACCGCCTTCCTGCATGATTCCCACGTGCTGGATTCACCAATGCCTTCCATCTTGAGGCGGTTCAAGGTCGGTTCATCCAAGGGTGGAGAGGCATGGAGCACACAGATTGCTGACGTGGCACCTCTCCATCCTCCCCTATAAATAGAGGCTGCCATCACCCTCTTTAGTAGTAGTAGTAGTATTAGTCTAGTGTGGGAGTTAGAGTCGAGTCCAGCTACACTCGGAGTCTCCGAAGTCGTCTGCTGGAGAGTCTGGTATAGCTCTTGCACCTTTTCTTCTGTAAGACTTTACTTTTATCAATATATTATCTTTGCTTTACTTTACTAAGTCTCTGCTTAGTGCTTTACTATTCATTAAAGTATTGTTGTGTCTTATCTTACCTTATAGTTGATTTACACTAGATAGTGATCCTGTAAACAGCTCACGTGTGTAGTTCATCGCCTGTCATAGGGTGCTTTAGCTGTTGGTACACAGCTGGACTATTGAGACTTAGTGTAAGCGTGGTGTTTAGGCTAGATCTTACCCTTGAATGCCACCTGTCGCACAGATTGTTAGTGGGTGCTAGCAGGTGATGACAGCCCTGTCTAGTCTTAGTATCCCCCACGTGTTTTAGGCAAGTTCTTAAAGGGTAGGCTCCCATAAGAGCATAGGCGCTTCGAGTAGAGGTTATATCCTCTATTGTCTCGCACTATCCCCAACATACCAGAAGTAAGGTAGCTGTCTTAGTATATTTTATCCATTTGATAAGACAATTCATAGGGGTAAAGTAAGACTCATAGGAGTCTTATACTCACTCGTTGTCCTCCTACCTAGTTATACTCAACTAGTTATCTTAGTTATCCAAAACCTTGTCGTGTCTTTGTGTCATTACCCTTTCCTCTATTTATAAATTTACCCCCTATCACTAGTTGGTACTAAGTTGCTATAGACTTAAGAATCCCTCTCTTTTATTAATTATTCCTAGCACAGCTTTCCCTTGGGATAAAATAAATAACGATACCTTGTAATACTCCCGGGTGAAGTGCTACAGCGGTATATTCTGTGCGCTTCTGGAATTATCCAATAGACATAAGAAATACCCCCAGGCATTTCTGGCGCCATTATCAGAGATAGCTTAACACCCTGTCTCTGGTGGTTGCGCTAAGAAGTGTCAACAAGCATTTCTGGCGTCGTTGCCGGGGAAAGCATCAGCCTTGGAATATTAATAAAATTGAATCCGGAGTCAAATATCAATTTAGTTATCGATTAGTGTTAGGGGTTTACCCCTGTCTGTGTTTCTCATTATTGTGAAGCTAGACAGTGCATGAGCGGTTTTCAATTGCCATCAAACTTTATTGAAGATCCTGAGCAATTGTTGAGGAGAACTAGACGCCGACAAGTTCCCCCTCAAAGGTTTATCTCAAACCTGAATCCCTTCGAGGAAACAGGCTCCGCACTATCAATCAAGGAAGCTATGGCCCAAAAGACCATCTCCGAGTTCTCTGCACTGTCAGCTGATAACATCGCCACCAGTCCGCAGCTCAACTTGGGGGATGCCACTTTTGAGCTGAAGACAGCACTTATCAATATGGTGCAAGCCAACCCGTACTGTGGGAAGCTGCATGAGGATGCTAACGCCCATCTCCAGCACTTCTTGGAGGTGTGTGGTACATTCACTATCAAGAATGTCTCAGCAAACGCCATCCGTCTTCGCTTGTTCCCATTCTCACTACTTGGGAAGGCAAAGCAATGGTTCTATGCCAACAAGAATGAAGCTACCACTTGGGAGAAATGTTCAAGAAATTCTTCCCGATGGGCAAAACCAGCGCTCTTCGAGGAAAGATTTCAAGCTTCCAACAGCAAGTGGATGAGACGATTCCCGAAGCATGGGAACGTCTTCAGGAGTACATTTGTGCCTGTCCTCATCATGGAATTGAAGAATGGTTCCTAATCCAAGGTTTCTACCATGGGCTGATTGGATTAGCCCGTAGTCACCTTGATGCTGCCACCGGAGGAGCATTCCTGCAACACAATGTCAAGGATGCTAAGGACCTCATTGAAAAGATGATTATCAACCAAGGATGAAATGAGGAGCGTCTCCAGCCCAAGAAGAGGGGTATGTACACCGTTCATGAGGTGGACACGCTCTCAGCAAAAATGGACCTCTTGATGAAGAAGATTGAGGAAGGTTCCAAAAAGGAACAAGAGGCCATTCGAACCACCGCCACCGCACGAGCCATTGAAGCTGATCCATGGTGCGAGATATGTGGTGAAGAAGATCACTCGGGCAACAACTGTCCCAAGATGAAGGAGAAAGTGAGCTTCATCAACAACAACAACAATGGGTATCGATCTGAGCAACAAGGAGGATGGAACTCGCGCCCCTTCTACCAAGGTAATCAAGATAATGGTTACAACAATAATTTCAATAATTTTTATGGTAACCAACCTTCTCTTAAAGATCTTGTCTTAGGCCAATCTAAAATCAATGATAGTATAAATAAGAAAATAATGGCTAATGATAAGATCCTTGAAAGTCTTAGTGAGAAAATGGATAGCTTTGCCACTCCTATGAAAAATCAATTGAGCTTCAATAAAATGCTAGAAACAAAATTAGCTCAAATAACAGCAGCTGTCCCATCCTTCGAATAAGGTAAGATCCTAGGGAAACCTAAGGAGCTAGTTGAAGGTGTCCGGTTAATTTCTACGAGGTATGGTAAGCCTCCGCAGAGGTCAAACCCGGGTATTCTTCTTGATCCACCATTCATGGCAAAGAAGAGTGATCCCGGCCATCCAACCATCACCTGCGAGATTGGGCCATACATCTTCAACAACGCCTTCTGCAACCTTGGATCGGGAGTTAACATCATGTCCAAGGTAATGTATGAAAATTGCTAGGAGGACCTTTGTACCCCACTTTTGTCAAATTGCATATGGCCGATCAATCCATCCGGTTCCCTGAGGGATTGGCAAGGGATATCCTTGTCAAAATTCAAGATGAGTACATCCCTGCCGACTTCATGATCCTTGATATGGGAGCCGATGATGAAGTCCCCATCATCCTGGGAAGGCCGTTCCTCAACACCGTTAACACCATCATCTACATGGGATCCGGCCAAGTCCACTTCCAACTCCTAGGTAAGAGAATTAAATATCCTTTCAATGGTTATAAAGCTATGCAACAGGCAAGAAAGAACCAATGGAAGAACAAGCCTCAATATGCACCCCGCCGAAAGAATCAACTGCCAAAAGCCAAAAAGGCCGAACTGGTAAGTAAAGCTGAGGAGGTAAACAAGGCTGACTCCGCTGAGTCGCAAGCATCAACCAAGAAGGAATGGCGGAAGAAAGAGGTGCGATCATCATGGTCCCCATCTCTGGGACCGATCGAAGCACCCGAAGAATGAACCCGAACGGAGAGGTCCTGCTCTATGGACCTAAAACATGGAGCCCTTACTGGTAAGGTAAATTAGTATTTATCACATATTTAATTCCTGCATTCTCTTCATTGCATTTCATATTTAGATTTTTTGCATAATTTATTTTGACAAAACAATTGACCATAGTTAAATAAAACTCAAAAAGAACTGTAGTGCTCACGCCTGAGGTGGTGGGACAACCCAAGGTGGGGTCGGCCGACCCCACCATGGGGCCCACTCACCTCTGGTGGTGTTGGTCTGGTGTCCTGATCATTGTCTCAACTTTAAGAACCAGCTCATTTTGAATTTGGTCGACCATTTTTGGTCATGACCACTTTCACATGCTCCAATGAGAATCCAACATCCACTACCATCCAAATTCTGAAAAGTGGTCACTTTGGCATGCATTAGTGCTCCCATGGTCCATGGGAATCACTTTAAAATATGTCCCCACTTTTGTCATACACCTTTCTCTTTCACAAAGCACTAAACAAGGGAATATCTAAAAAATTTCACCACTTTTGGTCCACCACTTGTTTGTACGTTGCTGAACAAAGTGGAACATTCTGATTAAAGCTGAAAAGGGGACCAAGCATGGGTCGGCCAACCCATGTTTAAAGCCCTGTCTGCAAAATTGTGTTTGAATTCAAATAAATTCCCTGGCCAAAGGTGAAAGCAGCTCTGACAATGCCACTATGGGGTCGGCCGACCGAGCCCTAGTGGCCTTGTCACCAGCCCTTCTCCCCCTATAAAAACCTCTGCATTGTGTGCTCATTTCCACACCCAAACCAACTGAATCATCTCGAGCACACAATCTCTCTTCTTCTCTCTAATTGAGCAAGTTTTTTCTCAAGTTTAGTTGTAGTTAGCCACTCAAAACAAAAACCTAAAAATATTGTAGTTGTAAAACCTTGTCTTACTCTCATCTTTGCTCTCAACAACTTGTTTATGGAGTACACCTACCTACAAGAACGGTTTTGTGGAGGTATCCATACCCCACAAGGACTACTAACATTAGGACAGCTAACGCTAATCCTTATTGTCCTAGTGCGTTCTTGTGTTGTGTCATTGCTACAGGAAGATGAAGAAGTTCTTCTCCGCGTTCAAAAAGGCCAAGGGTGTCGTAGGGAGTTCCTCCCGACGACCCCGCCATGACGAAGATGAAGGAAGAGAAGCTCCACCGAGACAAAGCTTTAGAGTACCCCCCGAGAGGATGCTCGATCCCGAGAGCGGCCTCAGGCTGGATCAAGAAGAGTACCAAAGGTACATCTCTATCCGACACCGCGGGTATGAACATACCGGCACCATCGACCCTGTCCTTTTGGACAGCACAGGTATGACCGCAGAGTTTAATACTATTTTCAATACAATAGGTTGGTGAAGCTTTTGGGAAGTGCAAGAACTTGAAATTGAAAAACTCACCATAGAATTTTTTTGCTCTTTAAAAACCACAGATGATAATGTCTACTTTCGTATGTTTAATCAAGAGTATAATTTAACTTGGGGAGTTTTTAGTATGGCTCTTGGCTTTGATAACAACTGTCATCTAGATTTAAATAGAGCCACTAGAAAATTTGATAAAGTTGAATTTTGGAAAGCCATAACCGGATCCAATGATTTCTCTGATCCTAAAACTGATGAAATTCATAATCTTACTTTGCGATTGCTCCGCTATTGGATGGCTATAACTCTTCTTCCTGACTCTAATGTGCAAATTCTTCTCAATGATGAATTAAGACTGCTATATGCTATGACCAAGAAAATAAAAGTTTCACCTACTAAGATTTTAGTCCCCTTTTGGCTTGGTATTTTTCCATAGAAGCGAGCACAAATTCTTTACCTCTTTTATCACTCGCATTGCTGAAACAATGGACTTGCTAAATGGAAAATACAACTTTGAATATATTGCTTCTCCTAGAGACATCATAACTGAAGATTTCTTCACAAGTGCTCAAGTCCTAAAAAGAGATAAAAATGGTGATCTAAAAATAATTTATCCAGGCCATACAGCCGAAATCTCTCTCCCATGTGAGAGACGTCGGTTGTATGTGCTGCGCACACTAACCATAAATTAGGACCGAGAGGCAAGAAGCCAAAATGTTATAGGGACAAGAAGGGTGACAAGGAGTATGTCACAAGCCGCTCAATTTGAGCAAGGTGGCACCGCACGAGCAGCAGGAGGAGACGACGAAGAAGGCGATGAGGCAAGTTTCATGGACATTTCAGGGTCCATGGAATGGCCTCAATAGCACACTCCAAGAGTGCGGACTCCCCGTCCGTCCGCACGGGCGAGGGGTCATTGGAATCAAAGGTCGGAGATGGATCAACTCCTCGACAACATGGGCATAATGCAAGTTGAGTAAGATGCAACTCTGAGTTTGGCACAACAAAATGCCCAACTCATGCAAGCTATCCAAGATGAAGAAGCACAACGCTGGGCGGATTGGTTTCAATACTCTCCGCCACCACAATGAGCAAAAAGGCAAGCTTGGGGGAGATCCACTCCCCCACCAAGGTAAGTCCTTTATCCCATCTTATTGCATTATTTTCAGTTTACTATCTTTACTAAAAAAATAAATAAATCCATATGTCTCTTGAATGTTTATCTTCCTCATGAAAATGATGAATAGTTGTTCTGTTAATGTTTCTTTAATGCCTAGTTTACAACTTAGTATTTCTTTGAGTATCGATTACTTGGCTCATCTAAAATCATCATGAACCTGAAAACTTTATGGATGCTAAGTGCTAGAACTAAGTCTATGTTGTTGTGAGACATGATATGGTAAAACTAGAGCTACTATAATATTGTTCTAAGCATGTATGATTACTGGAGATTTATTTCTTAAAAAAATCAAAACCTTATTGTTCCTCAAATAGTAATAAATTCCTACCACAGCCATATATGCTACACATGTCTTAGCCCTTCCACTTAAGCTATTTGCTTTGTATTGAGTGTTGTGAAGTCTTGTTGACCTTTATTGAGAGACTTATCATGCTCCCAAGATCAAGATCACGTATACACCGCATATATATGCTGCTTCTACACTGGAAGTACGCAACCATATGCCTTTCATTTCCACTAAATAAATGCTCCATGTGTTAAAGTCATAGAAAATCTCTCTTAGTAATATGGTAGAAGAGACAAAAAGCTATGCAAAATGAAAAGAAAAGGAAAGATGGACATGGGAAGTCCATAGAAAAGAAAAGAAAAAGAAATGAGCAAGTCTAAACTCATGAATAAAAGAAGAAAAATGATAGCCATGTCTCTAAAAATTTATTAGAGAGAGATACAATTTCAAATAGAGGAGTATTATAGTCCACTTTTTTCACACACTTGCACATCTTGATCTAAGGGCATGACACTTCTCTCTTCGGATCCAAGCTTTGACTCTACAATACATGATTAAGTAAGTATGCTGCATTCTTTCATTCCTACCTTAACTCCGCATAAGCCATTTTTAGAGTAGGATGAAAAGAGAAGGCAACATTTACTTTGTGTCTTAGTAAGGAATCATACACCATTTGAGCGACTTGAGAGAGCCATATGAGGAACATTAAGTTTTCTTTTGAAAAACATTACTAAAACCTCCAGTATGAAACTTGCAAAGAAGGAGAAAGTTAGTGCTCTAGTCAAACTGTTCTGTCTCTCAACCACCTAAGGCAAAGGAAAAGTCATTAGCCCCATAAAGGACTAAGGTAAAATGGATGAGTTTTTATAGCCAATTTTTTCATTCAAAAGAGAAGTATTTTGTTGTGCACATGGTATTATTGAAATATGACATTGTAGCAACTCCTGATCCACCGAGGCTAAGTTTAATTATTTGCTCGGGACAAGCAAAGGTTAAGCTTGGGGATCTTGTTGACGGTGGATATACCATAAAATTCCACACTCAAACACCATCAACAGGCCTCGGATTCAAAGGAGAACAAACATAACATGAACATATTTTATCAATAACGAGTTCCACTTGTACTCTTAGCTTGTGAATGCAGGAAAAATCAAACAGGCCATAAAACATCAAGATATGGTGCACGAAATTACTTAAAAGAGAGTGGAGCACCCGGAAGACCCACATTGGGTTTGGCCGACCCACATGTGGGGCCCACCTGGCTCTGCTGACATGGCACAATCCGTGTGACCTTCCATCCAACTCAATTCCACCTTTAGATCAAAGTTGTGTTTCCAATCAACGGTGGAAGATCAAGGCACATGGATCAAGGCGTGAACCGACAAGTACCAACAAATCAAGTACACAGCCATGCTCTATGATTGGTGGGGACAACACCTAGCTAGGCCCACCTGTCATAGGGGGTCGGCCGACCCCCCTGGTGCCTAGCCAGGTCGGTTGGCCTCCATCGCCTTCCTGCATGATTCCCACGTGCTGGATTCACCAATGCCGTCCATCTTGAGGCAGTTCAAGGTCAGTTCATCCAAGGGTGGAGAGGCATGGAGCACACGGATCACTGACGTGGCACCTCTCCATCCTCCCCTATAAATAGAGGCTACCATCACCCTCTTGAAGACACACAAGATACACGAGAGAAAGCTAGGGTGAAGTTCCACTCTTTAGTAGTAGTAGTATTAGTCTAGTGTGGGAGTTAGAGTCAGTCGAGCTACGCTCGGAGTCTCCAGAGTCGTCTGCTAGAGAGTCTGGTATAGCTCTTATACCTTTTCTTCTGTAAGACTTTACTTTTATCAATATATTATCTTTGCTTTACTTTACTAAGTCTCTACTTAGTGCTTTACTATTCATTAAAGTATTGTTGTGTCTTGTCTTACCTTATAGTTGACATACACTAGATAATGATCCTGTAAATAGCTCACGTGTGTAGTTCATCGCCTGTCATAGGGTGCTTTAGCTGTTGGTACGCAGCTGGAGTAGTGAGACTTAGTGTAAGTGTGGTGCTTAGGCTAGATCTTACCTTTGAATGCCGCTTGTCGCACGGATTGTTAGTGGGTGCTAGCAGGTGGTGACAGCCCTGTCTAGTCCTAGTTTCCCTCCAGGTGTTTTAGGCAAGTTCTTAAAAGGTAGGCTCCCATAAGAGCATAGGCGCTTCGGGTAGAGGTTATATCCTCTATTGTCTCGCACTATCCCCTACACACCTGAAGTAAGGTAGCTGTCTTAGTATATTTTATCCATTTGATAAGACAATTCACAGGAGTAAAGTAAGAGTCATAGGAGTCTTATACTCACTCGTTGTCCTCCCACCTAGCTATACTCTACTAGTTATCTTAGTTATCTAAAACCTTGTCATGTCTTTGTGTCATTATCCTTTCCTCTATTTATCAATTTACCCCCTATCACTAGTTGGTACTAAGTTGCTATAGACTTAAGGATCCCTCTCTTTTATTAATTATTCCTAGCACAGCTTTCCCTTAGGATAAAATAAATAACGATACCTTGGAATACTCCCAGGTGAAGTGCGACAGCGGTATATTCTGTGCACTTGCGGAATTATCCAATAGACATAAGAAATACCCCCAGGCATTTCTGGCGCCGTTATCAGAGATAGCTTAACACCCTGTCACTGGTGGTTGCGCTAAGAAGTGTCAACATGGGCCATGCTTCTAGAAGAAGGAGGAAGGCCCCACTTGCCATAGGGGGGTCGGTCGACCCCTCCATGTTGGCCCGGGGCGTCCTCCACCCTCCCACCGCCATTTGCATGCCTCCATGCAAAGAAGCACATGCTGAATTAAAGAAGCACATGCTGAATTATTCTCCACCATCGATCTAAAGGAGGTTACGATCCAAGGGCTCTCATCCATCATCACGCGGATTGATGACGTGGCGGTGGAGTAGCCCCTACTCCACCTCTCTACTATAAATACCCCCTCACTCCCTCTCATTCAGGACACCACAAGGAGGAGCTCTCCACTCTCTCTCAAGATGTAGCACTAGTAGTATTGTTAGTGTTGTTAGGAGCCAGAGTGAGCCTCTGGTCTTCAGCTCTAGTCTTCCAGGAGGTCTGGTATGGTTCTAGTATTCCTTCTCTCATTGTAAGACTTGAGTTATTATTATAGTTATCTTCTCTACTTTACCTTAGTACTTTACTTTATTGCAACATGACTAGTTATGTTGTATTGGTTGTTAGTATAGTCATAGTTGTTTGATAGTAAGATAATGGTAGTATACCTTTGCACTCGTTCACCGCCCTTAACCCGGTGCTCTAATCAATTTCACCGGATATCGGATTAGAGTAGTGAGATATAGTGTAGACGTGGTGTCTAGACTATACGCTTGCCTGTGTCTGCGGCTTGTCCAATGGTTTGTTTGTGGTACCTAGTAGGGGTGACAGACCTATCTAGGCCTTGATCCCACCACGTTCGGGCTAGTTCTTAAAGCGTAGGCCTTTTTGTGCTAGGCGGCTTAGCACTCTCCTCATCCCTTTCTGTTGCTAAGCAGTTTAGTGGCCTGAAGTGCAATTGTGTATGAACATTGACCTTGCTTGATATGACTTGTCTTGCTAAGTTAGAACCACGCAGATAGAGATAGATAATTGGAAACCTTATGCTCGCTCGTTGTCCTCCTCGCTCGCTAACCAACTCTTTTATCATTGGAACTTCTCCTGTGTATGTCGCTACACTTATAATATATATCATTTACCCCCACTCTAGTTTAGTTGGTATATTAGTTAGTAGATCATCATGGTTAGCTATCATATTCTTTAACCATTGCTTCCCTGAGGATAAATACAATACCCTGGAATACTCCTGGGTGAAATGTTACAACGGTATTTCTGTGCGCTTGCGGAATATTCTACATGAGCATAATAAATACCAACAATGCAAAGCTGAGGCCGTATTGGATGGAATTTGTACAATATAAGACTTTAGAAGAGGGGGTACAACGGGTGCGCAGGAACCAGCAGAATGCCTGACAAAAGGAATACTACCATCACATGGGATCGGGTGGATACAAGAGCGCCATTCCCAAGTGGGAGAAGATGGAATCGGATGTAATTGCCAAGGGGCACGAGCCAGCTGCACTCGACTGGCCTAAACGTGAAAAGAATTGGTTCTTTGCGCATGGTGGAAGGCTGGACCTGGAGATAGGGGCCACCGTATATGGTGAAAGACTCCAAAGAGCAGCAGAGAGACTGTTGTTTGCTGTAGACGCTTCTGCTAGCGGTGTTTTCAAGCCCAACAGAGACAAGGATGAATTGACGTATGCCCTCGAAACTGCTGAGCATGGTGGGCGAACAAGAGACAAAGGCGCTGTCTCATGGGAGCATGGGTTTCCTCTGGACAGAGGAGCCTACAGAAGCTGCCAAAGAAGGAAGGATGAGGAGAATGAGAGATACCGCAAGATGGAGGAGTTTGTTATGGAGTCAATAGAGCAAGAAAAGAAATTGCAAGAAACAATGCAGGAGGAAATCAAACGAGCAGTCCATGAAGCAATAAGTGCCCAAAGGCAATCTACATCAGAGGCAGGTCCGGGGGTCAACGTTAGCCCCCCTGATCAGGTGAAAAGCAGTTGTGCATCCACGGACATGCCAGTTCAAGGACATATAGGGCTTCGATTCCCCGTGGATGATGTCACTAGTGCTATGACACCATGCGAGCTTCACATTCCAAGGGAAAACACCACGACCGTGGTGGCTACAGCTGTTGTAAACGCCGTCAACACTACCACAACAATACATGGCTGACCAATACCACTTGGATATGCTAAGATGTCTATGGATAGGGTATGTAGTAGAGATTTTAATGATCTACCTCTTGACATTACCGGAGGTGATGGGGAGAAGACTCTAGGAGAGGTTGAGCATGCATTCATTCTTTGGCGCAAGTGCTACATCATTATTCCAGGGGCGTCGCCTCCTCCGCCCCCTCACCAAAGGTACGTCTAGATCGATGAGAACCTATATCAGACACCTTTCCTTTTTGTTGACCAATTAAGTAATAGTTTTTAGTCATACTCTCATGCACATTCATTTATGTAGGTTGGAGGGAAACCTAAGTCCAATTGTTCGTTTCCCAGACACCAGAGTGCAAGGCGGTCTCCAACGCCGGCATGACCTTCTCTAGCACGACGGTCCCCAACGCCGACTCCACTAAGGCGGAATCCTACGCCCTCTCCAGCATGACGGTCTCCAACGCCCACTCCACCAAGGCGGAATCCTACGCCCTCTCCACCAAGGCGGTCTCCTACGCCCCCTCCACCACCTCCGCCACTGCCACCACCTGCATGGAAGTCCCCTAAGCTTGCTGCCAAGCAGATATCCACAAAGAAGAGGGCAACCAAGCCTCTGCCATCCCTCAAAGAAGAAGACTAAAGCCTCTGCCATCATTCCCCAGAAACTATCTTATGAGAAGACAGAGGAGGAAGTAAAGGCGGGAGCAAACCAAGATCTGAAGGATTTCTGGACAGATTTCAAAAAGAAAATGGAAGCAAAGAAGAACCCACAGAAGGAGCGGTACCTATCGCGAGGAGAACTGAGGCAAAAGGTGATAGCCCGCCAGAATATGTTGAATGCTCGTAATAAGGAATCGCCGCTTTCGGACTATGACCGATCACTCAAGAAGAGTATTGAGGCGGATGCGAAGAAGCGTGCAGGGAGAGATGTTCCACAACTCGGACAGCAATCACAACAAGAAGTGGCCCCTCTAATAGTTGTTCCAAATGAATACGGTTCAAACGATGACACCATGGCCCACATACCGGGGGATGTCACTTTGGAGCAATTCAATAATTTCTACGAAGGCATTGGTATTGACATTAGTCAACTCTTTGGTGCACACATTGATACTACACCCATAGTGGATCATTGGGAGAGTAGATATGAATATGGCAAAAGCCTTTGTAATCCTGTGGAATATTCCCAACTGGGCACGCAAATGTACTTACTGAACTAATGGTACTTACGCACTAGTGCCAAGAAAGAAAGTCATGACATAACGGTCAAAATTAGAGACGAACATTACTTCCGTGGCGATGGCTTAATATTCATTAAGTTCGCTGACTTACACCTACTATTCCATCGGGACTCGCTCGACAAAGCCATCGTCAGCTGCTATTGCCTGTAAGTGATTATATTTTTAATTTTTAATATTTTCTATATAATTATCCTCATAGTAAATATGTTTATAATAAGATTTATCAATATATATGTAGATATGTGATGAGGGACCTAAGAAGAAAAGGGGATACCACCATTGGTTTCATTGATCCATATATCGTATTCAAAGACCCAGTTACCATCGGTTGGGAAACTTCGACAGAGGAGACTGTCCTAATGTTCTTATCTAAACAAAAAGACAAGGAAACGATACTCTACCCATACTGTGGCGAGTGAGTGTTTCACATTGTGTTTTCCTTACTCGACCCTTATAATTAACGAGTAATGCGTATTTCATATACATATACACACATATATAAATGCAGCAATCGTTAGATATTGTTCGACATCGTTGTGTCTAAGAGCTAAGTATTCATCTACGACTCTAGGAGAAAGGAACTGGGACAGTACCAAGTAATCATAGACATCATCCGACGGTAATCTATATGGTCTTTCACAACCATGCATCTCTCTCTATGTGCGTGTATAGATATATTTACCTGATGTCCTCTAACTCCGGAATGCTTGTTTTTGTATTGGCCAGTGCTTGGAAACAATTTGTTGATCAAGAGCACCGTCCCAATTGTAAAGCGCCACTACAAGTAGTACAACTCCAGGTAAGTCGTAGCTTGCTATATGTAGTTTCCGGCATCTTTATTTACCATGGTTTAAATTAAATCACTGGATGACGAGAGGATCCTTTTCTCGTAAAGTGGTGTTTGTATCAGGAGCCTGGGAATAACTTTTGTGGATACTACGTTTGCGAGTTCCTCAACTTGTTCTTGAATAGAACTGCTCGCGAGAAAGAGATTGTAAGTTCCATATTTATTTGAATCAGTTGTTATGTATATGATCAAACATATGTGTATTAATTAATACATTCTCTTAATTAATTAAATTTGAAGAATGAGGACAGGAGGCTCAAGGTTCTACTACCGGATCAGATCAAAGCAATACAAAAGACAATTGCAGGATTTATTAATGACCAAGTTCTAAATCCTAGTGGAAACCACTACTCCGGCGGTGCATAAGTTTTTCAATCCAATAGGATTTACAGTATTGTCAATATAATCCTCTCGTTATTAAGAACATGGTGCGTGAATATGTATATATTATATATACAATATGTACATATATCGAGCATGCTTTTAATATATAAATATATATAGTGTCACACTATACTTATCTTATTTAATTACATACTCGAAACAAATACGTACACGTGTACACAAATATCATCAGCGTAGAATGCGTAATCGAATACCTATTTTAAAGTGAAAATGAAATATGAACTAATAAACTGAAATATGGGCATATAATAGTGCAAAGGCTTTAATCCCAGTTTGTAATACAAACCGTGACTAAATGTGCCAGCCAGCGTGGCTTGGCTGCGGACACTTTTAGCCCCGGTTTGTGTTACTAACCGGGACTAAAGGTAACCCTTTAGTCACGGTTCAACAACCGGGACTAAAGGGTTGACCTTTAGTCCCGATTCCGTTGTCCCGGTTGGGAAACCGGGAGTAAAGGGGTTTCCCAACTGGGACAAAAGCCCTGTTGTGTACTAGTGTCAACATTGCAAGCCTTTTGCCAATAAATGTAAAAATGGACCGCTTTTTTGTTGACAAGGCAAGATAGACTTAGTCATTGATAGTTCAATGACTCTTCAGGTTTGCAGAGACCAATTATTGATAAATTAAATTGAGAGGATAATGACGAGGTCTATTATAGCTCCATTATATATTTGATGAAGTTGAAGATAAACCTAGTTGGTGTTTGTTGTCTCCAAAGACAAGGTCTCCTCTCAAAACTATGATTTAACTCAAAATGTCTTGTGTGTGATGTCACACGCGTTGATAACTTATTAATAATTATCCTGATAAACCGCATGGATGGATGAGTTAGCTATCATCCCTTGGTATAAATAGAAGGTGGTGCATTGCACTCGGCACCAAAGAAAGACGCTACTTTCTCTGAAAGAGTTTGGGATGGCCAATCTTCCAATGCTACGAGCGAGGATACTGCTGCTCCTATTTGTTACCCACTTTGTGCAGCAATTGCAATGCTCCAATGGGCTCCAGACTGAACCAAAACAAGTAAGCCATTTCAGTTTTCTTTTTTTGGTTCCATTTTCATCTTGCTACTACTGGCTAAATGGCATGATTCTTTTCTCAAAAAAAAAAAAGCATGATTGTCTTGATTTCGTATCAAAGCAGGGATAAAAAACACAAAAATAATTATGGAAAGAAAAATGTTCTTCCATTTATTTGACAGTATTTTTACTAGCTAGTCCACCAAGGTATGTCAGCAGAAACAGATTAAGCATGATTAGTGACATTACAGCATACTTCACTACAAGGCATAATTGTACTGTACCTCTCTAAAGCATCAAATTGAATCAGGGTAAAAAAGCAAAAATATTGCAATACCTGCATTCTCAACTCCCTTTAACACCCAAAATATATATGAAACTACTGAAGAAAAAAGGAACAAATATTGCAGCATTGATTGATCAGAACGTTTTATTTTGTTCGATGAAGGAAGCTCTGTCTGACTTCTCAAGGTTTTTGAGATATTGTGCTAACATTTCAAAGTTCAGAAGTCAGTTATTTCTTCTCCAGTCAGCATGATATTTTATTCGGGTTGATGCATTAATAATTTCAGGTATACATTATCTACCTCGGTGAGCGAGAGCATGAAGACGTTGATCTTGTCACTGCGTCACACCATGACCTGCTTGCTTCCATTGTGGGCAGGTAACTAAAGTTTTGCATATCATAATTAAGAAACCAACATCTAGAGTTTAGGAAAAGCTTGAACCTTATTTATCTCTAAACAAGAAAGCGTGTCTACGTCATGCTAACAATACCAAGAGATTAGTAGCTGTAGCTGTTGTTTCAATTATAATAGCCCTGTGATGCGTACGTGTTAACATTTGAAAATGGCACTGTGTTTGCCTATCTCTTGGGTACTAAATTGAATATGTGCCGGCATTATACAAATTTCAATATGTCATTATCGAGACTAATGTATGAAAACTGCCTATAATAATTGTGAAGCAAGGAGAAGGCTCTAGAGTCAATTATCTACAGCTACAGACATGGATTCTCAGGCTTTTCTGCACTGCTAACTAAATCACAATCTACAAAGATTGCAGGTAATCAATTGCTTAGAAAAGAAAATCCCTGCAACATATGATTTTATTATATCATCATGATGAATGAGTTGTTTCTGGCAGCTCTGCCGGGCGTGATTAGTGTAACAAAAAGCAGAGTCTACCGCAGACATACAACTCGAAGCTGGGACTTTCTGGGACTGGAATATAATCGGCCAAATGAATTGCTTACAAAAGCAAAAAATGGAGAGGGCATCATAGTTGGTGTGGTTGACTCAGGTTATCACTTACTTAATTTGCTGGTACAAATTGTGTCATGGTTTACAAACTCATTGCAGAAAAATATGATTTTGAAACCCATTGTGGAAAGGCTGTGAAGAAATATTCTAGGTGCTAGGAAGAATATTGTGAAACACCGAACTGGGGGAGAATGAGAGCCAAAAACAATGTCTTAAACAAGCGAAAGAATTTGGTCTATGTCCCGATTGCCATCCAAAACACTTCTCTTCTAGCAAGGCCACCTATTGAATCATAGAATACGAAGACTTAGATGTCCAGTGAAGCCAGAACAATTCTAGAAAAGTCTGAAAAATTACATAAAAGTGCCCATTAGTTATAGACAAATCTGGAAGTTATGAAAAAAGTAATATCTAGCAGTTGCTCAAGTTGGAAGTTTGCTAAAATCTGAAGAGAACTTTTACAATGGTTGTAAAGGCGATGAGAGACGATTAGTGTGTCCATGATTAGTGGGCCCATAACGTGAGAAGCGATGAGAGGCAATGAGAGTATGGCGATGAGAGGCGATTATTGTGTCTATGGTCGGTGGGTCCTTATGCTTTCATCACTTCCATCACCTCTGAAATTAAGTGGCTTAGGACTTCCAAATAGAGTAGTGGTAATTCCTATTTTGTAGTTATTTTTTTTAATAAAGGGTGAAAAGGTAAATAGGGTTCATTCTTCCTGCTCCTTCCAAAGAGATAAGAAACCAGCCTTGTCAAAAAAAATCAAAAAATCTAAATCTCAATCAAATGACCTCCAAAAAACATGAAATTTTATACAAACATTGCCTACTCCATGGTGAAGCTAATATGAAAAGATCTTGACAATCATATCCAGGTTTACTTCGCAGGTTCGGTTTTTGAAGAGAAAACTCAAAAACAAGAATTCGAGGGGCTCAAGGAAAACATGTATCATAAACCTCATATATAGCACCACAATCAAGAGCACCCCTAGAACCTCAGCTCAAAGATTTTCAAGAAATCAATACCTTAACATGCGCATTGAACCCATCCAAAATACATGTAGCTGCTTCTATGTTTTTCTAAGTCAACCTATTTTAATTTTGATTAAATTTATAGAAAATAATTAACATATATGACATGGAATAAGTATGTTGTGAAATTAGTTCCATATGGTTGATCTAATCATATATTATTTTTCTAGGCGTTGATATTTTCTCTAAGTTTGGTCAAACCAAACAAAGTTTGACTTAGGATTGACATAAAAAGTAGCTATATTATGGAACGAGAGAGTAATATTTATCTGTTCTCTGAGTTATGTAATGAATTTTCAGGTATTTGGCCTGAATCGCTAAGCTTTTCTGGAGATGCTTATGGTCTCCCTCCAGCAAAATGGAAGGGAATTTGCCAAGCTGGTGCCGCGTTTGGCCCAAACAACTGCAACAGAAAGGTCATAGGTGCACGGTGGTATGCTGATGACGTTGAACAAAGCTTACTGGATGGTGAGTTCTTGTCTCCCAGGGATGCCAATGGCCATGGAACTCACACTGCCTCAACAGCTGCTGGCAACCTTGTGTACAACGTTAGCTTTCATGGGCTAGCGCCTGGTGTGGCGCGTGGTGGCGCTCCTCGTGCCAGGCTGGCTGTGTACAAGGCCTGCTGGGGTGCATATCCAACTCATACCAGATGCACTGGCGCAGCTATTATGAAAGCCATAGACGATGCCATCCATGATGGTGTTGATGTATTATCTCTGTCTATTGGAGGACTATCAGATTTTCCAGGCACATTACATGCCGTTGCGAATGGCATTACAGTTGTTTTCTCAGCTGGAAATGATGGTCCTTTTCCCCAGACGGTGGAGAATGTGTCTCCATGGCTGCTAACAGTTGCAGCAACAACTGTTGATCGCTTATTTCCCACCGTTATCACCCTCGGCAACAATCAAAGGCTTGTGGTATGTCAATTTCTAGTTTATTTCTTACACATCCAGATAGGGACAAACATATTCATTTTTTTGTATGTAGTCTACTGATGGGTAATGTTACTAAAAAATGTAATGACAATGTTTAGATTGGTTATATTATACATGCATATGTAAATTCTAGTGTTTCTTGACATGTTTATTATTATTATTATTGTTTTTATCTGTTAGTTTTTAGGTATTTATCCATTTAGTAACTAGGCATGTTTTTTATTTGTACGTACTATTCTTACAGGGCCAGTCTTTATTTTTGGCAACAGAAGCTGCAGATCATTTCTATGAAGTTCTAGGATATGTTGATGAAGGGTAAGGCTATTTTCTGAATAACATCTTTGTTGTCAGGCATTTTAGTTCCACAGCTCCATCTTTTAAGTTCAGTTATTCAAAATATATGTTTTAGACTGTAACGTTGTCTTCCTCTATATAGTACTTTGCTTCTTTTAGACAATGGAACAATGTTCCAGTCTCTACCATCCCGGAATCTCTATATAGTACTTATGTTACCAAATACCTACAGGTGTGACCCTGCCTACATAAACAGCACGGATGTAAAGGGGAAGATCATCTTCTGCATCACAACTAACAAGATGTCTCCACCGCCAAAATTAGTTGATATTGGTGTAACACTGCTTAAAAATGGAGGGAAAGGGCTCATATTTTCACAATATAACATGGATTCACTTGACCAGTGGCAAATTGCCAGCAGGAAGATTCCTTTCATTGCTCTTGATTTGGAGATCGCAAACCAGATGTTGCAATACCTGATGTATGTATACATTAATCCAACCCTCCAAAGAAAAAAAAACATTTTAGATAGTATGTATATAGCCTAAAATCATGTCGTGCCATTGCACTAATAGACTACTATTCTTTATGTTGGTATTAACATTCGAGTCCTTTTCTTTGTAATTGGCATATATTCCTTCCTTGCTTTTAATCATTTTCTTTGCTGAACTAAAATAACAGTACAGCAACTGATACTCCAAAAGCAAAGATATCTTTGACTCAAACAACTATTGGAAGTGGAGTGCCTGCCCCAAAGGTAGCAGCATTCTCATCTAGAGGGCCCAACCCCATCTATCCAGGGGTTCTTAAGGTAAGCACATGTTAGTCGATGTTAGAAGCCATTTATATGTAGACTTGGAACTTTAGTAAATGATTAGGTTAATTATATATCTTAATTCCAATCAATTGTTCTGCTTCTGCAACAATTTCATCAATGCACATTGAACTAATGTGTCATACTGCCGTCAAAAACTAATGTGTTATACATTCCAATCGACAGCCCGATATAGCTGCACCTGGGGTGGCCATTTTGGCAGCTGCCCCACAAATACCTGTTTACAAAGCTCTGGGTGTTCACTACCGTTTTGATTCTGGAACATCAATGTCTTGCCCTCATGTATCTGGGATTGTTGCCTTGCTTAAATCAGTGCATCCTGACTGGTCACCTGCTGCCCTGAAATCGGCACTCATGACAACTGGTATGTACTTAAGATAACCAACCATAGTGCACAGATAACAATCGTGCTCAAATTGGTAACTAATTATTGCCTTAAACATCCATGTTTTGCAGCTCTAAGCACTGACAACAATGGTTTCCCAATACAAGCAGATGGAACTCCAGTCAAAATTGCCGATCCTTTCAATTATGGAGCGGGGTTTGTCAACCCAAGCAAGGCTGATGATCCAGGTCTTGTCTATGACATTGATCCATCAGATTATCTCAGGTTCTTCCACTGCGTAGGAGGACTGGGCGTCAACGGCAACTGCACGACTCCTAAGGCATCGGTAGCTGACCTCAACCTTCCATCGATCGCGATCCCTAATCTCAAGGCATCCGAGACTGTCATGCGCACTGTCACCAATGTTGGCCAGCCTGATGCAGTGTACAAGGCATTCTTTCAGCCGCCTCCTGGTGTGGAGATGTCCATCAAGCCGTCAGTTCTGGTGTTCAGCAAGGAAAGAAGGGTTCAGAGTTTTAAGGTGACATTCAAGGCGATGCGGAGGATCCAGGGTGACTACACTTTTGGTAGCTTAGCATGTCACGATGGAGGCAGCCACTGGGTTCGGATCCCGATCGCAGTGCACATCATAATTGAGGACTTCTATTCGACGGTTTCCTGATGAATCCTCTCATAAGAATCAATAATAATCTTATAACAACAAAAAAGCTATCTTTCATGTGGAAGCATGTTTGGATCTGCTCAGTTTTTGTCAGATTTTAAGAATCTGGCTTTTGAAAATTGGATGGGATCCAAATAGCTCTAGTTTTTATTAACACCCACTAGTTTTTCCTCGGAATCTAGATTTTAGAAACTAGAGGCAAAAACTAGCTTCTAAGAATTTAAAACTCATCCAAACAGGACCTAAATTGGTTGGGCCTGAGCTCCACTGTGTGTACAAGCTACCGCATTCCTCATGTTCCTAGCTTGTAGATGAAGTAGTTTAGATAGATCTTATCTCATGTTTTTGTTGGAGAGTTTGTTGTAATCTCAATCTACATGAACAAGCCACGTCGGGGACTGTTCCCAGCTTAATATAACACGCAACCGAGATCCTTAGGAGGGTATCTTGTTCGAGAGAATTCCATGTGTGCTATCCAATAATTCCAGAATTCTGGGTCTGCCACTGAATATTTAGTCTGGACATAAATGCCATTGAAAATATTTTTAGGTTCCATACATGCCACACCAGGGTTGTTTCCAACTCAATATAACACGCAACCAAGATCCCTAGGAGGGTATCTCGTTCCGTCATTTCTCACATGGTATTCAAATATCATTCGGAACTCAAGCATAGCGCTCCCATCCTCCTCCACACCATTTGCTGCCATCTTGCCTCTTGGTTTCCTCTCCATTACCAAAAAACTCGCCAGGAACAACTATCCGATGTCTGCGCTGAGGGGCGCCAAGGACATCCACCTCATCGACTCAGTGGTGCAGTCGCCGATGCGATTTCTCCTGCCCAAGGAGGGCAAGGCACCAGTGGAGAACCTTGAGTTCTCAAAATGGGTATCCAAGGATCAGTGGATTCTTAGCTACCTGCTCACATCGCTATCCTGTGAGATCGGCACACAAATGTCTTCGTTGACGACTACTACGGCAACATGGGCCGCCATCGAGGGGCTTTATGCCTCTCAGTCTCGGGCCTCTATGATAAAAGGTCTTGCCCTTACTTGTGTTCCTATTGAATTTACCTGACCATGTGTTTGGTGTATACATCAAAATTTAGCTGCTTTGTCATTTTCTTCTGAAAGGATCGAGGATGCCTAAGACGGGGTGAATTGGGCAACTGATAAATTTTTCGAAACACAATTCAACCTATCGCCATTTGCCTAATATCACCCCACAAGTGCTCATGTGTATGTCTAATCCTAAAATAAGTTGAGCAACCTAGAGCCAAGTCCTATCACAAGTAATACTACTGTTTACGCCAAAATCTGAACTGAGCACAGATAGTCGATGCTGAACGCAGATAGCCGATTTCGGGACAGAGACAAAGGCAGAGATAGTCGATCGAGTCTCGGAATCGATTGTTTGGGCAAAATCGAAGACGGTGCGGTTGAAGGAAAGAGTCGATCGATGACGTCAACATGAGTCTCCGGTGCTAGAAAGCAATCACGTTCGGAGTCCGTTAAAGAAAGAAAAGATTGGACTCCAAGTTACCTTTAATTTAGGAGAGTTTGTTAGTTTCCATATTCATTTTGAGTTGTAATTCGACTAGGACTCTATCTTGTCTAGCCCAGGGTATAAATACAAACCCCGGCCATTGTACTACGTATGTACACATCAATACAACACACCTTTCGGCTCCGGCCAAACCCTAAGGAGTAGGAGTAAAGTAGATCTCAGCGAGTTTCTTCAATCAGGCTGGGTGTCATCCGGTGGACGCAGGCTTGCTTGTAAGTACCGTCATGCCTCGCTAAGCTTTGTCTCTTTAATGTCATCCGGTGGACATGGGAGCATCGTAGATCAGGGTTGATTGTTGTTTGGTATAAGTTTTAGCGTCATCCGGTGGACGTGGGACTTAGATCAAATAAGGGTTAGTTATCGATTCATGTTTGTTTTCTCGTTTAATCTATATTTAGCGTCATCCGGTGAACGAGGTCTTAGGTTAAGCTTGATCATGTGCTTGGATTAGTTATCGGCTCTAACTAAATTGGCGTCTTAGTTAGATTCATTAAGTTACCAAGATGTTATGTTATTCTTTACTGTTTAATTATTTCTATAACATTTTCTTGCCCGATCAAGATTGCATAGTATTAGCCTTAGATCTATATGAAAGCATTCATCTATATCCATGTTTATACTCTGTCACGATGGTTGTTTTCCTGCTTTATCGGCCAGTACTTCTGCAGTCTTTCTGGTACGTGATGTGGGGGCTTGGCAAGAGCCAATCTATATGGATACAGAACCGCCGGCCTTTAGACCAGTCCTGTATTCCTATTAGATCGACTTGTGGCTGTTGCCACCATCAAGTGTTCTGCTTCACAGACCCTAGATCGGCTAAATAGCTGATGGAGCTATGCTTCCATGAGAAACACTAGTTTACCGATCGTGTTTTGCTAATAGCCGATTTCTCTCTGTTCGGTATTCAGACAGTCTGCATTGATAATCTGATCTGTTTGCATTAATCGATTACATCTTGATCTATTATAGCTTTCTGCATAAACCTGTTTAATGTAGATTGTTATATCTATCTACGCATATTAATCGATCATACATCAATTCAATGATTATTCTGTAGAAAATCATGCATGCTTGCCAGAATCGACTCTTTAGTCGATCTCCGATTGTATCGGCTCTCAGAGCCATATAATTGGAACTATCTGGACCCACCGGCTAGTTCCGCCTTATGATTACTGATTATTATCTTTCTCCTTGTCAATTGCAGGTCAAATTGATTGGCACACTTGAGGGTCATCGGCACTCTCGGACTGGGTTTGAAGCTAGCTGGATCTGAGAAGCTCCAACGCTCTTAAGATCGTATCCGGCTTCGCTGGTGTGTTAGGCGTGAGAAACCACTTTTTGTGTCCACACACTTTTTGGCACGCCCGGTAGGACAATTTCACTCATGTCTAAGGGAAAGAATCCAGAGAACAATGCCCCCAGGGATGACGGTGTCATCAGAGTCAAGCGTGACGAGATCGATCCTGAAGATGCTGTGATTCTGGATCAGATCAATGAAGAGTTCACTGATGCCTGTCTGCTGTCGTTCGGCAAGAATCACGATGGCCACGTGGTCAAGAAGAACCCCTACCCAAGGTGGGTCATGCCTGGCCATAGCGACAAGGGCGAAGAAGAGTTCAAAGAGTTTATTCAAAGCGCCATTTGGTCGGCTTCGCATCAGACAGTCAGGCATCACCACAACGTCTTCCTGCGGACATTCTATAACATCATGACGACCGTCATCAGCAGACAGGATTGGGAATCTCTGGGCGCGACATACTTCAGCATACCACCAGAAGACTCCAAATCGGGTGCAGCGGCTGGAACTTCCAATCCTCCGTCGCAACAGCCGAATCCGCCAAAGCCGTCTTTTCAGGATCCCAATATGATGGCGGCTTCGGCTCCAAAAATAGCTTCAGCTCCCAAGCTATACAGAGACTATTCTCCTGACCAGATTGCTGCTTACATGCGAACGACTAGGAACGCGCCGACCGAGAACGGGCCCACTCCGGGCTATCACTACGGACATACGTATCAAGAGCTCTCATCGGCACCACACCCTGGATATGCCCAGTTGCCTCAAGATGAATTGATGAACAGGATGGGTGTAATGCTCAGGGACCAATTCAGCTTGCAGCCAAAGGTGGGAGTCTCAATCAGATACAGGCACCCTTACCCCGAGTGGTTTGATCGTGTGGCGTTGCCGCAGAGGTATCGCATGCCGGACTTCACCAAGTTCAGTGGGCAAGATGACGTGTTCACCATCGAGCACATCAGCTGATACCTGACTCAGCTTGGCGAGGCGTCGTATGAGGATGCTCACAGGGTTCGCTTCTTCTCACTATCATTGACTGGACCGGCTTTCAGTTGGTTCACCACTCTAGAGCCCGATTCGATTCAAAACTGGGCTGATTTGGAAAGCAAATTTCACAACTATTTCTTCTCCGGCACTGGGGAGAAAACTATCATTGATCTGACCAGTATGTGCCAGAAGAGTAGCGAGACCGGGTCTGCCTTCATCATGCGCTTCAGAGAGATGAGGAACATGTAACCTGTCTGACAAGCAGCTTGCTCACTTGGTTATCGGTGGAATGTTCCCGCATGTTCAGGATAAGCTGGTGGGCACTGACTTTGACAGTGTTAGCCAAGTGTTGCAGAGAGTGGCCGCGCTTGAGTTGCAGGCTCAGACTTTCAGAAAGGAAGGGAGGTACAAGCAGACCTCGTACATCAGCAACTCAGATTCCGATGATGAAGACGATGATGAAGTCGCCGCTCTTGAACTAAAGTGGGGCAAGAGGCCCATGGCTGTGCCCAAGAACTGGAGTGCAGAATATCAGTATGATTTTGATACGCACAAGCTAGATAAGTTGTTCGATCTACTGGTTAGTGCTGGGCAGATCACGTTCCCTGCCGATTATGTGAGGCCCTCTCCTGAAGAATTGAAAGGAAAATCATTCTGCCAGTACCACGGCGTCAGCACACACGACACCAATGGATGCCGCGCATTCAGAAACCAGATCCAGGGAGCTATCTCTCACGGCCTATTAAAGTTTGACAGTCCTCCCAAAGGGAAAATGAAGATTGACAAGTTCCCGTTCCTGAAGGGCCAGAATATGGTCGAGGTGGTGACCCGTGCAGGCAAGATGAAGGTTCTGACCTCCAACCAGGCCAGGAAGAATGCATCAATCGATCCAAATATGCAGATATCGCTTGAGGAGTTGGAGATGATCAGGAGAAGCCGAGAGCAGAACAAGAGCCGATTCAAGAAGGGAGAGTCCAGCGGCACCAAGAAGACCATGCCTACATCCCGCGATTTACTAAATAAATGGCAACGGGAAAAAGAGAAGAATCACCGGAGGCAGCTCAAGGAAGAAGAGTACTGGAGATAGGCTCGTGATGAAGAAAAAGCCCGCTATCAAGAGGAGCTGGCTCGCCGCCGGGAGGAAGAAGAAAGCCACTAGCATTGCCCATTCTTCCGGCATTGCTGAAACGAAGGTTTGAGACTGCCGACTCTGCACAACTGCCCGGAATGCAGCGACCAGTACCGGGAGTACAGGCATTATCAGACCAACTGCCGGTCTGTGCATGAGAGGCTCGGACGCCCACGTGACATGCAGGATCAGCACAAAAAAAGAGACCTGCGTGATCAGCTGACGAGGCAACAGTCGATCACCAAGAGCCGATTTGGCAGGAGAACCAGTGGTGCCCTGAAGACTTAACCAAGAGTCAGAGACGCCGTGTGCAGTGCCTCAGGAACAGGAGCTCAAAGAAGAAGGCTACCCGAAGCAGGTCTGGCGGGAGAAGCCTTCTCAAGACAAAGGGAAGGCGATAGCCGATGCGCAGATGGTGTTCATGCTTCCGGCTGAGTTCAGAGCGCCCCGAGCCAGGAAAGTTGATGTTTTTTCTGACTCTGATGAATCAGAATCTGAGCAGGGTGCCACCAGGCTGATCTTCGCACAGCAGGCTACCTTTGACAAGCCACCCAAGCACTGGCACCTGAAGGCCCTGTACCTCAAGGGATACGTTGATGGGATGCCAATGACCAAGATGCTGGTGGATGGTGGCACCACAGTCAATCTCATGCCCTACACCACCTTCCTCATGCTGGGCAAGGGCCCTAATGATTTGATTGAGACTGACATGATGCTCAAGGATTTCGGGGGCAACTCTTCCAATACCGGGGGCAATCAATGTTGAGCTAATAGTCGGGGAGAAGACGTTGCTCACCACCTTCTACGTGATTGACAGCAAAGCCTCTTACAGTTTGCTGCTTGGGCGTGACTGGATCCATGCCAACTGCTGTGTGCCGTCCACAATGCACCAATGTGTAATCCAGTGGCATGGTGATGAGGTTGAAGTGGTCCCAGCTAACGATTCAGTGAGCGTGGCTACAGCAGACGCCGCCTATTGGGAAGCCGGGGATCATGACTATTTTTCTGGCAAGACTTGGGATGAAGGCTCCATCAAGGTCAGCGATGAGAGTCAACAGCCGGTCCGGGCAATTGGCTCTGAGTCTTTTTATTAATGGAGAATCCGATCGATGGCACCGAGGGCAAGCTTGGACAGGGCTTTACGTCGGCCGATAAGCTTGAAGAAGTGGATATTGGACCTGGTGACAGACCAAGGCCGACGTACATTGCCGCCAATCTTGACCCTGAGTTCAGGCGGGAGTTGATTGATCTATTAAAAGAATACAAGCATTGCTTCGTATGGGAATATTACGAGATGCCCGGTTTAGACAAATCGATTGTTGAGCATAGACTGCCTATCAAACCTGGATTTTGGCCGTTCAAGCAACCACCATGACGATTCAAGCAGGAGGCATTGCCAGATATCAAGGCCGAGATCGAGAGGTTGTTGGAAGCCAAGTTCATCTGAGCTTGCCGATACGCCGAATGGGTATCGAATATTGTCCCTGTTTACAAGAAGAATGGCAAATTGCGGATCTGCATCGATTTCAGGGATTTGAACAGAGCCACCCCAATGGCCGGCTACCTAATGCCGATAGCCGATATGTTAGTCGATTCGGCTGCGGGGCACCAGGTCATCAGCTTCATGGATGGTAATGCTACCTACAATCAAATCTTTATGGCTGATGAAGATATTCCTAAGACTGCTTTCAGGTGTCCTGATGCAATCGGTTTGTTCGAGTGGGCTGTAATGACTTTCAGTCTGAAAAATGCCGGTGCAACTTATCAAAGGGTTATGAATTATATTTTTCATAAGTTGATCGGCAAGATTGTAGAAATTTATATTGATGATGTGGTTGTGAAGTCTAAGAGCTACAAGGACCACTTAGCCGATTCGAAGGCCACCCTGGAGTGCACAAAAAAGCATGGTTTGAAGATGAATCCTAATAAATGCGCTTTTGGGGTATCTGCAGGAGAATTCTTGGGTTTCATGGTCCATCGCAAAGGAATCGAGGTTGGCAGCAAGAGTAGGAAGGCCATCGATCAGCTTGTACGGCCAACTAACAAGAGAGAGTTGCAGTCTTTGCTCGGCAAGATCAATTTCATCAGAAGATTCATTGCCAATCTGTCAGAGAAGGTGCTGCCGTTCTAACCATTGTTGAAGCTTAAAGACGATCAAGAATTCAGATGGGGTGACGTACAGCAAAAGGCTTTTGACGAAATCAAAGAATATATGAAGTCTCCACCGGTTCTGGTACCGCCACAGGCAGGTAAGCCTTTCAAGCTGTACGTAACGGCCGAGGACCATACGATTGGTTCGGCCCTTTTTCAAGAATTTAAAGGGAAAAGAGGGCAGTTTTCTATCTGAGCAGGAGACTTTTGGATCCCAAGACAAGATACACACCAATTGAGAAACTGTGCTTATGTTTATTCTATTCGTGCACCAAGTTGAGGCACTATTTGTTGTCAGCCAAGTGTGTGGTGGTGTCTAAGACAGATGTGATCAGGCACATGTTGTCAATGCCAATTTTCAATGGACGGATCGGCAAGTGGATTTTGGCACTCTCTGAGTTTGACTTGAGGTTCGAATCGGCTAAAACAGTCAAAGGGCAAGCGATAGCCGATTTCATCACCCAGCATCATGGAGGCGCTGTCAGCATGACTGATGTAGCGCCATGGACTATGTTCTTCGATGGGTCGTCCTGCAAGCAAGGTGGAGGTGCTGGGGTAATACTTATATCACCTCGAGTTCAATGTTTTGAGTTTGCTTTCCAGATCGGGCCTACGGTGACAAACAACCAAGCTGAATATGAGGCGATTTGGAAAAAATTTCAGCTTCTACACGAAGGAAAGGCCGATGTAGTTGAGGTTTTTGGATATTCACAACTAGTCATCAACCAATTGCTTGGCCTATTTGAATGTAAAAATGACATACTCAGAGGCTATCATGATCAGTGCCAGGCTTTGATCAGAGGGTTTATGGTAGTTTCACTTTATCATATTCCCAAAGCCCAAAATCAAGAGGCTAATCGGTTAGCGCAGAGTGTCTCGGGTTACAGATCGATGCAGGAAATCTTCAATACCAAACAATCAGCTGATGACTAGCAGGGCGAGATAGCAAGTTACCTTGCAAATCCTTCACAGAGCGTCGGTAGAAAGCTAAGGTACAAAACTATCAAGTATGTGCTGCTGGACGGTCAGTTATATTTTAAGACTGTCGAAGGGGTGCTGTTGAAATGCCTAGGAGCAGAAGAGTCAGTAAAGTTGATGAGTAAGATGCATGAAGGGGTCTGTGGAGCTCATCAATCGGCGCATAAGATGAAGTGGATTATCAGGAGAACTGGTTATTATTGGCCAACAATGCTCGAAGACTGTTTCAGATACTACAAAGGTTGCTAAGAATGCCAGAAGTTTGGGAATGTGCAGAAATCTCCTGCTTCAGCTATGAATCCTATCATCAAGCCATGGCCGTTCAGAGGTTGGGGAATCGATCTGATCGGCCAAATCTATCCACCGTCCAGTAAAGGTCACAAATGGATACTGGTTGCAACCGACTATTTTACTAAGTGGGTAGAAGCTGTTCCTTTGAAGAATGCCACATCTGGAGATATAATTGAGTTTATGATGGAACACATCATCTACAGGTTTGGTATACCACAGACCATCACAACAGATCAAGGGACCATGTTCACTTCGGATGAGTTTCTAACCTTTGCTGACGACATGGGCATCAAAATTTATAATTCATCGCCTTATTATGCCCAAGCTAATGGTCAGGCTGAAGCTTCGAATCAGATTTTAATCAAGGTCATCAAGAAGAAGATTGAGCAGACTCCCAGGAGGTGGTACTTGACGTTGAGTGAGGCTCTGTGGGTGTACCGAATGGCTCAACATGGATAGACTAAGGCTACGCCATATGAGCTGGTCTATGGACACGCTGCTGTCCTGCCCTGGGAAATTCAATCTGAAACATGGCGTGTCATGTTGCAGAACAAGCTTACAGCCGGTGAATATAAAGATATCATGATGGACAGCCTTGAAGATTTACATTTTCATCGGCTCAAAGCCTTGGAGTGTATTGAAGCGAACAAGATGCGGGTGGCCAAATATTACAACACCAAAGTAAGAGGCAAGAGCTTTGTCGAATCGGAGCTGGTCTAGAAAACTATTCTACCTATTAGGACTAAAGACAGCCGATTCGGCAAGTGGTCGCCAAATTGGGAAGGCTCGTATCGAGTTGTGAAATGTGCGCCCGGCAATGCTTATATACTTGAAGATTTGGAAGGAAGAAGATTTGCCAGGGCGATCAATGGAATGTATCTGAAGAACTATTATCCTAGTATCCCAGTTGGGGGTTGATAGCCGATCGGTGCAAGATCTGGCTCCTATAGCCGATTCTAAGCAGAGGATCGCCTTCAGAACAAAAAATAAAATTTTGTAATAGCCGATCTCGTTTTAACGAATCGCCTTTAGCATAAAAATGAAACACCCTCGATGGAGTGTAACAGCCAATGTGATGTGCATCGCCTTTAGAGCAAAAATAAAAAAAATAAGAAAAACATATGGAGATTAGATTAATGATTATCAACAAAGTCTGATTACTGATTATTTACATCACAGTCTGATACATTCTAGACATCATTGTTGGTGGCCCTATCTATGATATCTTTGGCATCGGTGATGACCGCGACCCCGTCGGCATAGGGAAAGAAGGCCGCCAGTTGGGCGCTGACCTTTTCCATGTCCTGGCCCTCCGGGAACCCAGGCTTGATGGCCTTCAGGGCTATGCCGGAGCGGAGTCGTGCGGCTGTAAGAGCCCCGGTGGCGCTGTGACGGATGCCGGCCATGGCCACCTGACGAACTCGGTGGTGGACATCCTGAAGCCTTCGCGCCAGCGTCTCGCCACGAGCGTTGACGACGTTGGCGGCGCCCTCAGTGGCCATGCACAACTCTTGCAGCTGCGCAGTCAAGGCTGCAGGAAGGAGGAAAGGTCAGCGCAAGAATCTTCATCAACACATCACAAGGCAACTCCAAGAAGTTACCTGCCACCGCGGCGTCTGACTCGGCGAGGTGGGCCTACATGTTTGCCACCTCGGTTTCGGCGGCAGCAAGGGCAGCGGCTTGGGCTTCATTTACGCCCTGCAGCCGGCCATTCTCCTTCGTAGCCTCTGAACAGAGGTTACGGTATTCCACCATCTAGTGGTGGAAATGGAGGCCGTCGGCGGTGGTGTAGGAGCCATCAGAGTCCGCGGAGGACCCCAAATCGGATTCCCCACGGGTGGCAGCGCTCAAGGCCGGGCCTTGAGGGGGATCTGGTGGAGGCACAATGCGGCGTGCCCGGGAGCTCTCACCGATCGGTGCACCCAGAGGAAAAGGAATATTGCGGGCGTAGCTAAAGAATAGTAGAAGAACAGGTGCATCAGGATTGAAAGAAACCAATGCCATGGATGCAGACCGGCTTACCTGCTGTAGATGGCTGGTTGCCGATTTGTCGCACAACACCGTTGGCCGCGAGACGGGCCGCTACTTTACCCGCTTCAGGGGTGGCTCTAGCGCCGGTAGTTGCCCGATTGCTGCACAGTTATCGGCGGTCAGATTAGGGATTTGACGGATACATTAAGAAATGAATAGTTGTCTTTCCTCAAGAAGGTGCGCAGCAACTTGGTCCGCTCACCAAAAGCGCGGAGACGCCAGCCGAAGTCGTCGCCGTCAGCCGGATCCGACGCCGGTCGCTTGCCGCGGTCTCCGTTGCCGGCCATAGCAGTGCTGAGGGTTGCCTTGGTTTGGTTTGGGACAAGGAGACGAAGAGGATAGGCCGGGCGAGTAAGAACTGGTGTGAAGTACGGTTGCTCGCTCAGGCTTGGCGTTTATTTATAAGACGGAGGCGTCTAGGCCGTTTCATCAGAAGACGAGACGACGCGGCGGATTTTATGCTAAAATTAACCCACGTTTCTTGGATCCGGAACAGACGCGGCGCGTGGGAAGTGGAATGTCAGGATCGGCTGATTGGGTCGGTTGCTCAAGATCGACTGAAGGAATCGATTTCTCCTATATCAGTGTTAAGGATCAGGCTGTTTAGCCGATTCAAAGACGAAACAAAAAAAAGGCTGATTTCAGTCTGGCCAGTATACATTACATGATTGTTCGGTTCACAGGCAGAGTTAAACATATGATTACAAACCCAACAAAGACCAAATGGAAAAGACACATTCAGCATGAAGATTCTGGCCGGCCTGCAGTGATTCTTGGTCTTCATCAGCTGTCGAGTTCAGGATGTTCAGACGTTGGTTAATTTGCTTGCCTTCAAGAATCCTGGCACTGACTTGTTTCTTCTTCTGGGCCATATCAATGGTACTAGTTGATACAGAGATTTCATGTGGAGTGATGGCCGAATTGACTTCTTCGAGTTCCTTCATCAGCTGCTCATGCCTGACTTTTAAGGTTTCCAGCTCTGATTCAGCTGCGTTGATTGGAAGTCCTCAGCGACTTGACTTGATCAGCTAATCCGCTGGCTTCTTGTTTATTGGTCAACTTGTTGTTTCTCAGCCGTTTGAGCTCGACCAGGTTTGCATGAGCAGTTTGGATTCTTGGAGTGGCACTCTTAAGCTTGACAAGTTGCTTCAAGGGGCTGAGAGTTGCTGGACGTGTCTGCTGCTGGATCAATTCAATAGCATAATCAATTGGTTCAAGGTGCCAGGCTGGATCGGCTAAGTTCACCTCCAGCTGAGGAAGAAGCTCACTTAGTCGATTTTCTGAAATCTGGCCCTGGCAGCGTCAGGGACTTGGAGCTTAACTCATCCTCATCATAGCACTCTTCCAGATCGAAAGAGTAGCTGGGAGTTGAAGGTTGTAGTGCCTGCATTCATATATTAGACGGTGATAGCATAAACGGTGTCGATTGGTTAAAAGATAAATGCCTCACCTGATCAGAGCCTAAAAGAAGTAGAACTGATGAAGTTGCTGGTTGGTCTGTCACAGTTGTTTCTTTTCCAGAAGTGGAGATGGCTTCAATGTGTGTCTCTATGGCCAATTGAGGCTTTGCAAGAGTAAAAGTAAGCAAAGACAGTGAAAACACAGTAGTGTTAACAGCCGAAGTGCCTTACCTAGATGTTCAGGAGATGGTGTCCTCTCTTTTTCGAGCTGACTCCACATATCTTCAGAGGGAGGGCTATTCGGCTGCATTTTTTAAAGAGGTCAGGAGTATTCAACAAGGTAGAATTGTGTGCTTACACATCAGCTGTGTTTTTCGGCTAAATACCTGAGTCGTTGCTCCTTCTTATTTGATGTTGGTGGTTTTGACCATGCTCAGAGAACCTACTGCAGTGTCCTGGTGGCCTGTGGTCTCTGGTTGGACTTCGGCCTGAGTGCCCTCAGATGGTGTTTGAATCGGCTAAATGCTCACCTGTTAGATAGCCGATTCGGTCGGATAAGCTAAGTAAAAAATGCAGAGTATTTCAAGACATCTAAGTACCTGGGCAGGCTTCCTTTTGGATCTTTGTTTCTTGGTGGTCACCTTCTGAAGACTAGATGAAGCTTTCCTTTTTGAGGTTGCAGCAGTTGTTATACTGACAGGGGCTTTCATCATCTTCTTCACTGATGGGGCTTGGGACCAGTTGGGCATGGAGGATAGTAATTGATTTGCACTAGTGGGTCAACCTCTGGATCCTGCATTGACAAGATGTTAGAATACAACTAACAGCCGATTGTAATGGAATCGGTTAACAGTACTT
Organism: Eremochloa ophiuroides; assembly: GCA_038502445.1. Lineage (NCBI taxonomy): Eukaryota > Viridiplantae > Streptophyta > Magnoliopsida > Poales > Poaceae > Eremochloa > Eremochloa ophiuroides. The sequence goes on along the minus strand of JAHLJS010000009.1, from coordinate 4,819,713 downwards.
ACTGCTGATGCAGAGTTGAAGTTTGGATCTAGAGCTTGGCATTTGTCATGGATCCTTTGACAGAACAGATGGGCGTGCCATTGTTGCCACCAATGATCAAAAGTTTCATGGGCCATTGAAATCCAACTCTATAGTTCCACTGTACAATGTGGCAGATCTGACCCTAAGCTAAAAATTCTGTCGGCCACTAACATTTCAGTGACCTCATCTCTAGGCCTCAGGAGGTGTAGGAATGGAAGCTTGGGGGGTAGTTGGCCAAAGCCCAGTTGTCTTGCTTCAATATTTGGATGATAGGATTCATAAGAAGGCCAACTGGGTTCATTGCTGGTGCCACGAAGATGCTTGAAGTCAACAGGTAGTATGCAGGGTTATATCATGGTGTTGAATACGTCAGTGTCCATATCATCGGGGCATCCTGTGCTGAACTTAAAGCTGAAAGGCATTGGGAATTCTTCGTCTTCTATACAGGGGAACCAGTTTAGGATTTCTGCTCTCAGGCCTATGTAGAATGCTTCAAGTAACTGACCCTGGCTAGTGTCACAGAACCGACCAATTTATACAAGCACAAGTACAACGATCGCATTTTTAATAGCAATCAAGTCGCACTTGAGCCAATATAAACCCGGTAGTCCAGAAATCTCGAAGGATTTCAAACATTTTCATACCTCAAGGATCATTCATTCAGCAATACCCAATCACATGATACATAAGTTCGCAACCGAATTTAAACATCAGAGTACAACATAGTCTTTTACACAAATAGTCGTAGCGGAAGTCAACATAGTTTTACACCACAGAGTTCAAATACGAGTACCATCAAGTGACCATGTCACAGCAATCTTACAACGACTAAGGATAGATAATGACCCTGCCCTCGGGTTTAGTCTTCTTCGCCCGCAGGGGTGAAGCAATTCTTGCAATACGCGTAGTAGACTACACCATCTGCAACAATGGGAATAAAACCCTGAGTACTCAATTGTACTCAGCTAGACTTACCCGACAGGGAGTAAATAAAAAGACTCTCAAGGATATGCAGGCTTATTTGGTGGAGCTCAGAGGATAGCAACAATTTTGCATAAAAGGCATTACTACAGTAGTTCCTCAACTTATTCATTTTAATTGTGATAAGCTTCGATTTCAGTTAAGCTACTTAAACTAAGATTTGCCACTATACTAAGCATTCACTGAATATTATAGCAATCAATAAAACCATATGATTTCCGATATCCACGGATATCAACCTCATCTTACCAATATCATTATGTTCAAGTTATTAGCCTCTACCTCACCAGAAGATCAGTTCAGTTTCTCACTAACCAGAAGAGATGGCGATTCGAATCGATTGTACCAGCTGGCAAATATGCCAATCACAAACCCTGTCAGCCAAGCCACTGGCTTCTTGGACCACCGTTAAATCCTTCTGAGACACAATATGTCGCGAGTTTGGTGGGGACCATATTCTCAGAGACCAACCCACTCCCAGGATGCATCAGGTCCCTGACCTGCCCTTGGCAAAATGGTGTCTCCGCACATACTTCCTACCTCCAGAATATGTCTGCCTAGTCGCACCAAAGCCCGACTCAGAAAGAAATACTCGGCTTCGCGGCCAGAACGACTTATCTGGCCAGCTATGTGATGACGTCTTTCAATCTCAACTGATGTCTGGTGGCCTCAGTCCTAGTCGGCCGCAAGCAGCACCGAAGACGGCATGACCTCAACCATGTCATGCGGCTCCCCGCTACCTAGCCTTGATTCTCTCATTAGACACTGTGGCATGGTGGCACATGTAGACCATCATGTGGAATCCAACCCCATCATCATTAGTAACCACCTATGCTCGCGAAGGACAGGGAATCTCTCGACTTCTACCGGTCTAAGCATGGCTAAGCATAAGATCGAACCCATCCCTTATCTAGTAATAACTTCAGGATCAAGTATAAGTGGACAAGGTATAAATGCAGCAACGGTATCATATCAATCCCTATACTTAAGTGCACAATCATACGATTTAATAAAGACCAGTGCATTTGTAAAAAGAGTAGGTGGAGACTTACGATGCTCCGGGGCTTGCCTTTCACAAAGTTAGTAGGTTGGTGATCAGGGCACTCAGGAAGTTCAGCCTCTTCTTCCTGGCCTTCGGGAACCTCTGGCACTTCAATCTCCGGCGGAACTCCCTCCTCCGGTGGATCGAACTGCAACAGCGTCACGCCTCCCGGCGATCCTGTATGCATGATATGCATATATGAGAACTGAGAATGCACATGAAATGCAAGATAGAGATGCACAAATTATCCTATGATATGCAATCAGTTTAACAATCCACACTCATTTGCTGAGTACGTGCATATTTCTTCTCTAGACAACTAACTCATACTCACCCTTCTTAAGCAAAGCATAGAACAATTTCTCGTCCCGGGTGAGAGGTCTACAACCTGCACTTAATAATTAACATGCATCAACTAACCTACCACAGTCATCTTATAACTAACAAGCATGAGCACATCATATAAACAAAACATTAACATTGCTGCCCTAACCTCAAATTAGGATCAGCCCCGCTGTTTTAAACAGGTGACAATGTTGGAACATTACAGAAATGCATGAAAATACTTCCCAACCAAAAGATACTTGCTTAAAAGCAATTAAACAAAACCTAGCCTATAACTGGACCTACTATTTACTGAGCCCAAAAAAATCTATAAAAATTACAGTAGCTATTACACATCCAGATTAGCCTACTGACAAAATTTCAAGTCATTTGGACAAGTATAACAGGCTACACAAAAATAACAAACAACCAGCCTTTTAAGCAATGGAAAATACTTAACACAGTGAAAAGTACCAAACAACAGATTTCCCATTTTTCCTAGCTTCTTCCCAACATACTATAGTTCAGGAAAAATATTCATGACCATATCCTTAACACATTAAGCATGGTGATTTTTGCAAGATTAAAGCATAAAAGGCACATTATACAAGACATTATACAAATAACAGTGCAACATCAGAAAATATATTTTTCTTAGATTCTACTTCCCTAAACAAGATTAATGCAAGTGGAATCACATTTTTAGCACATTCCTACAATTACTTCTGCATTTATCAAGTTTGCAAGCAGTTAACAATTTAAGTATAACTGTACAGAAAAGTATTCCAAAAATACATTTTATATTTTTCTTGATAGAGCTCAGAAGGACAAACACAACAAAATTTGGTTCACCCCAATTGGACACTCCTAACTCCAGATATGAATTTTGGAAGATTTTACACATTTTCTGGAAATCAATTTCATAAATCATAAAATTCAAAACCGGCTTTAACTGCTACGCGCACCCGACTCAGTGAACCAAAGGCGCACCCAGCCAGCTGACCAGCGGGCCCCGGGGTCAATCTGACCCCACCCGTCAGAGAGAGAGACAGGGCCGCCGGCGCTGACCGGCGAGAGCTCGCCGACGGCTAGGTCTCCGGCGACACCAAGGTGACCTACCGACTCGTGGCAACGAGGCGAACTAGATGGACTAATTCCCGAGCCCTATCGCGGACCAGAGCACACTCGTCGCCGGCAATGGCGGACGGCAGCGGTCCGGCGAACTTGCGCCGGCCGATTCCGACCTTCACCGGCGAAACCAACCCACGTTCCACACTCCCTAGACCCTAACGGAGCTCCGTGCTCGATGAATCGAACAGCGGTGCACGACAGCTTGCTCTAACCGCGCACATGGCGACGCGGTGGCAGGCGGGTTCACGGCGAGCTCGGGTTCCGGCGAACCTACGGCGACACCGACCCAACCAACGACCTAGGCTAGATCTACGACTCACGAGGACACCACGACGAGCAAGAACTAGAAAGAACGGCTACGGCATTGCCCTCGTCGCGGTAACCCGAGAGCTCGGCGGTGCTCCGACGAGGTCGCGGCGGCGAGAAGCTCACTGGAGCTATACCTTAGGTCTTCTTGACTTGGAAAGGGATCGAGGGTATAGAGCAGAGAGTGGTGGAGCTATGGTGGAGATGGAGCGGTCGGAGACGGCTCGGTGGCGGCGGATTTCATTGCGGCGACGGCGTGGCGGTGATGGCGATGGCGGAGGGGAAAAACGGCGGGCAGAGAGGCGAGAGCGAGCGAGAGTGAGCGGGGACTGGACAAGAGCAAGGGTGGAGTGTCGCTTTTGTAAAGCCGACTGGCGCGGCGGCCAACGGCGGCATACGGCGCCACCTGGCAGCCGATGCCTGACGGCGGCCACGTCGGCGGCGACTGAATCGGCTCGATTCAGTCTGGCCGAAACCGACTGAAACCCGGTTTTTGCTCGATCTCTAGCTCGTGATCCAAACCGTTTCAGAGAAAACTTCACTAATATAGATCAAAGAGCTACATGAGTAGATTATTTGGTATTAGAACACTTTACTCTAAATCGGCCTGGATTGAGAGATACAGATCGATGAACATGGGTACAGCGAAACTGAAATCAGCTTCTTGACTTAGCAAATTTTTGAAACTTCAAAATAACTCCAAATCTGCACTAATTCAACTTTTTGACCACCTTCCACCCATTTTCATGAGTTGACCCAAAAATAAAGTTTGTTGCTTATAAAATTCTACACAACTTTGATTAAGGGTGCAATGACATGCAAAATCTCTAAAATGCCCTTCTTGTTTGGTCAAACAGAATAGCTTTTAGAGGGCTCTCTAGTCAACTATGAGCTAGAGTGGTATTTTGGGGATTTCACCAACATGAACATTGTTCCAAATGTTATCCCAAACATGTCTAAAGCATTTAGAACAGTAAACAAGCATCACATTTGCATGTCAACACATTTAGCATGTTATGGACATATAAACAAACATATAGCAATAAAAGGGAATCAATTCAAATGAAATGATGATGATGCATGGAATGACATGATCTAGGCTTGATGCCATGCAAATGCAAGTGTGAAAATAGTAACTAACACTAGGGTGTTACAGCCCTTCCCCCCTTAACAGAATCTCGTCCCCGAGATTAGCGTTAATTACCATTGTTTATAGAAAGAAGGATAGACTTCCTTGAGATAATCTTCTCGCTCCCAAGTCGCATCCCAATAACTTTGGTTGTTCCACACCACCTTGTAGAACTTGATCACTCGGCTACGGGTGATTCTTTCTTTGTAATCTATTACTTCAATAGGCTTTTCTTCATAGGTCAAATCTGATTTCAACTTGATATCACCCAGATCCACTTGTTCTTCCGGTACTCGTAAACATTTCTTGAGTTGGGATACATGAAACACATTGAAGATAGTGGACATGTGTGGTGGCAACCGTAACTTGTATGCTACTTTCCCACTTCTTTCCAGAATTTGAAAAGGACCTACAAACCTTGGAGCTAACTTTCATTTCACTCCGAAGCGTTGTACGCCTTTCATAGGTGACACCTTCAAGTATACATAGTCACCCACTTCAAATTCCAATGGCCTTCTTCGCTTGTCCGCATAACTCTTTTGACGAGTCTGAGCGGCTTTGAGATGTGTTTGAATGGTATGCACTCTCTCTTCGGCCTCTTTCACAAAGTCAATGCCATAGTACCTCCTTTCGCCTGATTTAACCCAATCGAGAGGAGTTCTACATTTGCGCCCATACAAAGCTTCAAAAGGAGCCATCTGAATACTCTCTTGGTAGCTATTGTTGTATGAGAACTTGGCCAAAGGTAACCATTCTTCCCACGAACCTTTAGACGATAGAACACAAGCTCTCAACATATCTTCAAGGATTTGGTTTACCCTTTCAGTCTGACCAGAAGTTTGAGGATGATAAGCTGAGCTGCGAACCAAATTGGTTCCCAAACACTTGTGTAGATGCTCCCAGAAGAGTGCAATAAATTGCGGGCCTCTGTCGGAAACTATCGTCCTCGGCACACGATGTAACCGAAGTATCTGAGCAAAGTAGAGCTGTGCCAACTGATGAGGAGGATCTGTAGTTTGAACTGGTAAGAAATGTGCAATCTTAGTCAATCGATCTACAATCACCCAAATAGAATCATGGCCTTTTTGCGTTAGAGGTAACTCAGATATGAAATCCATGGTTATCTCATCCCATTTCCAACCTGGAACTGGTAAAGGTTGCAATAGACCTGCTGGCTTAAGATGAATAGCTTTCACGCGACAACAGGTATCACACTTGGCCACATAAGCCGCAATTTCTTTCTTCATTTTGGTCCACCAGAACCTAGGTTTCAAGTCTTGATACATCTCACTACTACCAGGATGGATAGACAACTTGGACAAATGAGCCTCGTCCATAATCTGATTCCTCAACTCGTGGTCTTTTGGTACTACCAATCGATCCTTGAACCACAATATACCTTTTTCATCTACTCAGAAATGAAGCATTTCTTGTTCTTTCATCTTTCTCTTGATATGATATATGCCAGGATCTGTTTTCTGACCTTCAATAATCTTGCTTTCCAAAGTACAACTGAGAGTAATATTATTCAACACCACCGGATGCACAAGATTGAATCCGTCTGCTAGCAAAGACTGCAATACATTGCAATGAGGCTTTCGGCTCAAAGCGTCGGCTACGACATTAGCCTTGCCCGGATGAAAGTGTACTTCTAGATCATAGTCTTTGATCAACTCCAACCACCTTCTTTGCCTCATGTTCAACTCCGGTTGAGTGAAAATGTACTTGAGACTCTTGTGATCGGAATAGATATGACATTTATGACCCATCAAATAGTGGCGCCAAATCTTCAATGCATGAACTACAGCGGCAAGTTCCAAATCATGAGTAGGATAGTTTTGCTCATGCTTTCTCAATTGACGCGAGGCATAAGTAATGACTCGGCCTTCTTGCATGAGAACACATCCTAACCCAGTGCCACAAGCATCGCAGTACACATCAAAAGGCTTTTCAATATCAGGTTGTGCAAGAACTGGAGCAGTGGTCAACAACGTTCGCAAGGTGCGAAAAGTTGTTTCACACTCTGTTGGCGCAAAAAGTGGTTCCCTAAGCCCAACACACCAGCGAAGCCGGAAACGACCCTTGAGGCAGTAAAGCTCTCACAGATCCAGCTAGCTTCAAACCCGGTCTGAGAGTGTCAGTAACACCCAAGCGTGCCAGTCAATTTGACCTGCAATTGACGAGGAAAAAGATAGTAATCAGTAATCACAGGGCGGAACTAACCGGTGTATCCAGGTAGTTCCAACTGTATGGCTCGAAGAGCCGATGTAATGGGAGATCGACTAGAAAGCCGATTCCGTTATGTTATGAACCGATTGTAGCGAAACATGCATTATAACTCAAGTTAACCGATTCAGACATGAATTCAATGACATATACTTGCATTAGACGGGAATATGCTATAAAGATGTAGTCACAGCAAGCTGACATGATCATAAGATGTCTCAATGTAAAACAAGAAGAAATCGGCTATTTCAGCCGATTTAGTGTATACGAGTAACATACAAGCCTATAAAGCAAACAATGTTTCAACTCTCCGGCTAGTAGATCTAAATCACAATCTTGCAACAGTGGAGATCGAGCGGATCGAGACAGTCATGATGAAGTTGCAACTTAGATCCGTTAACCTTTGAATCTAGACAAAGTTTATTTTATTACTTGAGTGCGACCCGTATCTAATCTAGATCCAAAATACAACCGGCTGGTGCAAAGCATTCTATCTTGTTAATATAAAACAAATGGCAAACATAATTCGTTGAACATATAGATCTATTAGATATAAGCCGACGCATATGGATCAAGACGGGCAAATTGATGATTGCTTTAAATAATAAACAATAAACATAAGCAACATCGGTAACTTAATGAATCCAGCTAAACTGCCAAATTTAACTAGAGCCGATAACTAATCCATGCATGCAAACCATCTCAATCTATAGCCTGTCTACCGGATGACAATAACTAATAGATTAATCAAGAAAACAAACACGAATCGATAACTAATCCACGCGTGAAAACCGTCCTAATCTGTATCTCGTCCACCGGATGACGGTTAACACAGATTGATCGGGTAAACCAGCGTGAATCATCCTTGACTCACTGTGCTTCCCGCGTCCACCGGATGACGCCAAAGAAACAGAGCTTAGCAAGGACCCTGGTCTGCCATGCTTCCACGTCCACCGGATGACGTTAAAAAGACATAGTTTAACAGGGGGTTGACGATACTTACAAGCAAGCCTGCGTCCACCGGATGACACCCAACCTGGATGAAGTAACTCGCCGGACTCGACTGACTCTAGGGTTTGTTGGCTGGAGCCGAAAGTTGTGTTGTATTGATGTTGTTCATTATTTTACAATGGCTGAGGGCTTATATTTATACCCTGAGCGTAGCTAGAGTCCCAGTCGAATTACAACTTATTAATAGATAAGGAAACCAACAAACTATCCTATATCTAAGGTAACTTGGAGTCCCAACTTCCCTTTCATAACGGACTCCGATCGTGATTGCATCTTGGCAGTGCGGACTCTGGATGACGTCACCAATACCGACGCTGCACGCCTCCTGTCACCTTCGCCCGATAACCGATTCACCGTGCAATCGGCTATTTCCTTCCTTCCGCTGGACGGAGTCTGCTTCCGAAATCGGCTATCTTCCTCTGGTATCGGCTATCTCCCTTTAGTATCGGCTATCGGCTCCCAGCCCAAAATTTTGTGTATTTCTTTGCTTCTATACCATCGGCCAGCTCTTTCCTTTCTGGGGCAAATTTACCAAATTTTGGTGTAAACACACTCCTCACTCCACACAAACTTGGTATCTTTATGCAACAACTTGGTCATAGGTTTAGCTATCTTAGAGAAATCTTGGATAAAGCGGCGATAATACCCAGCTAATCCCAGAAAGCTACGAACTTCAGACACATTGGTAGGTGACTGCCAATCCAACACCTACTGAACTTTTGACGGATCTACAGAAATACCTTCAGCAGATAAGATATGGCCCAGAAAAGGCACTTTAGTCAACCAAAACTCACACTTGCTGAACTTAGCATACAGCTTATGCTCCCTGAGTCTAGTTAAAACTATTCTCAAGTGTTCAGCATGATCCTCCATGTTTTCAGAGTACACCAGAATATCGTCAATAAAAACTACCACGAACTTATCCAACTCAGGCATGAATACCGAATTCATTAGATACATGAAATGCGCAGGAGCATTGGTTAACCCAAAAGACATAACCAAATACTCATACAATCCATACTGAGTAGAGAAAGCCGTCTTGGGAATATCTTGTGGTCTGATCTTAATTTGATGATACCCAGATCTTAGATCAATTTTGGAGAAAACCTTGGCCTTGGACAATTGATCAAACAAAATATCAATACGAGGTAGAGGATACTTGTTCTTAATTGTCACAGCATTAAGTGGCCTATAGTCCACACACATGCACAAAGTTTCATCCTTCTTCTTAACAAAGATTGCAGGACAGCCCCACGGAGAAGAACTAGGGCGAATAAACCCTTTGTCCAATAACTCCTGGAGTTGTTTCTTGAGTTCAGCTAATTCATGAGGAGGCATTCTATATGGCCTTCGAGAAATAGGTGCCGTACCGAGAATAAGTTCTATTGCAAACTCCACATCTCAATCAGGAGGAAGTCCAGGTAGATCATCAGGAAACTCACACACTACAGGGATGCTCTGAAGTGTTACGGCCTCAACTGAGAGAGAGAGACTAAAAAGATCTCCCCTACGGGGCAGATGAACCTGAAAAGTGCCTTCACCTTGGGGTTCCTTCAGTGTCAACATCCGGTTAGGGACGTCCAACACCGCACCCCGCTTGTCCATCCAACTAACCCCAAAAATAACATCCAGACTCAACCCTGGTAGCACAATAAGACTACTGACGAAAACCCGATTACCAATCTCAATGGTCACATTCCCGACACCATGACGCGTACAAATTTCAGCCCCAGCTGAAGTTATCCAGAAACTATGGCTCAACTCAACAATTGGTAATGCATGCTTTTGTGCAAATGCTTGACTCACGAAAGAATGCGACGATCCTGACTCAAACAAAACAATAGCAGGATGCTGATTCACAGAAAACATACCCGCAGTGACTGGTTCACCTTCCGGAAGCTCCTCAGCAGTAGTGTGATGCACACGACCCTGCCTGGGATTAGGACAATAACGAGCGAGATGTCCCTGTTGACCGCAATTAAAGCACGGCCCCAGACCTTGGTTGGCCCTCACTTGAACGGCATTGCCTGGAGGAGCATTGTTCTTGTTCAAAGGCACTGTGAAACCTTTTTTGTAGCGTTGTGGCGCTGGCTGCTGCTTCTTGGGAGGAGGTCTGAATTTTGCTCCAGGAACAGCCGGACGGTAAGCAAGGCGATTTGCCACCGCACGACTAGTTGCTGGAGTCCTTGACTGAGAAGAGCTTCCTTCAAATGGCCTCCTGCCTCCCTTGGAAGCAGTGTGCAAGTTGTTCTGTTTCTCTTGGATATAAGCTTCACTGATAAACTCGTTGAAAGTTGTACGAGCGTTGTTCACCAGAGTCTTCATGAGCTTGGTACTAAGGCCTCTCTTGAAAGTTTCAATCTTCTTTTCATCAGTATCCACCATCCACGGAGCATACCTTGACAGATTATTAAAGACATGATGATACTGAGTGAGGGTCTTGGTACCCTGAGTAAGCTACATGAACTCATTCACCTTCATCTTGATTAACCCTGCTGGAATGAAATGTCCCCTGAAATCCCTGGTGAACTGCTCCCAGGTGATATCAGCGACCACAGGGTAGGCGGTCTTGCAATTGGCCCACCATATTCCAGCTTGGCCTTGCAGCAACATAGCAGCAAAGCTAGCCTTCATGGTCTCAGTCAACCGCAGCACAGAGAATGACTGCACAATAGTGTTTAACCACTCATCAGCTTCCAGCAGTTTAACAGCCTGCTTGAATACCGGAGGCTTAGTGTCCATGAAGTCCTTATAGTTACTGTACTGGTCCTCATCATTTCCGCGGCATCCATCTCGATTGCGATTGTGGTTGTTACTAGCAACCATCTGCTGCAGAATCGCTTGCTGAGTATCCAAGAACTGAGCAAACATCTGCTCCTGGGTACGCGGTGGAGGAGGCGGTAACTCCTCATCCTTATGCTCATTCCCACCACCACTGGTTGACCCATGACGACGGGTATGAGGTGCCATCTGTAGCAACACACAACAACCATTGTTAGGTGTCAGTTATGCCAAAGAAAACCGAAAGATTATGCCCAGAAGATATCAATAATCATTTTTGATAACCAACAAACGGCACAATAATTCAATAATCATCACACAACTGCACAATAACAAGGCGCAACCAAAAAGGGTTTCCAAACTGCATAAGTTACCATTACTTAATTGGAAGTTTGATGGTTCCAGCCCTGAACACACAGGGTTCACATAGTACAAACCAGGTTCTACCCATTACATTACATTAAAAGTTTTTCCACTACAAAAAGGTGCCGATCATGGCAAGAGCCTAGTCATCATGGTCGCTGTCCATGCCGGACACGTTCCCACCATAGTCATCACTCTCATCAATAGGCACGATCTCCTCGGGGTCTTCTTCCTCTTCTTCCTCACTTGCTTCACCATCATCAGCTGCAACAAAGATCTCAGGAGCAAACTCCGCTGCACCCAGAGGATGAAACGGATCAACACGGTTGTTCAGACGATGAACATCCCGCTGCAACTCCCAAACCTGCTGCTGAGTAGTACGCAACTCCTGCAGAAACTCATCGCGCTGACGTATCAAGCTCATATTGCGATTGTCAAGCTGGCGGCGAAGATCTGCATTCTCCCTCTCAAGCACCTCAACACGGCGATCAGCTGCCAACAAAGCGCCAGTGCATCGTAACAACTCATTGCGACAGGCAGTGAGAGCTACCACCAAGTCATCTGAGCTACGACGAGCCATACGTGCCCACTCTTCAGCTTCTAACTTCTTCTCCACAGCATCATGCAGGGCTTCAACACACTTCATCCAACCCTCCCTAGTGGAATAATGCATCCTCAGGACAGCAAACAAAGCACTCATAGAAGCACCCGTGCTATGAGCACGCTCATCCCTGCCTCGCTCCAAAGAAGCTTGGCTAGACTGAGCCCACTCACCCTGAGAAGCATCCACCCTGGGAAAAACATTTGCTGGCCCCAAATTAGCTCTCTTGTTGAACCTGGTGCAAATGTCTGTCAACACCTCGAAAGCTGCAAGCTGCGCACCATCCCATGGCGTCTTCATGTCAACTTCCACCTTTATTCCTGGAAACGACCAGCCCCTATCAAGCACAGGGATAGTCACCCAAACATCAAACCAAGGCTGCACCATGGTTTCCGCTGGCTTCCAGAAATACAGTGGTGGCTCTGCATATCCCACAGACTTCAACAACCTCCATAGCACAGTGGGTGTGCCAAACTGCTCCAGAAACTGACCACTCTGCGGCTCACCTTCAGCTGCCATCTGGTACATTACAACATCTTTCAGCATTTAGAATAAGATAGGGCAGCACAATTTTTATCATAGGGAAGGAAAATAGTACAAATAGTTTGAATTAATTTCATGATCATGATGCATGCACGTGCCAACGACCTCACACATAGTATATATTAACTAACGTTATAGTCGGTGACATACCACGTACTCTCATATACGTAACTAACCGTGCTATACGTTTGGCGTGGTTAGTGTACATACAGAAGATTCATTTCAGCCTAATTTCCAATGTATGCATGGCAACAAGAAGCACTTTTCGCCGGAAATGTTCCCATGAACATTTGCGACCCCAAAAGTAATTTCTCCACCTTACTTCCATAAGTACACATATGGATCACATGTACTCACTTCCGTAATCATAACACTCACCATCGATCGACGGTTGTTCGATCTTACACTCACATCTCACCTTACCTCAGGCGACGTGGCACATTGACCCATAAGAAGCAATAAGAAACCGACAGTTCATAATTATCCGCACGATAAAACCAAACGAACCACAAATAGAAACATGATGCAATTTCCCCCAAGTCAGTACTTACATAAGCCACCTAATTACCACATATATATATAGGGCTATAGGACTTGGTCATTGGTACTCATAAGTTTTGCAAACACTCGGTTTAAATCGCCTATACACACTACCAGTTGGCAATTAGTTTGTAAAACTCAAAACTCTTTTAGTTTTCAAATAGTCAAGTGACGGTATATGCTGAATTATGCTCTGGTACCAGCTGTAACAGAACCGACCAATTTATACAAGCACAAGTACAACGATCGCATTTTTAATAGCAATCAAGTCGCACTTGAGCCAATATAAACCCGGAAGTCCGAAAATCTCGAAGGATTTCAAACATTTTCATACCCCAAGAATCATTCATTCAGCAATACCCGATCACATGATACATAAGTTCGCAACCGAATTTAAACATCAGAGTACAACATAGTCTTTTACACAAATATAGTCGTAGCGGAAGTCAACATAGTTTTACACCACAGAGTTCAAATACGAGTACCATCAAGTGACCATGTCACAGCAATCTTACAACGACTAAGGATAGATAATGACCCTGCCCTCGGGTTTAGTCTTCTTCGCCCGCAGGGGTGAAGCAATTCTTGCAATACGCGTAGTAGACTACACCATCTGCAACAATGGTAATAAAACCCTGAGTACTCAATTGTACTCAGCTAGACTTACCCGACAGGGAGTAAATAAAAAGACTCTCAAGGATATGCAGGCTTATTTGGTGGAGCTCAGAGGATAGCAACAATTTTGCATAAAAGGCATTACTACAGTAGTTCCTCAACTTATTCATTTTAATTGTGATAAGCTTCGATTTCAGTTAAGCTACTTAAACTAAGATTTGCCACTATACTAAGCATTCACTGAATATTATAGCAATCAACAAAACCATATGGTTTCCGATATCCACGAATATCAACCTCATCTCACCAATATCATTATGTTCAAGTTATTAGCCTCTACCTCACCAGAAGATCAGTTCAGTTTCTCACTAACCAGGAGAGATGGCGATTCGAATCGATTGTACCAGCTGGCAAATATGCCAATCACAAACCCTGTCAGCCGAGCCACTGGCTTCTTGGGCCACCGTTAAATCCTTCTGAGACACAATATGTCGCGAGTTTGGCGGGGACCATATTCTCAGAGACCAACCCACTCCCAGGATGCATCAGGTCCCTGACCTGCCCTTGGCAAAATGGTGTCTCCGCACATACTTCCTACCTGCAGAATATGTCTGCCTAGTCGCACCAAAGCCCGGCTCAGAAAGAAATACTCGGCTTCGCGGTCAGAACGACTTATCTGGCCAGCTATGTGACGACGTCTTTCAATCTCAACTGATGTCTGGTGGCCTCAGTCCTAGTCGGCCGCAAGCAGCACCGAAGACGGCATGACCTCAACCATGTCATGCGGCTCCCCGCTACCTAGCCTTGATTCTCTCATTAGACACTGTGGCATGGTGGCACATGTAGACCATCATGTGGAATCCAACCCCATCATCATTAGTAACCACCTATGCTCGCGAAGGACAGGGAATCCCTCGTCTTCTACCGGTCTAAGCATGGCTAAGCATAAGATCGAACCCATCCCTTGTCTAGTAATAACTTCAGGATCAAGTATAAGTGGACAAGGTATAAATGCAGCAACGGTATCATATCAATTCATATACTTAAGTGCACAATCATACGATTTAATAAAGACCAGTGCATTTGTAAAAAGAGTAGGTGGAGACTTAGGGATGCTCCGGGGCTTGCCTTTCACAAAGTTAGTAGGTTGGTGATCAGGGCACTCAGGAAGTTCAGCCTCTTCTTCCTGGCCTTCGGGAACCTCTGGCACTTCAATCTCCGGCGGAACTCCCTCCTCCGGTGGATCGAACTGCAACAGCGTCACGCCTCCCGGCGGTCCTGTATGCATGATATGCATATATGAGAACTGAGAATGCACATGAAATGCAAGATAGAGATGCACAAATTATCCTATGATATGCAATCAGTTTAACAATCCACACTCATTTGCTGAGTACGTGCATATTTCTTCTCTAGACAACTAACTCATACTCACCCTTCTTAAGCAAAGCATAGAACAATTTCTCGTCCCGGGTGAGAGGTCTACAACCTGCACTTAATAATTAACATGCATCAACTAACCTACCACAGTCATCTTATAACTAACAAGCATGAGCACATCATATAAACAAAACATTAACATTGCTGCCCTAAGCTCAAATTAGGATCAGCCCCGCTGTTTTAAACAGGTGACAATGCTGGAACATTACAGAAATGCATGAAAATACTTCCCAACCAAAAGATACTTGCTTAAAAGCAATTAAACAAAACCTAGCCTATAACTGGACCTACTATTTACTGAGCCTAGAAAAATCTAGAAAAATTATAGTAGCTATTACACATCCAGATTAGCCTACTGACAAAATTTCAAGTCATTTGGACAAGTATAACAGGCTACACAAAAATAACAAACAACCAGCCTTTTAAGCAATGGAAAATACTTAACACAGTGAAAAGTACCAAACAATAGATTTCCCATTTTTCCTAGCTTCTTCCCAACATACTATGGTTCAGGAAAAATATTCATGACCATATCCTTAACACATTAAGCATGATGATTTTTGCAAGATTAAAGCATAAAAGGCACATTATACAAGACATCATACAAATAACAGTGCAACACCAGAAAACATATTTTTCTTAGATTCTACTTCCCTAAACAAGATTAATGCAAGTGGAATCACATTTTTAGCACATTCCTACAATTACTTATGCATTTATCAAGTTTGCAAGCAGTTAAAAATTTAAATATAACTGCACAGAAAAGTATTCCAAAAATACATTTTATATTTTTTTTCCTGATAGAGATCAGAAGGACAAACACAACAAAATTTGGTTCACCCCAATTGGACACTCCTAACTCCAGATATGAATTTTGGAAGATTTTACACATTTTCTGGAAATCAATTTCATAAATCATAAAATCCAAAACCGGCTTTAACTGCTACGCGCACCCGGCTCAGTGAACCAAAGGCGCACCCAGCCAGCTGACCAGCGGGCCCCGGGGTCAATCTGACCCTACCCGTCAGAGAGAGAGACAGGGCCGCCGGCGCTGACCGGCGAGAGCTCGCCGACGGCGAGGTCTCCGGCGACACCAAGGTGACCTACCGACTCGTGGCAACGAGGCGAACTAGATGGACTAATTCCTGAGCCCTATCATAGACCAGAGCACGCTCGTCGCCGGCAATGGCGGACGGCAGCGGTCCGGCGAACTTGCGCCGGCCGATTCCGACCTTCACCGGCGAAACCAACCCACGTTCCGCACTCCCTAGACCCTAACGGAGCTCCGTGCTCGATGAATCGAACAGCGGTGCACGACAGCTTGCTCTAACCGCGCGCATGGCGACGCGGTGGCGGGCGGGTTCACGGCGAGCTCGGGTTCCGGCGAACCTACGGCGAGTCCAACCCAACCAACGACCTAGGCTAGATCTACGACTCATGAGGACACCACGACGAGCAAGAACTAGAAAGAACGGCTACGGCATTGCCCTCGTCGCGGCAACCCGAGAGCTCGGCGGTGCTCCGACGAGGTCGCGGCGGCGAGAAGCTCACTGGAGCTATACGTTAGGTCTTCTTGACTTGGAAAGGGATCGAGGGTGTAGAGCAGAGAGTGGTGGAGCTGTGGTGGAGATGGAGCGATCGGAGACGGCTCGGTGGCGGCGGATTTCACCGCGGCGACGGCGCGGCGGTGATGGTGACGGCGGAGGGGAAAAACGGCGGGCAGAGAGGCGAGAGCGAGCAAGAGTGAGCGGGGACTGGACAAGAGCGAGGGTGGAGTGTCGCTTTTGTAAAGCCGACCGGCGCGGCGGCCAACGGCGGCGTACGGCGCCACCTGGCAGCCGATGCCTGACGGCGGCCACGTCGGCGGCGACTGAATCGGCTCGATTCAGTCTGGCCGAAACAGACTGAAACCCGGTTTTTGCTCGATCTCTAGCTCGTGATCCAAACCGTTTTAGAGAAAACTTCACTAATATAGATCAAAGAGCTACATGAGTAGATAATTTGGTATTAGAACACTTTACTCTAAATCGGCCTGGATTGAGAGATACAGATCGATGAACATGGGTACACCGAAACTGAAATCAGCTTCTTGACTTAGCAAATTTTTGAAACTTCAAAACAACTCTAAATCTGCACTAATTCAACTTTTTGACCACCTTCCACCCATTTTCATGAGTTGACCCAAAAATAAAGTTTGTTGCTTATACAATTCTACACAACTTTGATTAAGGGTGCACTGACATGCAAAATCTCTAAAATGCCCTTCTTGTTTGGTCAAACAGAATAGCTTTTAGAGGGCTCTCTAGTCAACTATGAGCTAGAGGGGTATTTTGGGGATTTCACCAACATGAACATTGTTCCAAATGTTATCCCAAACATGTCTAAAGCATTTAGAACAGTAAACAAGCATCACATTTGCATGTCAACACATTTAGCATGTTATGGACATATAAACAAACATATAGCAATAAAAGGGAATCAATTCAAATGAAATGATGATGATGCATGGAATGACATGATCTAGGCTTAATGCCATGCAAATTCAAGTGTGAAAATAGTAACTAACACTAGGGTGTTACAGCTAGCATCAATGATTATAGTTGAGCCAGCCTCACCAAAGCTCTGGCAGCCTCTGGTAACCTTATCTTGATCTGCTGCATATTCCATGGAGGGGTAGCTAAGATTGCTCAGGTCTGGTGTGACCATTTTGTGCAAATAGAGATTGAGCCACAGCTGGATCAGCCACCAGGGACCTGTTGTGCACTGTACTTCTTCACCTTTCAGTAAATAGCCAGCAACTCGGCTCATCAGCCTATAGGCAGCACCAAGCAGAAGTTTTCCTAAGGGGATTGAGCTTTCCCTGGCTAGTTGTTCTGCAAGGGCTTTGAAAGGGTAGGCTGGTCCGAGAGAAGCACCACAAAAGATGAATCTTTCCAACCACAGGATCAAGAATGCTATGTATTCTCTTTCATTGATACTGGAGGTTGTCATGTGATGAGTATTGATGTAGCCAGTCCAGCCCTTGTATTCATTCAACTTGGGGAAATGTTTCTCGCCTGTGGAAAGGAAATTTCAATACGGGTAAGTCCCGGTAATTTGGAGGCCCGTGAGCATGTGAATCTCACCTAGGGTGATGGTCATTGGCCCGTCTTCAAATACAAAGGCATTCAAAGAGTTTGACCAGAAGTAGCTGGCAGCAATTAGAAGTGGTTCATTCTTTTTCATCTGGCAAAGAGACAAATCGAGGCACTGACTTAGGTTGCGCAGGTCCCAGTCTGCTCACTTTTTCTCTAATACCCGACAGAACCAGTTCCTCCATCCAGTGGGCATGTTGGGCCAGTTCCGGAAGGAGTTCTTTGTCCACGAGAATGCATCTACTGGAGAAGCCTTGAAGGGGATTTGGTTGTTTTCCTTACTGATGAATTCCTAAGGATCTGAATCACCCATCGGGCCGAGGAAAAAGGCGGTTGGCGCGTCCTTCAGTGGAATCAAGATCTCGTTCTTCAAGTCCTGTAGGCAGGTGATATGTGTGACTCATCAAGCAAGAATTCGTGGGTGGAAGACAGAGCGACATGATTCATACCTCGGGGATTTTGGAAGGAGTCGCCATCAATTGCAGATTTTGAAGGCGGCGGATCGAGGCCGGAGATGCAGCAGGGGATTTCCTGGCTAGGGTTTCGATGCGTTGCGGTGCTTTGAAGTGCCTAGCGGGAGACTGCGATTTTGGCTGGTGAATGGATTGAATCAAGGCTTGGTGCTAATTTTGAAATAAAGCCAGTTTATCCCAAAATTGGGGGCATGTGTTTACGCCAAAATCTGAACTGAGTATAGATAGTTGATGCCAAACGTAGATAGCCGATTTCGGGACAGAAACAAAGGCAGAGATAGTCGATCGAGTCTCGGAATCGATTGTTTGGGCCGATGCGAAGACGGTGCAGTTGAAGGAAAGAGTCGATCGATGACGTCAGCACAAGTCTCAGGCCCCAGGAAGTGATCACGTTCGGAGTCCGGTAAAGAAAGGAAAGATTGGACTCCAAGTTACCTTTAATTTAGGAGAGTTTGTTAGTTTCCATATTCGTTTTGAGTTGTAACTCGACTAGGAGTCTATCTTGTCTAGCCCAGGGTATAAATATAAACCCCGGCCATTGTAATACGTACGTACACATCAATAGAACACACCTTTCTATTCCAGCCAAACCCTTAGGAGTAGGAGTAAAGTAGATCTCGGCGAGTTTCTTCAATCGGGCTGGGTGTCATCCGGTGGACGCAGGCTTGCTTGTAAGTACCGTCATGCCTCGCTAAGTTTTGTCTCTTTAATGTCATCCGGTGGACATGGGAGCATCGTAGATCGGGGTTGATTCTTGTTTGGTATAAGTTTTAGCGTCATCCGGTGGACGTGGGACTTAGATCAAATAAGGGTTAGTTATCGATTCATGTTTGTTTTCTCGTTTAATCTATGTTTAGCGTCATCTGGTGGACGAGGGCTTAGGTTAAGCTTGATCATGTGCATGGATTAGTTATCGGCTCTAACTAAATTGGCGTCTTAGTTAGATTCATTAAGTTACCAAGATGTTGTGTTATTCTTTACTGTTTAATTATTTCTATAACATCTTCTTGCCCGATCAAGATTACATAGTATTGGCCTTAGATCTATATGAAAGCATTCATCTATGTTTTATTCATGTTATACTCTGTCACGATGGTTGTTTTCCTGCTTTATCGGCCAGTACTTCTGCAGTCTTGCTCGTACGTGATGTGGGGGCTTGGCAAGAGCTGATCTATATGGATACAGAACCGCCGGCCTTTAGACCAGTCATGTATTCCTATTAGATCGACTTGTGGCTATTGCCACCGTCAAGTGTTCTGCTTCACGGACCCTGGATCGGCTAAATAGCCGATGCAGCTATGCTTCCACGAGAAACACTAGTTTACCGATCGTGTTTTGCCAAATCGGCTAAATAGCTGATTTCTCTCTGTTCGGTATTCAGACAGTCTGCATTGATAATCTGATCTGTTTGCATTAATCAATTACATCTTGATCTGTTATAGGTTTGTGCATAAACCTGTTTAACGTAGATTGTTATATCTGTCTACGCATATTAATCGATCATACATCAGTTCAATGATTATTCTGTAGAAAATCATGCATGCATGCCAGAATCGACTCTTTAGTCGATCTCCGATCATATCGGCTCTCAGAGCCATATAGTTGGAACTACCTGGACCCACCGGCTAGTTCCGCCTTGTGATTACTAATTGTTATCATACTCCTTGTCAATTACAGGTCAAATTGACTGGCACGCTTGAGGGTCATCGGCAGTTTTGGACCGGGTTTGAAGCTATCTAGATCTGAGAAGCTCCAACGCTCTTAAGATCGTATCCGGCTTCGCTGGTATGTTGAGCGCGAGGAACCACTTTTTGAGCCCACAACTACTCTAGGAATGTAAAGAGCACAAAATAAATACGGAAAAGTAAATGAGATAGAAAGTGCAAGCCGAGTTTTCCCCGAGGTATCAGAGAGCCGGCACTTCCCACTAGTCGTTGGAGCACCCACGCAAGGGTGTAGCTCCCCCATGATCCTCGCAAGGACCAAGTGCCCTCTACAGGCTGATCCTTTGCCTCTCCAGCGCGGTGGATCGCCCACCACCGCTCACAAGCTTGGCTTGAGCCGCCCACAAGCTCTCCAAGCGGTCACCAAGCCTCCGATCGCCACCAAGCCGCCTAAGTGATGCCAATCACCAAGAATAACAAGCTCGAACTCTCACTTGAGCCAAACAAGGCCAAAGAGATGGATGAATGCACACAAGTCACTCTTGATCACTCTAGGGAAGAAATCTCACAAGAATTCGCAATTCCTCAACCTTCCTAGGGCTCTTGCTAGCTCACAAGGTCTCAAGGTGTTCTCAGCTGTTAGAAGTGGCAAAAGACCTCCCATGGATGAGCACAAGGAGTATAAATACCCCCACACAAGCCCATGGCCATTAGGCACAAAGCCTTCTATTTTCGGGTGCACCGGACGCTGATTAATTCACACCAGATGCGTCCGGTGTTTGTCCGGTGCCCCTCCAACGGCTACTGTACCTACATGGTTTTTGAACACATCGGACGCTGCCAGTGTCTGGTGGGGCACCACCGGACGCGTCCGATGGCTAAAAACCCTTTCTGGAACCTCTTTGGTCGCACACCGGACGCTCCCGACTTTGTCTGGTGCAGCGTCCGGTGAATGTCCTGTTCTATACCCTAGCACAGCTCTGTACACCGGACGCACAAGCCTTAACTTCTGCGCATCTGGTGACCTCAAACGCGCATCCGACGCTCTCAGCTGACTACAGCGGACGCTCTGGCCCGCGTCCGGTGCAGCGTCCGATGCTCCTATTTGTCCCAAAACTTCGCCGAATCGAAAACTTTCAAAAACAAAGTTTGTTCCAAATAGTCACCAGACTCTCTCTACACTTTCTAGACCTAGGTTTGACAAGTGTGCACCACACTACCATCTCCAAGCCAAGTCTAGCTCAAGCTACCCATTCAAACCCCCCCTAAGAGTATGGCCAAAGTAGAAACAAGACCTAAACTACTCCAAGTGTCTCTCAACTCCAATCGACACTTGGAACTAGCCTATCACCGTCTCGTCTTCCATACTTTGAAAACTGAATTGATTTCCATCGCTAGGGGCTTGAACCTACATGTTATTATGACCTAACTTCTAGGTTATCCTGCAAAACACACGTTAGTCATAATAACCTTCTTGTTGTCATTAATCACCAAAACCACTAGGGCCTAGATGCTTTAATCTCCCCCTTTTTGGTGATTGATGACAACAACCTCAAATAGATTTAGAAAGAGTGAGGTTTTCAAATCTTGATTCATATAAGCATGTGACAATAAGAGCACATGGGTTAGGTATGCTTATACGGACCAAGATACAAGGTACACAAGTATATATGAATTAAGCAAAAGTACCAACAAGGTTAGCTCCAAACGAATCAGAGATAAATGCGGGAGCAACACAAGAGCTAACCAAGCCAAGAGACATGACATTAATATAAAAACAAGCACACATGACTCATAAGTGTATATCACACACAAGCATATATCACAATGCATAAAAATGGTAAACATGATGCAGGGGTGTATATCACATCAAAATAAGAGCCAAAGCCGATAATCTCACACGCTCTCCCTAAATCTATGGCTCTCTCTCCCCCATTGGCGTCAAGCACCAAAACCTAAGGGTCGAAGGGTGCAGTCGGGTTGAGCAATCTGGAAGGCAGCAGCGTCTGTCTCTGACTCTGGGCTGGAAGCACTCTATTAGGTGAAGCGGTTCGGGTCGGAGGTACCTCTAGTGTCTGCTGCTCTGCCTGCTGCTCGACTGGCTACTCAACTGAAGTCTGCTCAATCACTGGCTACTCGAGCTGAACCTGCTGACCCTGAGAGTCTGGAGCGGGAGGAACGTCTAGCTAAGGCTATGCTGACTGCTCTGGCACTGTCTCCATTGCTGTCGTGTCATGTGCAGCTGGCACAGAAGATGCAACAGACGACAGAGGTGTCTCTGTGGTCGTGCCTGTGACTGGAGCTGCAGTCGTGACTGGAAGCTGGGGCTGGGGCGGAGGAGTGTCCATCCCTGTAAGCTCACTGTAAGAGAACTCTAGGCCCCTACTAGCTGAAGGAGTGAGCAAAGACTGCGAGGCAGACACTGGAGTGAAGCCTGTCACTATAGGCCAGTCCTGAGCAAACTGCCACTGGGGAGCATGAGGAGGAGTAGTGACCTCGGTGGAAGCAGCTACCTGTGATTGACTCTGAAGTCCACTGGACTGGAAAGCTGGAGTAATCACTGGTGCAGAAACTGTAGACGGACCAGGCTGCTGTGGAGTAGTAGGAACTGGAATCCATGTAAGCCTAGCCAGTGCCTCGAGCATGAACTGCTGCTGCTGCATCTACTGCTGCTGGAGGAGCTGCTGCTGCTAAACTACAGCCTGCTGCTGGAGGGCTGCCTGCTGCTGTAGCTGCATCTGGAACTCGTCCTGGGGAGCCTGAACCTGTGCTAGTACGGTGGCTTGCTCCCTGGCAAACCGACCCTGCTCCTGAGCCTGCTGCTGTTGAGTCTGCTATAAACTTTGAAGTATGGCAAGCAGCGCGGGGTCACTCTGGTGTGAAGCTGGAGCTGAGCTGGAAGTCCTAGCCTCGTGGTCGTGAGGACCAAATGGCTCTATGGGGACCGACCATACTATTTTGCACGCTCAATTAGAACTGATTTGCTCTGGCATTCAGAGATAGCTTTCGAATGTTGAATAATCCATTGATCATGCTGTGTATGAGCCTGTGATCTGTCGACCGCTCCGGTGGCATGAAAGCAGGCAACGTCACCGTCGCTGGCGAGCATGGCCTCGGCAGTGAACCCTTCCATGGACGGATTGTGATTCCATGTTTTGGACCCGTTCGTCCAAGAGGATCATCCTGAACTTTGTTTCTTGGGTTCACATTGAGCTGGCATAACCAAGGTCTCAATTCCCATATTGTTATCAACCTGCGATGTCGGGTGATGTTCAATCTCGCACTATCTAGTTTCTTTAGGAAACCCGATGTCAATCCAGGATTTCTCACGAATGTCTTTCTCTGTGCTAGGACACTTTGTCGTCGATAACAGAGCGGCTTTGCCAAGCCTCTTCTCGTGGACAAAATCGCTAGCCTCTTGTGTGGAAAAACCTGCTAGGATTGCTTTGTGGTATGTTTCCTCAGCAAGATCATATGCCTCATGAGCGATAACTGGCAAGGATCGCTGATTCTACACAATCCACAAATCCTGAAGGTGAATTTGAAATGAAAACAGTCTCACCGTTTTATTCTTGAACCCCTGCAACACGGCCCGAAACTTTAGTATGTCACCGTTGTTGATCATCCTTGTTCTCTCCTCAGCGTCTTAACTGGGCATGGTCGCAGCGTCGCCGATGTCATCCGCGTCTGCTTCATCATCGGCCCCGCCTGAACCTGTATCACCATGGCCACATACCTGATGCCTTGTCTCGTCGTCGGTCGCCTCAGCAAAGTAGGACAGTATTGACTGACGAGGAGAAAGAGTAAGGCGGCGCCGCCGTAGATCGCCATCCGGAGGTCCCCTCGCGTCAAAAGATGTCTCCTCATGGAACTCAAAGGCAAGATCCGGGTACGCGTCGACCGTCGCGGCGGCCATCGGAGCCATCGGTTTTGCTACATCCCGCACCGAGCAGGAGCGATGTCCACCCATATAGCCCATCCTTAGAACGAAGAATCCCAGCCTCACCCCGTCTCTCAGCCTCCGCCGAGATCGGACGCGTAGAGCCGATCACCGGACCGGCAACACAGGTCACCGGTGGGGAATCAACGGGATCTGGGGGCTTCGCCAGTGAGTCGCCACAACGATCATCACTCCTCGTACCATGCACTGTATTACTTCAAGTGCAGTGAAAAGCTACCTGTCATGTGGAAGCCTGGTTAGCTGGGCTGAAAGAGATATAAAGAAAAATAAAATCATGACTACTGTCCTGTTATCTTCTCTCTCGTACCATTTTTTCATTCATGGATGCCCTTGCTGCTAGAATATGTGGCCAATATTATGTACGAGTTTGGTTACGCTAAAACTCACTATAACACAACATACCTTTGCCGACACTTTTTAAAGTGGGCAAAGGGTACTTTTCCTGACAGATAATCTCCCACCAAATGTTTTGCCGATGGTTTATAAACAGTCACGGTAGAAGCAGTCGGCGAAACTTTTGCCAACAGTTAATAGAATCACCGACAGTTATGATGTAGCCAAATGCTATACCTACACCGACACGATGAATCGGAGGGAGTGGCACGAGGGAAGGACGATGTGGCTGCCATGGTTAGGGTTCAGGCAGGCGGTGGCGTTGTGCAGGGCAGCGGCAGCGGGGGCAGCACCGGGCGCGGGGATGGGAGGCGGCACCGATGGGCGCAGTCGTTCGAGGGGACGAAGGCGGGCGCTGGTGTCGGAGATGGCGGCGGCCAGCGGTGGCGGTTTTCTTATAGAAGGGGAGAGCAATAGTACACTGTTCGGTTAGGGTTTCAGTTTTGCCAAGACAGTCTTTTTTACTCGTGCGCCTGAATCTTTAAGGATATAATTTGGGCTACACTTTTGCCGACACTTAGATAGCTGTCTCGTCTAGGCTACGCCGACACTTACTGTGTCCAAAAACATGCGCGTGCGGCACATATCAACCTTAATTAAGTAGTATGGCAGGTCTAAGTAAAAACTCTTGTTCAGCTAAGCGCCGATGGTAGTCTCCAGAGAAACATCGACAGTTAATTTATAGCCATACAACATCATTGCCGACAGTTGAAGTGACTTTAAAAGGTTGTACAATTACCGACACATAAAGTGTAGTTGAAAACAACCATTTACCAACAGATAAGTGTAGAGAAAAGTGTGTCATGGTGTAGTGGCTCTAAGTTGTATTTAGCAGTAAAGGATAGAGTTGGAGTAGGACTCTACAACCCGGTCTCCTCGTAAATATGAGAGGAGGGATGTTGTTGCAACCATGACGATATAGCGACAGGCTCGCGGTAGAGCAGCGCCACGTTGTCGGGACCCTAGTAGCGACCGGTGTTGCTGGTATTGAAGAGGAGCAACCGTAGTCATGCCTCGGAGACTAAGCTTCAGCTGAATCTCGTTAACAAATATCGTGCCTCTGGTGTCATCTGTGATCTTGCATGTCCGTCAAGGTAGATTTAATGGAGGCTTCCAGCGCATGGTGAATAGCAGACATCTTGTCACTGTGGGAGCTAATTTCTAACACTTGCATCTGCTGCTCCTCTTCATCCGGGCCATCCATCCTAGTTGGGTCAGCTTCCGGTGATCCCACGCCCTCTTGAAGCAACTCGAATAGGTTGGTTATTCTTGTTGCGGATGCGCACTATTTTAGAATCTTGTGTAGTAAAACATAGACTTTATGGGACACTAGTAGAAAAGAGGCCATTGCTGGCGCCCCTTTTTATACCACAGGCGGTTTGAGTTAGCATGCGCCTGTGGTATAAAAAGGACGGTGTCAGAACCACGAACCGCCAGTGAAAACGATTGTCACAGGCAGCTGTTTTAATACAACCGCCTGTGTAAATGTGTCATTTACACAGGCGGTTGTATTAAGACAGCCGCCTGTAGAAAAGAATTACTACAGGTGGTTGTCTTAATACAACCGCCTATGTAAATGTGTCATTTACACAGGCGATTGTATTAAGACAACCACCTGTGATAATTGTTTTACATAGGCAGTTTGCATTATTAACCGCCTGTGATTTATCTAGTATAAATACTGCTTCTTCCTCCCCGAGCTGACTGTAGCTCGCAGCCACTTTCCATTGGAGGTGATTTTGGAGGTCCAAATTTGACAAAATACAAGGGGGAGGTTTTGCTCTTCATTTCTTGAAAGGAGGTTGCTAAAAAAGATTAGCTCATGTCCCTATTGTCTCAATTTGCTCATTCTTACCCAATTTGAGCCACTTTTTGGATCTAGGGTTTCACCACGAGTGAGAGAGAGAAGAATACCTAGCTTTGCCTTTATTTCTTCTAATGATGTTGCTTAAGATAGTTAGATAATGCCTCTCCTCTCTCCCTTTTCATGCTTGCTTCTCAATTTAGCTAGTTTATGTAACATTCCATCAATGGTGTGTTCTTGTGTATTTATGTAGAGAGAGAAATGTAGGTTTTTTGTTATTTTTTATCTACTTTATTTTTCTCAATTTATTTTATCCACATACATCTGTGTTTTTAATTATGCTACTTAGGTTTATTAATAATTGTTTTACACAGGCAGTTTGCATTATTAACCGCCTGTGATTTATCTAGTATAAATACTGGTTCTTTCTCCCCGAGCCGACTGTAACTCACAGCCACTTTCCATTGGTGGCGATTTTGGAGGTCCAGATTTGACAAAATACAAGGAGAAGGTTTTGATCTTCATTTCTTGGAAGGATGTTGCTAAAAAAGCTTAGCTCATGTCCCTATTGCCTCAATTTGCTCATTCTCGCTCAATTTCAGTCACTTTTTGGATCTAGGGTTTCACCATGAGTGAGAGAGAGAAGAATATCTAGCTTTGCCTTTATTTCTTCTAATGAAGTTGCTTAAGATGGTTAGATAATGTCTCTCCTCTCTCCCTTTTCATGCTAGCTTCTCAATTTAGCTAGTTTATGCACATTCCATCAATGGTGTGTTCTTGTGTATTTATGTAGAGAGAGAAATGTAGGTTTTTTGTTATTTTTTATTTATGCTACTTTATTTTTCTCAATTTATTTTATCCAGATGCATCTATGTTTCATGAATTGTGTATTTTTTAATTATGCTACTTAGGTTTATTAATTATGCAACTTAAGTCTTTTAATTATGCTATTTAGATTTTTATTTATGCTACTTAGGTTTTTTATTTATGCTACTAAGGTTTTCTTACTTTAATCTCTCTCTTTATTTCTCAATTTATTTTATCCACATGTATCTATGTTTAATGAACCCTAGATAAAACCCCACTTACACCCTAAACCTTAGCTAATAATCCCTTGGTAATAATCCCTAACTAAACCCTAAATCCTAACCAACATAATCCTTACCTATAACCCATAGTTAATAATGTTTTTTTTGTTATTCATTGTATTTTTTTGTAGGTAGTGATGGAGAGGTCATTCTGGATGTATAATTTATCAAGACTGGATCCATCATACATACCCGAGGTCCAGAGGTTTATTGATGCCACTAAGACCCATGCTTGGAGAACAAAGAAGATGCACATACATTGTCCATGCATGGACTGCAGAAATGTTGCTATATTTGATGGCACTCAACAAATCCTTTCTCATCTGGTCCGCCGAGGATTTATGAAGGATTACTTGATTTGGACAAAGCATGGAGAGGGTAGCTCTGCGCCTTATGCAACTGGGAACCCTGCGAACATCGACGCCGATGGTCCAGATATGCTTGTTGATGGGTTTGAGTTCGTAAACGAGACACAACAACCAGACACCAAACATATTGTGCCAAATGTTCCTGATTAAGGTTCCGCTGGAGGAAATGAAGGCTTCAGAACTAATATAGTGGCGGAAGATGCAGATTTCCTAGAGGCAATGTTGCGTCGTCATGCGGAAGATCCATCAATGTTCTTCATGAAAGATACGGAGGTCCTGATGAAGGCAGCAGAAGAGACTTTGTACAATGAGTCTAATGGTTGCACCAAAGAGCTCACAACGCTGCGGTCTGTGCTAAAGTTGATGGTGTGCAAAGCTAGATATGGTCTTTGTGATGCTGGCTTCGATGCGTTCTTGAGCATTATCGCAGACATGCTTCCAAAGGAGAACAAAGTGCCTGCTAACACGTACTATGCAAAGAAGATAATCAGTCCACTGACGATGGGTGTTGAGAAGATCCACGCGTGTAGAAATCACTGTATCCTATATCGAGGTGATGATTATAAGGACTTGGATAGCTGTCCAAAGTGTGGTGCAAGTAGGTACAAGACAAATAAAGACTACAAAGATGAAGAGTGTGCCACCTCCGTGTGTAAAGGAAAGAAACGAAAGAGGACCCAACAGAAGACCCAGAAGAGTGGTTCAAAACCCACCGGCAAAAAAAAAGAAGTAGACTATTATGCGCAGAAAAAGATTCCTGCTTTGGTGACGTGGTACCTTCCTGTGGTCGATCGATTAAGGTGTTTGTTCGCTAACCCAGAGGATTCCCAACTTAAGAGCTGGCATGCTTCTAATGAGCACAAAGACGATGGGAAGCTTCGGCACCCAGCCGATGGGCAGCAGTGGAAAAATTTTAATGAAAACCACAAGGACTTTGCAAAGGAACCAAGAAATGTTAGGTTCGCACTGAGTACTAACGGAATGAATCCATTTGCTGAGAGGAGCAGCAAGCATAGCACATGTCCGGTGATCCTCACCATCTACAACCTTCCACCATGGTTGATGCAGAAGCGAAAGTATCTTATGCTAACCATCCTTATCTCTGGTCCTACACAGCCTGGAGTTGACATGGATGTTTTCTTGGAGCCCTTAATGGAGGACATGAAGATATTATGGGAAACAGGTGTAAAAATATGGGACCAGTACCGCAAAGAATCATTCATGCTGAGAGCAATTATCTTTGTTACGATCAACGACTACTCTGCTCTCTTCACATTATCTGGATAGTTCAAGGGAAAGCTTGGTTGTGTGGTATGCATAGATGGAACCGCTCACGTATCCCTTACTGCATCTAAGAAGATAGTGTACATGAGGCACAGACGCTACTTATCGAAAGAACACAAGTACCGCCAGAAAAAGATGGATAAGTACTTTGACAATAATGTTGAACTACAGTCTACTGCTCCATTAGGTAACAGTAAAGGCAAAAAAGTTTTCGACACAGTCAGCAAACTCAAATTTGTTTTCAGAAAGAAGACAAAAGATAGAAAACCAAGAAAGACTGTCAAACCAACTCCAGGGGCTACATTCAAGAAGAAGTCTATTTTGTAACAGAACCGACTAAATCACGTGGCCCACAGGCACCCGTCATCATCACTAATGACCTCTGACAGCCGGGCCCGTGTTCCAGATAACCTAGGCGGCCCTGCCGGGCTATATAAGCACCCGTTTTCCCGACAGGATCCCATTGCGAAGCCATTACAGAATTACAACATTTAATAATAAAATACATCAGAGTAAGGTGTGGAAGATTAGCAGTACTTATATTACAAAATAGTTGTTCAAATAGAATTCAGATGCAGTTGTTACAGACCATACTTAAATAGGTAGCAGTACAATGGAACCATAGTACAACATACATAGACCGGTAGTAACTCGGGCCCTGCCCACGGGTCCACTTCACTCGTCCTCGCTTCCTTCTTGAAGAAGGGTCACACAGCAGGGAGAGAGACAGACCTCTGGTTGCCGACTTCCTGCAACATGGGTTAACAAACCCTGAGTATTGGGGTACTCCGCAAGACTTACCCGACTAAAGTGTAAAATTAGACTCAGGAATGCAGGCTGAGGAGAGTCAAGGTAAGGTTTGAGCAAGAATCAAGAATTTTGCAGAAAAGCATTACTATCCTAACTCAATGTTTTATCTCAATATTATCTTAACCATATCCAGCTCTCACATTCGTTCTCATATATCACATGCTTTCTATTTCTTAATCATTCTCATATTCAACCTAGTTCCGAACCACTTTTCGGGGTAGGGCAGTGGATCAAGTCTCCATTGACCGAGGAGCAACGTCGATTCGAATCTAGAAAATACCCAGCTGGGGATCCCTATCCACACTGCATATGTAGCACTTAAGCTTGCATACGCCAACCCCGTCTACCACGTCTTTTCTATCCCTGAACCGGTCCTGTGCCACCCGAGAGCACAGTACTCCTCTCGTCTCCAGGCACGCCGACCATGAGGGTACACGCTACTCTCGCCATCTCTCCACTCCCAGTGCGTGGTCGTCGGTTCAAGCAATAGAGCCACCAGAGATAGGGCTTTCCATAGTATGTGTCTAGTTGCAAAGTCTCGATCCAGCAAGCCTACAATGAACGGTCCCTAATTCCTTTCCGTCGGCAACCAAGCATTGGGACTCTAACCCAAGTACAAGGTTACCCAACGGTTTTTAATTACATGCCTGCCGGATGATAAGACATGGGGAACGCCGCCCCATGTGCACAGCACCCGAGTGAAACATTTCTTTTTACCAACCGGTTCCAAACTATTCCGAAGGCAACATTACATTGGGACTCTAACCCAAGTGCAAGTCGACCAGCGGATAACAAGTTCTTCACCAATCTTCATTTTTGATTCATAACATATAATCATAGCACAGAAAATAGCATTTTATGCAAAGCTAGTATTTATTTAGCGGGGCTAAGCATTTTGCAAACATTTTATTTTAAATCAGGTTCGGGAATGATATCAAGGTAGGTCATGTAGCAAATTAGGCGGCAATCAACTCCTATCAATCTAATGCAATAATTTAACTCAATGTGATAATTTTCTTAAAAAAATCACAAGGAGGGGCTAATGCACCGGGGCTTGCCTTGGATTGCGAAGAGAGTCGGGTCGGGATCAGTCCCGCAAACATCAAACCCTTGTACCACCTCAGGAGTAGCCCCCTCAATAGTCACCTCAGTTTTCACCTCCGGATTCTCGGTCACTACACACATGCAATGATGTATGCTTAGCATGATGCAACATGAAATGACATGCAAGAGACGAGAATAAATAATACATATCTTGAGCACAACTCGATTTCATAAGCTAGCCATAAATAAATCTAGCCTAAGATGCCCTAGGTCAAAAGTGGGTTTGACTTAGAATCACAAGCAATCATAAAATCACACAACCCTAAGTCATTAATAATTACTCTCCTTTTTAATGAATCAATTATCCTAATAGTAATTAACTACTAATAAAATTACTTCCAAATGAGACCAAACTTTACCAACAGATAGATTTTAACCTATAATAGTACCAAACAAAATTTCATGATTTTTAGAATTATAGGGATTTAATTAAAATTGCTTAAAGTTTCAATTTCTAATTAAAAAGCACATTTTTAGTCTCTGCTGAAACTGTCCAGATACCACACTTATGATTTTTGTAAAATTATACATACTGTATAGAGTTCACACATGTAGTTTCATAATTTTTGACATAGTATATAAATTCACACAAAAAGAACAAATCTCACTACTATTCATCTACTCAGAAAATGAAAAACCTAATTAAAATCCTCAGGAAACCGAAAACCGACTTCGGCCCAAGATGGCCCAATTCTCCAGTAGGCCGGCCCAGTGACCGAACGCCCGCCCGTGCCCTCACCTCCCTCTCACATCTCGCCGACAGGCGGCCCCCACCTGCCAGGTCTCTCTTCTCCCTCTCGGCACTCGCCCGCACGCGCGCGCACGCGGCGGTCCGTTGGAAGCTCGCCGCCGGCGACCCTCGCAAGGAAACTGAGCGCTCGACTGCGTACCCCGTGACCTAGCAGACAACCCAGTGCCCCTAAAACGGAAGCTAAGCGCCTCCGACGAGCACTAGCTCGTCCATGGCGGACGCGGCGGCGCGGCTGCGCAGTCCCGGCCACCGGAACATGGTAGTGTTTAGGAAAAAGGCGCGGGTAGGACTACGAGCTTACCATGAACCTAGACCGGCAGCTAGTCGAGGCCGAGACAGAGCAGAGCGACGGTCTTGACGACGACAGCACACACGACGGCGTTCACCGACGGCGAACCCCACATTCCCGAAACCCTATAGCACCAAATGACAAACCATCTCGCGCATCAGCAACAACACAACCCACGCCCCCCCTTCACGAATTTAACTTGAGGTGGAGTGAGAACGACGAATTTGCCGGTGAACCGGAGCGAACTCGATGGCGGCCGCGGAGAGGAAGGGCGGGAAGAGAGGTGCTCGTCGCCTTTTAATGGTCCGGGAGCGGAGTGGATAAGAAGAGCGAGGTCCCGGGCCCCCCTTCACGACCTTGACGCGGCGGTGACAGCGAGCATGCCGGGCGGACGGTGGCCGGCGCGCGGCATGCGCACGCGTGCACGGTGCCATGCACAGCAGGGGCCGTCCCCCTATTACTGTAGCTAGGGCTTTTTTTTAAAAATCAACACCTAAATCCACTCATTACACCCTATTCCAAGTAGGATCAGAGAAAACACCAAAAATAAAAGATGTGCCAATTTTTGTGTAGAACAGTTTAGGTTTTTTGGAGCAAATTCAAATTCTGCATCGTTTTGAATTTATTGAAAAGGGGGTAAAAGGTGTTTTTGAATTTCAAATGCAATCCCGTAAAATTCTCCCAAATTTTCTCAACAACTTGAATTTTTGCAAAAATAAAAGTTGTTCTACTCATTGAGCCCTACAACTTTCATTAAAAATATTTGATTAGATTCCTTATAGTTTTTGAAATGTTGTTTCAAATTTGAATTTCAAACTAGTAATTTGAGTTTAATTTGAATTTCTATAATATAACTTCAAAATCTCCAAAAATAAAAGTTGTTCCATTTTAAAATATCTACAACTTTTATTAAAGCATCACCTTCAGATCCCTTATATTTTTTGAATTAGGTTTTTGGGGTCCGATTTGGGGTTTAATTTGATTTTTCCTTTTTAATTTCCAAATTAATTTGAATACACAATCAATCACACACTAACAACTCAAATCACTCTACCAATCCCTAAGCATAATCATTTGTAAGAATAAACTCATTTTATTTCATGTATGGTAATTAGGGTTGATGCGGAATGCCTTGTACTAATGATGATGACATGGCAAATTTAATTAACCGTAACACCACAGGGGTTACATATTTTCTTTGAGTATTTGTCATACTGGCCAGAGTTAGACATACGCAACGCGATCGATGGTATACACGTTTAGAAGAACGTGTTTGAAAGCCTAATTGGCACCTTGCTGGACATGAAGGGCAAGACAAAGGAAGGACTAAATTCACGCATGGACATGGTACAGTTAGGCATAAAAAAAGAACTTCATCCTGTTAGGCTAGAAAATGGGAAGTACCACCTCCCGGTAGCAAGCTACAACCTCACCGATGATGAGAAACATGCGATATGTGTGTGGTTGAAGAATTTGAAAGTCCCATCTAGATTCTGCTCTAGCATACGGAGTATTGTGTCAATGGAAGACCTTACACTCACCAACTACAACTCACATGATTGTCATGTTATGTTAACTACTTTCCTCCCTATTGCCATCAGGGCTATAGACCCGGTGTGGATAAAGGTTATAGTCACACGGTTGTGCTACTTCTTCAACAGGATCTCATAGAAGGTGATTGACCGCCATGAGTTGGCATCTCTCCAGGAATTCGCAACGGAGACATTGTCACAGTTTGAGATGTGTTTCCCCCCAACATTCTTTGATATGATGGTTCACCTTGTGTTGCACTTGGTTCCACAAATAGAGGCACTGGGTCCCATGTACTTGCATGAGATGTGGACGTATGAGCGTTTCATGTCAATACTGAATGGCTATGTATCAACTCGTGCTCGTCCTGAGGCGTCCATGGTAGAGGGGTGCTTAACCGAAGAGGCCATTGAATCCGGTGGTCCATTCTACAACAGGGTCCTAAAAGACTAGGTTGCAATAGGTTTGCCTCCGTCACGACACGAGGGTAGGCTAAATGGAAAAGGGAGGATGGGAAAGAAATCATGCGTCCCGCAAGATTACAATACAGTCCTCGAGGCACATCACAGCATCCTACATCAGCTTTCGATAACGGAGCCTTTGATCGAGCAACACATTGATGAGCTTCGTGAACATAATCAAGGGCGCACAGATGAATGGTTAATGAAGGAACACAAGATTCGGTTCACCTCATGGCTAAGGGAGCATGACATTCCAGATGGGGAAACACTTGAGGAATGCACCATCAAGGTGTTGGCATCTGGACCATCACGCCAAGTCACGACATGCCAAACCTATGACATTAGTGGCTTCACGTTCTGTACCAAGTCCAAGGACCAAAAGAGAATGGCACAAAACAGTGGTGTTCGATGTGAGGCCTTAGACTCTAAAACTGGTGAGGAAACTACATACTTTGGCTTTGTTGAGAACATATGGGAAATAGACTATGGTACATTTCAGATCCCTGTGTTTCGATGTCAATGGGTTTAAGACAAACATGTCACGGTGGACAACTATGGGGTCAGAGTTCTTGATCTAAGTAAGGTAGGCTACAAAATGATCCGTGGACAATGGCTAACCATGCTGCACAGGTCTTCTATGCTGAACAGATCCTATCTCCTAACGATCAGAAGAAAAGTAACAATAAGCCAAAGCATGTAGTTTTTCCTAGAAAGCAACAAGCTATAGGAGTTGATGGTGTATCTGACCTGGATGAATTTAACGAGTTCAGCGACATGTCTCTCTTTGTAGATGACCATCTAGTAAAGATAAGGAATGTTGAGCAAAGCATCCCACAGAGTTCGTTGCCCTGGGTGCGTCAAGATGGACAAGGAAGAACAGTAGCTGCCTAGATTATATCTGACATTTGCCATGTAATCCTTCTATATTATAATGTGCACATTATGTTACGTACCCTTCTCTGTTTTTACAATGTAATATAAATGCTTTTAAATTATTATGCTCTGTATGAATGGAGGTCCAGGTGTAATCCACCATTCTTCTCCTCATTTAGCGCGGGGAAAAATGTAATAATAGGTTGCATGATCAGAAAATCCTGAGATCTTGTGTGGGGCCATCATTTTGGTGTAGGTGCTTGCAAAAAATTTCAAGTCATTTGGAGATAGGCATAAGGTGCATCCTTCACAAACGTAGAAGAGTGCTACTACCGAACTATGACCAAACACATGAGTTTTTCACCTTTCTGTGGAGTACTATGAATTGCACCAAGTAATATATTTTTCACAGCATATAAATAGTACAACAAAGCTAAAAAAATTGGATCCATATTTTTCTGGTATTCCTAGAATTATTTATGTATTAAATAAGATAGGAGGCATATATTCAATTTAAATCATTTTAAATGAAGCTACATATAAAAGTATCTCAAACATGGCATTTTATATTTTTAACATGTAGATCTACTCAAGAGAAACACTAAAAATGTTTTTTCACTAATTTTGGACCAATATTTCTTGAGATATGAATTTTTGAAGCTTTTAAATTACACAATATAAACAAATTTGGAAAACCATTTCTCCAGGCGATTGTAACTGAAAACCGCTTGTAGAAAATCTTTTCTACAGGCGGCGGTCACTACGAACCGCCTGGAGAAACGATACGAACCGCCTGGAGAAATCGTTTCTAGAGGCGGTGGTCAATACGAACCGCCTGGAGAAATCGTTTCTCCAGGAGGCGGTCAATACGAACCGGCTGGAGAAATCCTCCCCTATATAATTTCACTGCCTCCGCCCTAATTTTTCTAAGTGTTGGCGCCCAGTCTGTTCGAACCGACGCCGGCAGACTGCCCAAATTTTCCATGCTGCCGCCGCCGCCTCGGCTTCGGTGTCCTTTGCCCTGCACTCGCCATCGGAGTCAACGAGCCGCACCGCCCACCTCGGCGCGGCGCACCCTACGGGATCCCCGCCCGCCGCCGCCGCACCCTAGGAGCTCCGCCGCCGCGCGCACCGCCGGGGTCACCGGTTTCCTCGGTCTCCGCCGCCGTAACCGCCGTCGTCGCGTCCACCAGTGAGGTCCTCTTTGCGCCTCCTTCCTCCTCCTCTCTTGTCCTCTCTCCTCTCATCCTCCTCTTTCTCCACCGGCGGCATGCGGATACGGCGGCACGGCGGCTTGCGGGTGCGGCGGTGCGCACGGCGGCTTGTGGTTGCACGGCGGCATGGCGGCTTGCGGTTGCATGGCGGCACGGCGGCCCAGCGGCTTGCGGCGGCACGGGTCACGGCGGCCCACCCCGGCCTCTCAGCGCGCGGCGACGGCTGGAGGTAGGGGAAGGGTCTGACTGGCGGGCCCCACCAGTCAGCCCGATTGGGAGATGGCTAGGCTGGGCTGGCCCAACAATGCATGGCCAGGCCTACATATACTCATAATTTGTTTTTTATATTTGAACTTGCATTTTGAAGCAAAAAAATGAATAAAATTAGAAAAAATAAGGAAAAAATCAGAAAAAATATGAAATAAATTCAGAGAATATTATTATTTCTTTTTTTATGTCATTAGATAATATATGTATTTGTATATGTAATTGAGTATATGTATATGTAATTGAGTATATGTATATTGTTGTATAATTTCTTTTTTATATATGTAGTTGCATTTTTGAAACAAAAAATTGAATAAAATCAGAAAAAATCAAGAAAAAATATGAAATAAATTCAGAGAATATTATTATTATTTCTTTATTTATGTCATTAGATAATATATGTATTTGTATATGTAGTATGCCGCTTTATATTTCAGGCACGTAAGTGATACATCGAGTATTGATGTTTCTCATGTACGCCTCTCTTAATCTAGGTCTTTAAGATATACATCGAGCGAAGATTTTCACGATGGTCTCTCCGCGTAAGGACAAAGCACAAGGATTCGAACACACGGAACAAGCCCCAGGGACCCACCCCACGGAGCAAGAAGAGCAAGTTTAAGGGACCCACGAAACGGGCGAAGCATCAGGGGCCTCCACTCCCTCCTACGAAAGAGGAGCTAGCGACAACATGGAGCCTCCCGAAGCGAGGAAGACGCGTCGTGAATTCGAACGTGATCCTAATTACAATCCACGAGAGGATAAGGTAAATATCACATCCATGAGTCCATGTTTGTATGTAATTACATGATTTCGATCCATAATGTCCATATGATTGACAATGTCTATATACTCAGGAGGCATTGTCTCAGATGCAAGAGTTCATCATGGAACACGAAATGGCACATGATGCAGCAGACGCACCAGAACCGACCGCGACGACGACCACTGAGAGATCAAGGAAAAGGAAGCAGACCGGTGTGAAACGAGGCGAGAGGGGTACGAACAAGTTTCCAGATGAAACATATAACATTGATGAAGTGAGCTCGATTGGACAACCTCTACTTCCGGTGGAGGCCCCACCCAAGTACTGGAATGCAATTGGCTTCTGTGTTAAGGACATTCTTGACATCACCATTCGGGATTGGTCCAGTGTGCCAGAAGGTGACAAGAACAGAATATGGGATAAAATTAAGACGAGGTTCCAGTTTCCTCGAAACACGCCAGAGGCACTAGTAAAAGAATATACAATGAAGCAGTGTGCGATCCGTTTCTGAAAATGGAGGTACGAGTTGAATTCCAAGTATGTGAAGACAGGAAAAGACCCTACAAAAAAATATAAGATTACCAATGGGCAGTCGATGGTTTTCTAGAGCAAAGGAGAGATCCAAACTTCATAGCTATGAGTGAAGCCAACTCCGAGCTCGCAAAAAAGAACAAGTACCACCACCATCTAGGCTTAGGTGGTTACCAGCGCCAGATCCCCAAATGGAGGCAACAAGAGTCTGCGAAGAAGGCGGCAGGGTTGCCGGTGCTGTCCGAGAAAGTTGGTGAAAGGTCCGCGAATTGGATTCTTGCTCGGAAGCCAAAGTAAACCGAGAATGGTGTGTCCTTTGCAGACCCTATTGTCGATGAAGCAGCAAAGAGCATCTTTGTGGTGGCAGCCAAGCAGCAGGAATGGAAATTCAAGCCATGAAGGGAGAGGGACACCCTTACTGTGGGCCTGGGTAACCCCGAGCATCCTGGCCGTGTTCGAGGCATCTCATCCAAAGAAGGATTGAAGGATGGATTCGGCCCTCAGTGGTCAGGTGAGTACAAGAAACGTTATCGGTACAAGGAAGAAATGGCAAGCTTTTTTAGGTAGGAGGCTCAGAAGGAGTTCATAGAGATGATGGGAAATTGCTAGAAGATCCTCCTCCTCAGTTGATGCAGAAACTGGCGAGTGCGGTGTCAAATCAACAGATGAGCGCTCAGCCCCCGCAGATGCAGCTAGTCCCAGTGGTTGCGCAACCGTTGGTGTCGCAGGGTCCAATAGAGATTCTAAGCAGTGTCGGGTCTACAGCGAACCAGGCTCACTATCCGGTTGACGACATTGTTGCTCCCGTGCCTTGGTCCCTAGTCATAAGGTATGGCATTAACAATCATCGTTCAAGGGAAGTGGCCACAGGCAAAGCGATCCCAGGAGGACCCAAATACCATGGTGCCGACATTCCTGAAGACTACTGCAGAGTAGAAGTGTCGACCGTGGTCCAAGGATACGAGGACGAGATTCTATACATCCCCAGTCCCGAGGACATTGATAAACTCAGACAGGCGATAAACAATTTCATCCTTTGGCCTCGGTGGGACGTCCAGCTACGGGAGCCACCACCATCCTCTCAAGAGATGCCACCCACTCAGGAGTCGTCAGCATGTGTCGATCCTTTTCCAAACCCACCACCATCTCCCCAGTCTCTTCCTTACCCACCAGCATCACCTACCCATTTTGTTTCTGACTATCAATCATCACCTCCCCATGATCTTCCTAACCCACAGCCAGCACCTTCCCTACAACCCAAAGATCCTGAACAACCAAAGGAGCCACCGGCGCCGCCAAAGAAAAATTTTCAGTGCCCAAGTTGGTTTCCCCATTTGAGCCAAAGAAACAAACAGCTGGCACGCCCAAATTTTTGTCAGGCATTGGACGGAAACGCACTGTAGAAGTGCATGAGTTGTCTGCGCTCTCGAAGTCATCGAAGTCGGTGCCTGAGGTAATTACTTGCAAAATCAAGGTGCCAACTAAAGAAGATTACAAGAACATCCCTAAACAATTTGTGTCGGGAAGGCCTTTACTCAATTGGAAGAAACTCTTAAAGGTCCCAAGCAATATAAAAAGGCTGCATGACTGGTACATGAGAGCATCTTCTGCGGGCATCGACACCATCAACATTTCTATACCACGTAAGGCATTTCTCAGTCAAACTGAGAAGTGCACGATTAACTTCGAAGACGTGTGGTTGATGATGAACCTCAGGAGACTAGACGTACAGATCATAACGACGTTTGCATTGTAAGTGTTACATAGTTACACATGCATTTTAGTTGCATCAATATTCAATATCTGACATACATGCCCCTTGCAGAATGCTATTTGAGAAGTAGGAGATGTATTATGGTCCGGATTTTGATTCTTGTGCAAATGAAAGGATTGGCTATCTGTGCCCAATAGATATATGCGAAGAACGGCACACATTCAGAATCGGGAATGAGAACGAGGAGTTATTGGGCTTAGAAGGTGATGAACGTGCCGAGAAAATCAGGCAGTTGAGGATTAAGTTTGAATCCGACTATGCCTTCTACATTGGAAGATCATTGAAGAAGTATCAAGACAGGAAATCGGTAGTCCTTCCGTACCACTTTAGGTGAGTGTGAGTTTGCCTAGATGAAACTAAATAATTCCAATGCACAAATGCATCAAGAATTCGCTTCGTGCAGGGACCACTGAATCTGCTGCCACGTTTATCCCAAGGAAGGAAAGGTGCTGGTACAAGACTCCGCAGATTACCCTAAAGAATCCTATGCAAAATTCATTGAACTCTAAGAGTTGTAAGTCGAAATATAAATGCATTCATACTTTTGCATTATGAGAGTTTGAGACTAACATGGTGATTCTATTTGGGATCATAGGGCATATAGGTTTTATAAGATAATAGGTGGAAAGTGCGAGTCTAAGATAGAAGGGAAGCCATTGCAAGTTTTACATAATTGGCCGGTACGTATGAAATTTACTTTTATGAATACAAATCATACATGTACGATATATGGTTGCATCTATAAATAACCACTTTCCTGTTATATAGTGCCACAAGCAGCCACCCGGATCTGTCCTCTGTGGATACTATGTGTGCGAGCACATAAGAGAGACCGGATGATTCACCAGCAACTCTTCCGAGTTAATTAATATAAGTAATAGTCATGTATGTAGTTCTAACATTGAAAATGCAAATTTTAAGTATATGATGTTAATAAACTTTCTTTGCAGCAATTTAAGGAAACCAAGGCAGCGCAGGTCACCGAAAAGACTATATACAATATAGTTGAGGACTTGTGCACATTCCTCTTGAAATATGTCATTCCACGCTAAGGGAAATATCATGATCATGACAGCCAATTATCTATGCTAGAGTTCTGGGAGCTAACAGAGATTAGTAGGCTAAAGCTTACTAGAACAGGTTATTAGACCACAAGTGCAAATTTTGATGAATACAATGTGTGATATATACTCTTTGTAAATAACTTTATGTTCGTGAGCACAAAATAATGATGTATATAAATGTATGTATGAAATATTTAAATTGTTCAGGTAGATGTCTGAACACCTTCCAATAGTAGTCCCAATATCAATATATATGTAATATTTTATAATATAAAAAATATTTATTATTATATATAAATAGTGTCTGATATTTACACAGGCGGTTCCATGTGAACCGCCTGTAGTAATGCAGCTACATAGGCGGTTCTCTTAGTGAACCGCCTGTGTAAATGATCCATTTACACAGGCGGTTCACTAAGAGAACCGCCTGTGTAGCTGCATTACTACAGACGGTTCACATGGAACCGCCTGTACTGTGGTCCTATTTCTACAGGCCTCCCGCGCAGTCGGCGCTAGGAAACGCCTATAGAAATGGGTTGTGAACCGCCTGTATAGTATGGTTCTGTACTAGTGGGATGTGCTATTTCATTTGTAAAATACATAGCTAACTATAGATATTTGCTATGTGATTTTGTAAAATACCAAAGCTGTTGTGCACCTCTACCTTTCGAGGAGGTTTTTTATTTTACAAAATGGCTAAACATTAGAATTTAGATGTTAATTTTAGGCAAGCTGTTTGAGTTGCTCTTACCATATGTGATTGCCTCAGCTCTAACGCTAGGGAGGTGGTAGAGAGTGTCAGCGACATAGTATAGGATAGCGTTGTTAGCGTTTTTCCTATCTGCTGTAACCGTTGCCTGACCCGGTTGCTCACTCCCACGTCGCCTGGATTATAGGATCGGCTAATTGTGGGTGAGCTCCGGTTGTATATCTACCTCCACAGTGTAATGCCAATTGTGCAGTGATTCTCCCCCAAATCATTCTCTCTTACATGGTATCAGCCTTTTCTTGATCCTAATCTCCCTCTTACGCTTCTCTCTGCCATGGCGAGCCCCACCAGTTCAGTATCCTCCTTCCTCCATCGGCAACAATCCCTTCGCCGCCTACCAAACCCATTTCTCCCCCGGCCTCCTCCATCGTCCTCATCAACATCCATATATAGTCACGTTCCTGTCATCCTCACCACTGATGAAGGGAACATCCACCAATGGCATTCCTTTTTGGACCTGGCCTTCAAGAAGTTCGGCCTCGTCAACCAAATCTGCCTAGTTGACTTGCTGTGAAGTGGGAACAGAAGAACAAAGCAGCTACCTTCCCAGCCCTTCTGCCTGGGTAGGCCCGTCTGCCATCAATCAGGGGACATCCACCCATGGAGGAAGCTATCGTCGCCGAGCCAGATACATTGATGGAGTTAGCCACCATTGAGGTGTCATTGCCGGCAGTCCTGATTGCCGGGGAGGGGTGCTGCCGCCACGGTGGGGACGAGGAGTTGACGCGTGGAGGAGGAGGACGATGCCTTACATAGAATAGAACATGGTGGATTTGGCATGCCAAAATCTATCTTGCATGGAGGCCCAACTTCCTTCAGTCGTTACAACTTTGTAATTGGAAAGTTTTTTTTGTCCAAGTCGTTTAGTCTCAAATATATGTTCTAAGTTCATAAATCTTGAAATTGAAAAATATAATTCCTAAACAATTTCAAATGTTCATATACACAATATAAAAGTTGTAATCGCCAACCTGCAAGTTTGTTATTGACAAATTTTTAGTTTGAAATCATTTAGAGTCTCAAATATGTGTTTTAAATTTATATATTTTGAGATTCAATTTTTTGAATTTTCAAACAATCTTATATGAAGATACATCTTACACCAAAGTTGTAGTAATTGATAAAATTTGAAACTTTGTAGTTAAACTTTATTACTTAATTTATTTAGTGGCCAAAACATCTAAAATAAGATTATGAAATTTTGATATAGAACAATAATATATTATATATAGAAATGAAAGAGTGTGTGGTGCAATGGTAGAGGTAAGTTAGTTTTGAGTGTGAGGTTGCAGTTTGAGTTCCGTTAATAGATTTTGTAGTGGTGTATAGTATATATCATGGAAATAGATGTTGTTATAGTGTATAATATATATATATATATATATATATATATCTTGGTCATGGATGTTCGAAAATCCAAATTATTTGAATGTGTATTCGTCAAAACTTGTAATACGGATATCTGTATTTGCATCTATTTATAATGTGGATACTAAATGGATGTATCCAAATTCATTTTTCAATATTTTTTCTTTATTCGTTTCCAAAAATTATGGAATATACAACATTTAATTTCAATATTTTTTTGAAGGAACAGGAGGGGCAAAGCGCCCCTACTGGAAATTTATTTTTAAAACTCACGAGCAAGCTCCAGAAGAGTTCATCACGATACAAAAAGGGTTAAAAAGAAAATCAAAAGGATTATACAAAAGCTTCTAGCCATAAATCTATTTGAGGATGCAGCTTTTATTTTGCCCTTAGGATAACAAAGGGAAATTCCTTCTTGAAGACCTGATGACATTTTTGCAGGGAGTGTCTAATACCTCTGAAGATTAAATTGTTTCTCATCGTCCAAATAGATTAGCACATTGTGATTATGATGTCCATCAAGAAAGGGACTTGTAGCTGCCATTTGAGTGCTTCTAGAATACTATGAATATCATATTGTAACTGCAATTGAACATTTAGGGTTGACCAACAGTGTTGAGCGAAAGGACACCCAAAAATTAGGTGCATTATATCCTCTACAGCATTAAGATTGCAAAGAACACAAGTATAATCTGGAATATGCACAATCCTTTTTAGAATTGATCCAGTACTCAAACGATCTTGAAGAACTTTCTTTTGTTCTGATGGCATGACGATTTCCAAAGCCACTTGAAGGACGAATGAATGTGTCAATGCCAAATAAGTTGTTTATAGGCTTTGTTTGAAGCAAAGTTGGTGCCCCAAATGTAGCTCCAGTGGTCCGAATCAGGATTCAAATTCAGAGAAGTCAAGATGGAAGACAACTCTATGAACTGACTGTAAGCTTCTGGCGGCAAGGGCGATGAAAAAGGTCATGGAGCTGGGTTGGGCTTGTGCTATTGAAACTAGAACCTCTTGATTCTTAGCAAACGAGTAGAGCTGTGGAAAGTGCTGACATAAAATCCCTTCCAACCACATATCGTGGCACAACAAAATAGATTTCCCCTCCTGAATAGAAACTTTTGCTATTCCCTTGAACTGAACAAGAAGCTTAGTGACATCTCACCACCAAAAATATCCTCTGAAGACGCTATCCTGCCATGGCAGATTATGTCTTGCATAGTATTTGGTCCAAACAAACTGGACCCACGGTACTTGAAGTCCGTTAAATAATTTATGAAGATGTTTCAATAATAAACTCTCATTCTGGAGAAAGAGATTTATGACTCCAAGCCCACTTTCAGTTTTTGGCAGTGTAACCTTACTCCAGATAGTTTTTGGGGGCTTCCTGCTGTTGATTTGGACTCTCTCTAAAGACAGTGCTTTCTATACTTATCAATTTGTTTAATCATTATTTTAGGTAGCAGAAAGGTACACATAGCATAGGTAGGCAAAGCTGAAAGCATGCATTGGTAAGTTCAAGTTGACCAGCTTCTCTTAGATATATATGTAAAGCCACCAGTCTTCTTTCACATTTGTTGACAACAGGCCATAATTTCAATATTAATAGTGATGCAGTGGAACTATTTATATCTATAAGTAACCTTTAGTATTAATAATTTAATACTATTAATGATACACAGATTTTAAATTAATGATGCAATTCCGGAAGCTAGTTTCTGTACATGTGTTGCGAAATGTA
This sequence comes from Eremochloa ophiuroides, assembly GCA_038502445.1. NCBI lineage: Eukaryota > Viridiplantae > Streptophyta > Magnoliopsida > Poales > Poaceae > Eremochloa > Eremochloa ophiuroides. The sequence goes on along the minus strand of JAHLJS010000009.1, from coordinate 4,775,178 downwards.
ATATCGATCTTCGATGGACTTGGCTAGGCTCCTTTGTAGGTAATGTCTGTAATCTTTAAACCATTGATCTTTTGGAGGCTTGAGAAGACGGAGCCATTTAAGATGTAGACATGTCCCATAAATATGCAAGAGCTATGGTCTTGGCCAATTCACATTTAAAACTTTTAAAACGCAGTTGACTATGCTAATGACAAAGTCACGCTGGTTGTCAGCATATCCAGTATTATTGAGAATGGAAAAGGCCAAATGGCTCTATATATCATCTCCATGTTCCCATTACCCAATAGTTTCTAAAGAGTCTCTCCCCTTACCACATCGGACATGATTTGATCAATTCAACTTAACCTGCGCTTAATTTTTTTTATATAAACTTCAGTTTCAATGCTGCAAGATATTGTAGAGCACTGGAGAGAAAATAATCAGACTATAATATCCCTGTGATGTCTGCAGGGCACGGTTGACATTATATCCAAGGAACTAATAAGATCACACTTGCACTATAACTTGGTTAAGTATGAAGGTTTCTTCGTAAGAACTCTGCTCCAGCTTTCTTTGCTACGGTTTTGAATGGCCATGTGCCCAAGCTTGTATGTTGGAGTTGTTCCAAATTCACTCCAAGATGTAGGCCGGGCTTCTGACGGAGCGAAGCGGAGGCCCGTCGCCGGAGGCTTGGGCCGGAGCGTAGCGGAGTCTGAAGCCGGCCCATGGGCCGGTCTCGCCCCTGTACTCGGGGGGTGCGGGGGGCAAAGCCCCCCGCGGTACGGTACGGTATATACACCCTTGCTAGGGTTTCGTGGAGACTTGATTCTCTTGTAAGCCGCCATAGGCGTGTAACCCAAAACTCTTGAGATAGTGAGATTGTTGCTGGCTGGTGCCCGTGGTTTTTCCCCTTCACATCTGAGGGGTTTTCCACGTTAAATCGTGTGTCTCCTCTGTGGCTTGATTCTTTACTTCATATTCCTATACGTCGTTCATAACATTGTAAGCCTACGATTACAAGTGCTTTGACTAGTGTGGTATTGTTTATTAACCACTAGGAATATGGAGAAAATATGCTAGATATATATTGATTGCAATGAGTAATAAGGTACACAGATACATATATTTAGGATGTGCATATATTACATATATCATTCAAGGCTGTAAAGAGTCGAGGATGGTGCATAGGAATGTATCACATGTGCTGGCAGAATGGCAGATGCTTTAGATATTTGATCAGGATCAAGATGTTCTTCTCTAGTGGGATTATTTTTTACCTGCGAACTGAAGAGCTCTCAGCTGGTGTCGTGCTCACCATCTTGCTTGTCTCAGATTGGGGGCTATCCAATGTGTAGACAAGGTGCAGCAGAAAGTAATAAGAATGTGTGAATAGTATGGAAAAATTGCATATATCTCTGATGCACACTTATGAGCGAAAATCTAGTTTCCTTACCCTGTCATTCCAAGAACTTATATCACTTATTTCATGTACATAGACCATACCATGAATGACTTCACCGTGCTCCATATTTGAGCATGCTGTAGTTGAGACATTTATGTAATCATAAGTCAGTCCTGTATGGGTAATCCTATATGGGACAAGCCATTAGCCATGGTGAAGCCTGTGACAGTCTTCCCCTTCTTGATTCCAGCTTTTTGTGCTGTGTTTCTGATGTGTGTACTCCCCGAAGTGTTTTTGTCTAGGTGAGTGCTCCAGGGTTGAAATTTGGAACAACGGTCTAAATTGGAAGAAAATTGGATAAGGCTTCCATTCACCCCTCTAGTTGCCTTGTTCGGTACTTTAGTTATTAGATATCCTTGTGCTTTGCATGAAGTGTGTACGACGATGATATACTATATCGGTATTATTCTGTTCAAATTCAGTATGCCAATGGATGATTTGCCCCACTTCTTCTGTCTCTAATGTGTTGGCACCGAATAGGATTCGAATCACACATCAGAAAAGGCTATATATATCACCCAAACCGTCATGGACCGAGGAACGCAGCAAGGATATCACACTACCGGGTGAAGAACGGAGAGGTTTACAAACAAACCACCAGAAGAAAACCAATCACACTTAAGTGGCGAAGAACGGCTAGTTCATGGGCGGATTCAGTGGTAGGAATACACAACTTTTTCTGTGTAGTTTCATATATATATATATACATATACATATACATATATATATATATATATATATATTTGTTGATATTTTCATTATTCTAACCCCAAACGACCCAAAAGATAGCACTTTGATGTGGTTTTCAGCCTTCCACCCTCTCCCCCCTCGCAGGCCGCTGACCCATGAGGCCTAATACGCCTCTTTGGCTATTTGCCTCCCTTTCCCCACCGAGTGCATGGGCACCTTGACCATTTGGTGTATAGTCGTACTCCTATACAGTCTCCCTCCGAGATGACCCGAAATCGAAGATGGCTCACGCCCGGCGACTCCACGAGCATGTGGCAGCAGTGGCCTCCGTGACTGCCGTGGGCAGGCGCATGTGGGGCGCCGTGCGGCCCCCGACCATGACCCAGGCAGCCCAGTGGCTATGCGTACGCACTTCGTGGCGGCGAGGATCTAACATGCAGTGGCGTGTGGCTGGCCAACCGAGGACAGACCCTAGACTTCTCGTTGCTAGGTGTAGGGGCGACGATGGCGCAGGTAATCCAGGATTGGCTCAGATTTGCAACCTTCCAGGCGTCTTGGTTCAGCACAGTTTTTGTTTTGGCAAGCACTCTATCCGTTGATGATTTTTTTTATTATTTCTTTTGCGGTAAAATGTGAATACCCAAGTTTTGAATCTGGCTCCGCCACCGGGCTAGTTTCTGGGCAAACTTGCAAAGGAACCATCAAAACTCTCACCTGAGAGGGACCCATCGAGGCAAGTACGTCACCGAGTTTCCTTAGATCGGCCAGCAGACCTAGGACGCAATCCTTGGTCGTCGGATCAAGAGATGAACGACATGAGGTTGGAAGAGATAGGGCAAAGAGATAGTTTGTATTTTTTTTATAACAGTGAGTTGGGATCCCCAATCAGCCATGATCGTCTCGTTTATATAGAGGAGTGGTCTTATCCCAATAGAAAATAGCTCCTAAATGTGGCCTCCAAGTTTTCTACTTGCAAAATAAGTCCAAAATTGATTTTGAAGTCAAACCACCTCAGAGATAGCAAAAAAAGTCGGCTTAGCAGACTCCCAAGTCAGCTAAACCAATTTCTACAAACCTAGAGTGCTGTTTTTTGGAGTTGGCTAAGTCGACTTGGCATTAAAAATTATTATCTTGACGAAAAGCTTTTGAAATTCATAATTAATTCATCCGGACTCTAAATGAAACGAATCATATATGTTTTTCGATCAGCAAGACAAGTGGAATTTAATGGTGTAGTCCATTCTTGCATTGGAGAAAGCTTGGTTAAGCGGAGTCTCACTGGTTCATCCTCTGACAGCCGTTATCTTCACCTAGGCTCCAAATGGGATAGCGAAACATGGTGGAGAAATTTATTATGCTCTTTGGATAATTTTGGGTGCCAACACTGTGATGTGATAGTGAAGGGGCCAGAGATGAAGACTTTTGAGGTTTTTCACTACTACATACATGGATTTCTTGAGATGACTTTTTTCTAATAGAGGTAGGTTAATCAAAGAAACGAGCCTTCTCTAGAAATACATTCGTAGAAACGGGTGCTATTTTCAGTTGCCTCCACAAATGACGAGTCGTCACTATTGATTGGCAATAGGCACGGACGACACAAGACGCCTACTCGCACAAAATGACGAGCATAATATGGTCACGTAATTAATCTCAAGAAATGATCACGTAATTGGTAATAATAATAGTTCTATAATCTGAATGCATGTCCATGTAAGACTCCTGTTGAATTAAACAGAGCATTAAAACATGAATATACATAACCATGATCTTTAACTTAGTCTAATGCATGACCACATCTAATATATTGCGGAAAAACTTAAGTAAATAAGCCAGACCATTAGTTGCAGTAGCCATGAGCGCCTCCGGGGTTGATGCGGTCGCTGGTGGTGGCGTTGATTGACGAATATCACCAATTGAGGGTTGGGAAACCCTCAGTTGGTGATGAGCTCGAGGTGCCGGGTAGCGGCGGCCTTCGGGATGCCACCGGCACTGCCCTGGATGGGGATTGGACCTTCCGAGATCGTCCAGCGCCTAAGTGATCGGTTTTAGGTTTTCAGAGAGTGGAATGGAGTGCTAGGGGCGCCTCCCACTGATTTTATATGCGATGTAGGCCTTGGGGCCGAATCCAACAATTGGTATCAGAGAGCCTGCTTAGATCTATCCTGACCCTATTACAAGCTAGACTATGTTTTTATGCCACTGTTTTAGGTTAGAACAGATTCGGTTCATGTAAGAATTAGATGCAGTCAAGTTTATCTACTTCTTTCATGCACTGATTAGCACCAAATTAGATTAGTTTATGAGTTTCAATAAGTAATTAACATTTAATTCATTTCGATTAGGGTTAGGGTTAACTGCTTTTCTTGTAATTACTCTCGGATTAGCCCAAATTCTAGAAATTAGCATATTTTTTCACGATTTAGTTGATTCAGTGGAGATTAGAAGGAGATGATTGGGCAAATCAGGAGCAAAGTCCCAAAACTTTTCCCCAAACACAGATTAGAAACCCTGTGTTTGGGGAAAAAAATTTCCCAAAATTTAAATTCATGCTTTTAAGTTACATATTTCCTGTACAGTATTAACTGAGACATTTTGATAATTTTTTTCAGTAAGCAACATTGCCTGTGTGGAAGGTGAAGCCGGGCTCTCAGAGCATGATCACACACTACGTGAGGATAAGCCTGTTGCTCCCACTGCTGAAGCATTGAGAGATTATTACCAAGTTCAGTTTGAGAAGTGGGAAAAGAGCAACAGGATAGCTGGCATGGTCTTGAAGGCCACGATCTTGCCTGGCATCAAGGGAGCAATCCCTGAAAAGAAAGAAATTGGTGAAGAGTTTACTGCTAAGGAATTTTTGGCCTCTATTGAGGAAAATTTAAGAGTTCATCTAAGACTTATGCTAGTACTCTCATCAAGAAAATGTGTACCTCACACTATGATGGGCAAAGTGGAATAAGGGAACATATTATGAGCATGTGTGACATGGCTGCTAAGCTTAAGGCACTTAATATGTCCATTTCTGATGTCTTTCTTGTGCATTTCACCATGACTTCTCTGCCAGCTCTGTACACCCTATTTAAGATCAGTTACAACACTCAGAAGGGGAAGTGGAGCATTTCTGAACTCATCAGCTACTCTATTGAAGAGAAGAAAGGCAGAAATCAGAGAAAAAGGACATTGCCAACCTTGTTGCTTTAGGCAAGGGAAAGCATAAGTCTGAAGCTAGCAGCAGCCAGCAGGTTAAGAAAAAGTTGAAGCCAAATGAAAACAATAATGGTAAGGGCAATGATAATGCCAATAGTAATGCTAATAATAATAATGGTAATAAGAATTTTGGCAAGAACAATGGAAATAGGAACAATGGAAAGAACCATACTCAAAATAGTGATGCTAGAGCTTGTTTCTTCTGTGGCTCGCTTAAGCATTTCCAAAAGCATCGTTCTGGCTTCAAGGAGTGGTGCGGTAAGAATGGTAACGATTTTGTCTCTTTTGTTGATGAATCTTTCTTATCAAATTATTCCCCTGAAACTTGGCGTATTGACTCAGGTGCCACTGTGCACATTTCTAATTCATTATAGGTGCTCAGTACGATGAGAACTATAAGAAGAGGAGAGCGAAGTCTTAGTCGCAAATTAACATGAAGTTGAAGTCAAAGGCGTCGGGAGCTTTTCATTAGAATTAGCTAGTGGCTTCAATCTTCAATTTGATGATGTATTTTTTGTTCCTGGCCTTAAGAGGAACCTTATTTCAGTTTCAACACTTGATACTTGTGGTTACATTGTGGAGTTTGGAAATAATAAATGCATCATCAAGATTTTTTCTGCTCCTCTTATTGATAAGCTTTATATGATTTATACGGAATCTGTAATGAATATATGCAATAAGTCAAATAAGCACAAGCGTGATAATGAGATCTCGTAGAAATTGTGGCACTGTCATTTAGGCCACATTTCGAAGGGGAGAATAGAATGTATCATTAAAGAAGAAATTCTTAAACCAATTAGATTTTTCAGATGTGCACCGATTGCATTAAGGGAAAATTCGCTAAGACAATTAGGAAGGAGCTACTAGGAGTACGGGTCTATTTGAAGTAATTCATACTAATATATGTGGACCCGTCCTAGTAACATCTGTGGATGGTTTTTACTCATTCATCATGTTCACTGATGATTTCTCTCATTATGGACATATTTACCCCATTCGCGATCGATCAGAATCATTAAAAAATTCAAGATATATAAGGCTGATGTAGAAAATCAGCGTAATTTTAAGATTAAAGTTGTAAGATCAGATCGAGGTGGTGAATATTATGGGAGACACGCTCCATATGGCCAAATCCGGGTCCTTTTGCTAAGTTCCTCGAGGAAAATGGCATAATTGCCCAATATTCAATGTTGGACATACCTGAGCAAAATGGAGTGGCAGAGCGTCGTAATCGCACTCTCATGGACACGGTGCGTAGCATGCTTAGTCATCCTAGCTTGCCAGTCAGCTTGTGGATGGAAGCATTAAAAACAGCGACACACATACTAAATAGAGTGCCTAGTAAGTCAGTGCCCAAGACACCATATGAATTGTGGACTGAGAGAAAGCCTACACTTAATTATCTGCGTGTGTGGGGTTGTGCTGCTGAAGCTAAGTTATTTAATCCACAATTAAAGAAATTAGATCCTAAGACTAAGAGCTGTCACTTTATTGGATACCCTGATAATTCTAAGGGATATCGTTTCTACTATCCTGACCGTTATACAAAATTTGTTGAGACCAGGCAGGCTGTGTTCCTAGAGGATGCAGAAATCAGTGGGAGCTCGCAGAGGTAGGAGGTTAATCTTGAGGAGATACGGGTTGAATTACCTGTATCTTGAGGAGATACTTAGCCTGTACCGTTTGCTAAGGGTAATAAGTTTGGTGAATACCAATGTCCTGAGAATCAGTTAGAAGTAGATGAGATGAAATATAAGCTATATGCTTCTGTTGTCGGAAGCCTTATATATGCGCAAGTATGTACGCGTCCGGACCTGGCACACGTAACCGAGATGATTGGCAGATATCAGAAAAATCTAGGCTTGGTCCATTGGGAAGGTGTTAAGAAAGGTGCCTTGCGTTACTGTCAGGGCACCAAAGATTTGATGCTCATTTATTGGAGGTCAGATACTCTTGAAATTGTGGGTTATTCAGATATCGATCTAGGAGGGTGTGTGAATAATAGGAGGTTCACAATAGGCTATATTTTTACCCCGGCTGGAGGAGCAATTTCTTCGAAAAGTGCTAAGCAAAGTATAGCAACATCGTCAATAATGCAAGCTAAAGTTATTGCTTGTTATGAAGCAACATGCCATACTGTTTGGCTTAAGAACTTTGTCCCGAGCCTTAGAATTGTAGACAACATTTCAAAATCAATTAAGATCTACTGCAATAATAAAGTTGTGGTACTATTTGTCGGTAACAACAAACCTATTGATGGGTCAAAACATTTTGACCTAAAGCACTATGTTGTGAAGGACAGAACCCAGGATCAGACCATTGAGGTTGAGCGTATAAGTACTAAGTTAATGTTCGCGGATCCGCTTACGAAAGGTTTACCACACAATGTTTTTAAACAACACACATTAGATAAGGGTTTAGTGGAAAACTTCTGAGACTGGGTAATTGTAACAACCCGGGTTTTCGATAACCAAAAATACGGACTTTTTAAAACTTTTCATGAAATGAGTGTGCAACATATAGTTCTAGGTCGAGATCGTGACTAACCACTAACAACCATGGCATTCATGTAGCATTGGTTGTAGGTGCTTGCCAAAGTTTTTCCTTTGGCCAGTGTTTCGGGTTTGAAGAAGCACAAGTTCGTAGAAAATCCCCATCGAATTATCCACCAGATACTCTCTAGCCACTCTAAAATTATCCTACATATATGCTTCCATCGAGTTGTTCCAACCTCCGCGATAGCTCCACTCTAAACATCTCCAAATGTATTCCGAGTCAACAAAAATCAAGAATCGAATCATCATTTTTCTTCCTGCAATCCATCTCGATGAATTGAGGAGTCCTTTCCTTTCAACTTATTTTTCTATTCCCATTGACCATACCCTAACCAAAGATTTTCCCTGAATCCTTTTTGGAACCTTCCGCTGATTCGATAAATCCGAAGCATAAATCACAAATCCCTTTTTTTTCATCCCGACTCTCTTTATATATATAGTGAAACGACCTTGATTTCCGCGAAGGGAAATCCACAGGCTCGAATTGTAATTCAACAGATTGCTTGGGACAATCCATGAAATTACCCATATCTCAGTTAACATCAGGTTCCATACAACGGTAATTAAGTCTTACATAAACATTTATTACATCGCCACACTGGCGGAATCAATATTCAGAGAAGCTTTAGAAGATGCGGAAACGATTCATCCTTCACGGCCAACTTGAGTGTAGCACGTGACCCTATTCCTCGCCATCATCTTCCTCGAAGTCGTACTCATTCTCGTCACCTGACAGCAAATTTATCAGTACGATATGTACTGGCCACAGAGCCCACCTATGCAGCATTTGCTTTGTGGAAAGTGGACGCAAGGCTATTCAAGCAGACCTATAGGCTGAGGTTTCCTATGCAGCTGTAAACAATGTTTGATTAGTCAAGTTTTATCTCCAATTAACACCATCATCCCTTTTCCCATCACCACATCTCACTTACCCACACCTCACTCTCATTCGACAGGCCCAACTCCCTCTCGGGCCTATCTCAGCGGCACACTACCACAGCGGGTACACTGCCGGAAAATGTCATCCAGGGGGAGAAGAGAACACTCACTACACTAGTAGAAGCTTCACAGGAAAGGTCCATAGCTAACAAGTTGGCATATGTATCGATCGATCAACCATACACTCTGCAGAGGTTTCACTACCCACAAGATTAGCCATCATAGGTGTTGCGCAACACCTAGGCAGAATTCCGGGTGCTTGCTTGCCTAGGTCGATGCCACCCTACCACTCAGCCCTGGGATATTCCGGATCCTACACCGTTATGCTGAGACTGGGAGACACAGTACCGGGCCCATCCAGTGGTACTGCGCATCTAGAACGGAACGGGAACCCATCGACCGTCTCCGCCCACCCTTATCACCTCTCAACCTAGCAGTAGTGGCACCGTCCTACCAAGTAGTCCAGCCGTCTCCCGCCCATCAGAAGCGAGTGAGTAGAAAAGGATTCCCATGAACCTGAAACTAGTCCGTCCTAAGTTTGACCAAGCAGGCATCTTCACTTAGGGGATACTCTCCCCGTGCCATCACAGCACCTCCGTCCTCGGGCTTCAAACCACCAAGGCTATCCCACCCGGAACCTACTCAACAACTTTACCCGCCACAGGTATCTCGCTTGGGGATGCCCAGGTTGCACCCCCGGCATGACTTGCCCCACGGGCTTGTCTCACATCCCACTTGGTCGACATCAACCCTTACCACGCACCCAAGACGCACGCAGCACTCTCTCCCAGTGGTTATAATCAGTTATACACCGTCCCAATTCCACCACATAGCATATAGCAAGTAGTAAGTAGTGGAAAAGTAACAGTAAATTAAGCAGCAGCTAACCTAGCAGCGGACAGCAGGGTAAAGTCTTATCAAGGCAGGGAATTCAAATACACTATCATGCAACCAATCCATATATAATCATAAAGCAATAGCAACAATGTCATTTGCAATGCGTAAATAGGATCTAAGGATTTGGTGGGATGTGGCACCTTCGTAGTCGTCTCCTAGCTCCTGAAGGTACTCGTGGTCGTCTTCCTTAGTCAGATCCTCCTCCGGCTCTGAAATACAACACGAAATAGTCGCGTCAGCGACTCCTATAAAGTATTTTAGAAAAATTCAATAAAATAAAGAGCCAAATGCACATAAACATAGTCTTAGATTGTAGATCTCATTTTTCTGAGAATTTTGATATATGGTGCGCAATTTTTGGACATCGTATGAATAAGTTATGAATTTCCGAAGATTATCCTATTTTCTGAAAATGGAAAATGGCCGATTAATCAGGGGATGGCAGCTCGGGATTGGTCCACGTGGCGCGCGGGTCCAGTAGTGCGGCATGTGGCGCCTCAACAGAACACAGACCCGATGGTCGCCCACCAGGTGTTCGATGCTGGTTCCCAGAGAGTCGCCGGCGTCGGCGTAGCTCGGCGGTTGGTCGGGCGAGCTCGACGTTGGTCGGGGGGCGTCAGCGTAGCTCGGCGGTGGTCGGGCGAGCTCGACGTTGGTCGGGGGGCGTCGGCGTAGCTCGGCAGTGGTCGGGCGAGCTCGACGTTGGTCGGGGGGCATCGGCGTAGCTCGGCGGTGGTCGGCCGAGCTCGACGTTGGTCGGGGGTGGTTCTCACAGTTCGCCGTCGGGCTAGTGGTGTGTTCCTGGTCGCGGTATTGAGATGCTCCGGTCGCCGGCGGTGAGGCCATTGCGCCGGCAGGGCTCCGGCGAGGCGCGACAAGGTCTGAGGAGTGGTGAATCCGCCTCCCCGAGCTCTGTTGACAGGGATCCGACATTCAATTTGGTGCTAGCAGGGTTCCAGGACGTCTGTTCAAGGCGGCGGTGTCTCTCCAGTGCGGCTGACGATGACAAGGCGGCGATGACCATATTTCAGCAAGACAGGGCTTGGCTTTCCCCAATTGGCGTGCTCAGGCAGTCGTCCGACCAGATGGTGGCGGGTTAGAGTCGTGGTATGGCCTCCTTCTCTCCCACGGCATACGGCGGAGCTCCGGTGAGGTCGCGACGCACACGAGCAGGGCGGACGAGGCTTTCCCTAGCGCTTAGATCCGCGTAGCTAGCTCGGGGGGGTCGTGGCGGTGCTCCACGACGCTCTAACCTATCCGGGTGCTAGTCGGAATGCTCGGAACGGGTGATTTGGCGTCGGAACGCGTCGGTGGTGAGCGCGCTCCGCCGAGAATGCGTCGTGCTACGTACTCGGTCTAGCAAAGCTTGTAGTCCGGGGGTTTCGGCCGGTCGCATGAGTGCATGGTGCAGGTGATCTTCCTGAGCCGGTAAAGGCTCGTGCCTGCGCGTCCCGTGGGCAGAACGCCATGGCAAAAGCAGGGCGAGGTTCGGACATGGCGTGCGGTGGCTCACCGTGGTGTCGGTGAAGCTAGGATGGCGGTGCAGTGGCGAGTCGGAGCCGTGCAGAGCGATCGCAGTGCCGTGCCGCTCCTCGTCCGCAGCTCGGGCTTCTCCTCCGTGTCCGGCTCCGGCGTGCTCCGCGGCGGCGGCGCTCCGGCAGCTTCTCCTTCTCCGCTCCGCCTTCCTCCTTCGCTCCCTCTCTCGGTGTGGTGCGGTGTCGTAGGGCGGTGCCACCAGTGGCGGTGGCGAGTGGAACGAGACTAGGGCGCCGTGAGGTGCTTCAATTTATAGCGGAGCTCGGGTGGCTACCTATGGCGGGCGGCTCTGATCTGCTCGGGCTGATCGGAGGGCTGTGGCTTTCGCGAGCTAGGGTTCCGGTGGTGCGCGCAGGCTTCTTGGCGAGCAAGGCAGGGGACAGGTGAGGGACAGCGGGGCCAGGGCTCTGCCATGCGTGGCGCTGTCGGTCACGCCATTTGCGTGACTCTGTCGGCCACCGTCTTTCGTGAGGTGAGAAGAAGAACAGTAGCGAGAGGAAAAACGCTGACGGGTGGGGTCGTTGCGGCAGTGACTCAATGCGCGCGCGAGAGATGGGCCGCGGCGGTGTTTGGGCTGGTTTAGCAGGCCGGCTGGGCCGAATGGCTAGCCTTGCTCTCTCTCCCTTTTCATTTTCTTTTCTTTTTCTATTTTCACTTTAGTGTATAAATACATATATTACCCATTTTAAATATTGAGTAAATACAAATATAAATTGCAATAAATCCCAGATGTGATGCATAAGTTGTTATTCTATGTGAATAGAATTAAAATGCAAGCTATACTCCTTTATTACCAAATTCATAATGAAACCTATATGCTTGCACAAGAAAAATGGGTTTCATAATAAATAAATGAAAAATTTTAATTGGTTGGGATTTTTAGGTTGTGTGGATTTTTAGGGTTGTTACATATAGTCATCTAAAATCCATCCTAAATTTCTCGAATACATTTCTAATTTCCTTCGGGTGACCCCCAAATACTCGGTGAACATAAAATGGAGAACCATCTTGCTTCTCTAGTAAACCAAGCCCACCTCTCCGCTACAAATCAGCCCACTGCCCCTCCCTTCAGCCCGCACACGCGCAGCACAAACCAGCCTGCTACTCACAGCACACTGCCCGGCCCAGCAGCGCACGCAGGCCGCTGCGGCCCAGCACGGCCCAACTTGGGCGCCCCTGCCCCCTAACCCTAGAGCCGCCCGGGTCCTCCAGCGCCCCTCCTCCTGGCCGCCGCCGCCACCAAGTCGCGAGAGTAAGCGCGGGTAGCGTCGAGCGCACGCGCGCCTCCGCTCGTCAGATGCTCGCCACGCGTCTTGGAGCTAGCACGAACGCCGAGGATCGACGCCGTACGCAGCAAGCCCTAGCTCGCCCGGTATAAAGAGGAGCCGAAGCCGCCGCGCCATGCTCCTGTTCATCTTCTCCGTGCGGCCGCCGCCACCACCCTCTCTTGCTCGTCACCACCGAAGCCAGTTGCGGCCCTGCCCGCCCCAACATCGCAGCAGTCAGCCGCGCCGGGCCGCACCTCCGCCACGACGAGCCCCACCGGCTCGTCTTGCCACGGCGTTGTCCGCGGCAGCCGCGCCCCGTGTTCAGTCCCGCCCCGTCGGAGCTGCCTCGACCCCGACGCCACCGAGCCGAGCCAATGCTTCCTGCTCAAGACCGGCGACGACCACGACGAGCATCGCGCTGCCACTGCTCCGTGCCGCAGCTGGACTCTTGCCACGCCGCCCCGCAGCGAGGTCCACTTCGACTCCGCGCTCATGCTGTCCGCGAACGCCACGGACACGACTGCAGCCCGCCACGACGTCGTCCGCTGCAGCCTCGCTGGGATCCCCGACGTGAGCACTTCACCGTGGCCTCGCCTCGTCCCTGTCCGTGCACGGCCTCCCCGCTGGCAGCACCGGCCGCGACGCACCAGAACGCCACCACCGACTCGAAGCCCTCGCCACGACGACGCGCCAGCCTCGCTGCTCCACCACGGCTGCATGCAACCGAGCCACCGTCGACCACCACGGCGCTCATGGCCACGGTCTTGTTCGCCTTGCCACCGGACGTGCCGTGCCACTCCTTGCTCGGCTCGACCGCGTGGACATGCACGCGCGCGCTCTACCGGACCTGTACAGCCGCGACCACCTGCTGGGCAGCATCAGCATCACAGCACCACGCCGGTGAGCTCCCAGAAGCCGAACCCCCTTCTTTTCCTTCTCTGTTGCCATCGTGCATGTCTGATGGCCGGCCTTCGCGCCGTCTGCTTCACTGTGCAGGAGGGCGGCAAGCCATAACGACCGGCCGCGACCACGCCGCAGCACCTGCAGCCATGCCACGCCGCCGACTACTTCCTCGCCAAGTCGTGTCACCCAGCGACGTCGCCACCTCGTCTCGTCGCGACGTCGTGCGCGGCCGCACCCACGCCTTGCCATCCTCTATCCTGGTCACCCTCACCGCCGTTCCAGGAGCACGCCGGTGAGCCACTGGGAAACTGAAGCTTCCACCCTTCTCCTTGCTGTTGTCAGCTCATGACTGAAACCGGCCTTCGTGCCATCTCGTGCACTGCAGGGGAACGGAAGGACGTGCAGCGCCGTTTGATGATTCCGGCGGCCATGTTTCCTCGCTGCCCTAGAACACAATGGCGACCCGGCCACCTCCTCACCAAACCACGTCCACACCAAACTCGACGCCGCCGGTGCCACCGTCGTGGATCGGCACGGCACGGCGATCACCCTGTACGGCATCAACTCCTCGCTGCACCACCACTCTATCTTCGTCAGCACCACGGTGAGCACCACAGCCTTCTCGGACCCGCCATGTGCGCCACCGTGTCCTACCCCAGGGAACGCAACGGCAGGGCCACGACCGGCTCAGGAAGAACACAACGCACTCATGCACACCGGACTAAACCCAGCCAACCGGACGACACATCGTGAACATATACGACGAGCATCGCCGTCGACTTAGGCCTTCGTGACGAGATCCAATGCCTTGTTGAGAACCTGGCCATGCTCCGCCACCTCCCGGTCACATGACGCCACCTCCGGCCAGCCATAGCCTCGTTCGGCCAGCCTCAGCCCCGCCCGGCCAGCCGTGGCCTGCCGCGACCAGCCTACAGCAGGCCACAGCCATCCATGACCAGCCAGCAGTAGGCCACGACCAGCCAGCAGCCGGCCACGACTAGCTGCGACCAGCCGAAGCAAGCCATAGCAGGCCAGAAGGTACCAGCAGTTGGCCCAGTGGAGCCACGACGTGTAGAAGCAAGCCTCGTCACTTTTCCTTTGACACTGGCCCTGTCCGACCTTGTGTCGTAGCCCCGTTGCCACATCTTGAGGCCCCATAGATAATGTTGGACGGTTGGAAAGCCAAAGTGATATACGACGCTGGACTATTGAAGAACCTTTTCTCTTACTTCCTATACTCCTGCCCTCCATATTGTATACCTATCCTTATAATCCGTCTGCTCATATCTCTGTTGTACCCTATCTTTACGATCTGTCTGTACATGTATCTGTTGCACCCTATTCTCACGATCTATCTGTATCTGTATTTGTAATACAGGATCCATCCATCATAATGCTATGGAAATGTGCTACTCCACTAGTTTGTCGAGTCATTATGTCTTATGGTCGTGTCATTGGATCTTATTGTTGGTTGTTCTTATTGTTTGACTGGGTGCCGTGCCTTCGAGCCGGTTGTAGGATCGTACCTCGTTCGGACATTGCGATCGCGGGATCCGTCCTGCCATGACCGTAATGTCGAGTGTAACTCGACCTCTCGTTGGTGTAGCTTGTGGCCGCAAGCATGTCTCGCCCCCATGCTCACGACATGTTCTTGATATTGATTGAGTTGGAGGGAGTCAGAGACTACCACGGAATCCTTCCATAGTCACCCCGGTGACCTTCGTCACCAAAGCGTCACGACAGTTTCCCCTCACTCCAGTGGGGATCAGTCGTGATTGTTGCATGAGGATCTGCCTTATTGACCGGCTTTGGTCGAGCAACTGATAAAGATACATTTCTGGAACGGCTACAGCCTACATAACTAGTATTCCTCTTTTCCAGGAAGAAAGTATCAGACCATATGTAGTTCTCTTTTGTTATACTTTCGGTGCTGAGTTCCTTACTGCCCCGAAACTGAAGTGGCTGCGCGCCTTGGTCGTAATGAAACCCAGTAATCATCATATTTGATCATGTTCTATTTTCAGAATGGAGATATTCTAATCCGGTCCTGATGGCATATCCATGTATAGTAACCACAGTCTTTCCAATTCCAAGGAGGAAAGCTTTAGCTTTCTGATGTAGAGAAGAAGCTCGTCTTTGTAGAGACTTTCACAATATACCAAGTGGATAATACCATCCAAGAGAGAAGGCCCATAAAAAGAAGCAGGCAACAATGACTTAGTGCCAGTGCACCCAGGTCGTGGTACCCTACGAGTGGCTTGCGCACTTGCGTCTTTTACATGTCGCTCTCTTCTGACGCCCCGTCTATTCCGTGGCATGCGCGTTGGAAAGAGTAGACCACTACTGTTTTATGCTTCTCGCTCTCTGTTCGTATAGCCCGCTCTATTCGATCCCGACTTGTTCATAGCGACTGGATCAAATATCGGACTAACGATTTTGTTAGCAAAGCTATGGTCTATATCAAGACCTCGGATCTATGCAAGTCGACTCGGTCGACCGCTTAAAACCATCTTCACTGAAGATGTGACCGAGAATATGATATGGACATGCCTAGCTAGCTCCTCCTTCTCCCCCCGCTCTCTCTTGAATTCTTGGTGTTTAAACGCTTGTATGATCGTACCCGTTTGAATCACAGCCTTGGTACCTCACAAGTGGATTAAACACTCACACTATTTTGTGCAGCATTTATTGTTGGAAATTCCTTGTTCTTTCCTTCTGATCGGCCGTCCTTCGATCTCCGTCTTCTCCGTGGCGTTCGGATCGGAAGATTGTGAGCCGTGGTGTTTGCTATGGATTAGCTCCAGCCTAAACCATTTATTATGAAGCCATACTGGCTTGGCCGTGACATAAGCTTGTGCATAGCAAACCCCACTCTTGTTTCTTGGGCCTGGTGAAATCGGACATACGCCGAGAGGGCTAAGCCGTGTACCTTTTATTATTTCTTTGCTGTTAATGGGTCTCCCCGCGTCCCGTCATCTTTTGGTGAATTGGGTGTTTTATTTCCTTGTATTGCTTCGTGGAGTAGCCGTTCCGGAATAGCAACGATTGGATCGAGGCCATCGGAGGAGGAGAGCATGGACGACGACAGGAACCATGGGATGGAGATCCTAGGGGGAGGTGACCCCGCTGTTCGACTACACTAACTGGAGAACACTCATACCACTACTTCCTCGACAACGTAGGTGTCATGGCAGCACCTCCTTTTAGAGAATCCTATTAGACATTGCAAATCTAGAACTGCTAGCGCTTTATATTTACTCCTTTGCTAGTATATGATGCATGTTATTACCTAAGCCGTTACTAACCCGCTTGCAACCACTCTACTATACCACCCGGCTTCGCGCTCACGCTCTTTTATATATATTTCTATCTACCTGTTTGCTTGCATGTTACATCACTATATTTATCTATTAACTCCACTCGCATTATATCTATGATGTGATGCTGGTGGTGAACCTCTGGGAATGGTTTGGCTTGGGATGACGGACTGGTGGTATGTGAGTGTGCTGCGTGTGTCTTGGGTGTGTGGTGAGGGTCGAGTCGACCAAGTGGGATACACGACGAGCTGTGTAAGCAAGTCTTGCCGGGAGTTGCATCTGGGCATTCCCACGAGAGATACCTGTGGCGGGTAATGACTTATGAGGTGGTTCCGGGATGTGCATTGAAGTCCCGTGAATGGAGGTGCCGTGGTGGCACGGGGAGAGTATCCCCTAGGAGAAGATGCCTGCTTGGTCAAAACCTAGGAAGGACTAGCCCAGGTTCGTGGGAATCCCTTACTGCTCACTCGCTTCTGATGGGCGGGAGACGGCTGGACTACTTGGTAGGGCGGTGCCACTACTGCTAGGTTGTAAGGTGATAGGGTGGGCGGTGGCGGATACAAGAAGTTCCCGCACCGTTCTAGATGCGCTGTACCACTGATTGGGCCCGGTACTGCGTCTCCCAGTCTCAGCGTTTCGGCGTAGGGCCGAAGTTACCCAGGGCTGAGTGGTAGGGTGGCATCGACCTAGGCAAGCAAGCACCCGGAATTCTGCCTAGATGATTGTATAGCATCGATGATGGCTAATCTTGTGAGTGGTAAAACCTCTGCAGAGTGTTATGGTTGATCGATCGATACATATGCCGATTCGTCGGCTATGGACCTTTCCTGTGAAGCTCTGTCTAGTGTAGAGAGCGATATTCTTTTCTTCCCCTGGTTGATGATTGTCCGGCAGTGTGCCCGATGCGGCAGTGTGCCGTTGAGGCAGGACCCGAGAGGGAGTTGGGCCTGTCGACTGAGCGTGAGGTGTGTGTGTGAGGTGGTGTATTGGTGGGATAATGGAAATGGGATGGACTGATGGATGGTGTGATATGGGTTAAAACTTGACAAACTATTATGATATTATTACTTGATACTACCTTGCATGCGCTTAGGATGCAAACCACAGCCAAATATTAGGATCGCCAGATCCTTTGTTTCTCTTTTCCACTAAAGCTCATTGGTGCTGATCATGGCCTGCACATATCTGGCGGTGTGCAGATTACCTGACTAACAGAGATATTGAGATAAGAAGCATTAGAAGGTCTCGTGCCTACGCTCAAGTTTGGTTCAGGAGATGAAGACTATGCTGCGTCAAGAATAACTCTGATGGTACCCATGAAGGAGGAGCCTTCACTCGATGACATATTCCGCCAACTCTGATGACGACTAGATATGCTTCCGCTAGATTAACCCTGTAATAGGTGTCCCCTCAGTTGATGTAATATTTTGTAAGTAATCTCGATGTATGACTTTTATATCAACTGATATATGATAATGCGATAAGATCAATCTTTGGTTTTATCACATTATATCTCATTCTGTGGATTTTCCCATCGTGGAAAATCGAGGATGTTTCAGTAATTGGCCCATGTACACCCAATAAGTGTAAGTGTTCTAACAAGGTGTTATGGCAAACTATGGGTAATGGGGTTCTAGTGGCGATTAATGCTGCTGACGACACATTGATCTAGTCTTGTTGTGATACTAAGTCTGAACATAAGAGCAAGTCGAACATTAGTTACTTAATTGTATTAGCCATTCAATCAAGTGGGAGAATGTTGGAGGTGATCTTTTGGCTAATCCCGAAATTAGGGTTAATCATGAAATTAATGGCAAATCAAATCAATTAGTCCACCTGCTATTTTTCTCCAGCAAATAAGTACTTGCCATTAATTTCATGATTAACCCTAATTTCAGGATTAGCCAAAAGATCACCTCTAACAACTCCTTCTACGCACATGTAGTTTTCTAGCTAAATTTCCCTAAAAAGTAAAATATACAGTCTATAAACCGGAGCAAATCATGTGAAAATGCCAAAAAAAAATATATTCATCATTATTTTAATGACACGTCAGGTTTGTAGAGATCAATTATTGATTAATTAAATTGAGGATAATGACGACCATTGTTTCATATTAAGCTACCGAGTTGCATTGGTTTCCAAAAACAAGGTCGTCTCTGCTGTTCTCAGAAAACAATGGTTTAACTGAGTTACTGAGAAAAAAACCATCCCTAACTACTCCGTGTGATATCAGCCGCGTTGAGAATTTATCCAGTGACATCATGAATAAAATTATAAAAATGGACACTTCATATATAAATAGGTGTGGTGCATTGCACTCGGCACCAACAAAGAAAGACGTTACTTTCTCTGAAAGAGCTTTTGGGATGGCCAATCTTCCAGTGCTACGAGCGAGGATACTGCTGCTGCTATTCGTTGCCCACTTTGTCCTGCAATTGCAATGCTCCAATGGGATCCAGACTGAACCAAAACAAGTAAGCCATTTCAGGTTTTTTTTTCGTTTCATTTTCATCTTGCTACTACGTACTGCTTGCTGGCAAAATGGGGCATGATTTTCTGTTTCTGGATAAACAGTTTCAGCACTGCCACTCATAAAAGGAAGCAAAAATAGACTAAGAACCGTTTGGATCTTTAGAATTAAATTCATTTAAGAATCATAATTTACACACATATTAATTAACTTAATATGGTTGTATATAGATTATATTTGTATATTATTGTTGGCTATAGGAGAGAGATACTTATGGATTGTATTTTTACCGCATGAGAGCGAGTTGAAGAGCGTGCTATAAATTACAAAGTAGAAATATAGTACGGTGATCTATAGAATCAAATTTTACCTCTCACCATATTTGAGGTACGTTAATATGTGAACTTTGAAAAGTGTTAAAATGTCACATTCCAATTGAAATAGCGGAAGTTGTTAACTAAATTTCAATTCTTCCAAATGAAAGGATCCAAACGGGCTCTAAATTAAAAGATTGTATGTGGAATTACACAAAGAAAAATGGTTCTTCTCTTTATTTGCAAAATCTTTTTTACTAATCCACCAAGGTATACTCATGAGTAATAAGCATGATTATTACAGCACTACGCTGCAAAGCATAATTGTATTGTACCCATATAAAGCATAAAATCGTGGTAAAAAGAGCAAAGATATTGCA
Source organism: Eremochloa ophiuroides (assembly GCA_038502445.1). Classification (NCBI taxonomy): domain Eukaryota; kingdom Viridiplantae; phylum Streptophyta; class Magnoliopsida; order Poales; family Poaceae; genus Eremochloa; species Eremochloa ophiuroides. Next base: position 4,755,258 of record JAHLJS010000009.1, on the reverse strand, counting down.
ATAACTGCATTCTCAGATCCACTAGTACCCAGAAGGCCTGGCGGTTCTAGAGTCTTTTTTTTTTTTTGACGCAAAATACCGTGGGGGAGATCCCACGGTTTTAGAAAACTTTATAAATAAAAGAACCGGAGTACAGAGAGTCTTACCTAGGAAACTGGAGACTAGGAACTAGAGACTAAAAACTAGAACACAAAATTACAAGGCATTGAGCCAAAGCAAAACT